>CM028359.1:66936851-67380446 GCA_016618105.1 Dendrobium huoshanense | reverse complement strand
AATTATAAAAAAAACATGAATTATAAATTATTAAAGATTTAATTTCTTTATATATTACTAATTTATATATTTTTCAATCTATAATGTATTTAAATATATGATAGTTTATTACATTATTCTATCAAATTTTAACATCATGGTTGGTGGTGTAATCCTAGTGAATCTATTTAATAAGGAAATGGCTCACTTATTTGTTTGAATTTGATTTTATTTTAGAACAATGAGTAAATAACTTTCATGTTGATGGTGATAACAAATGACAACCTATATTATAACTTATGCATTGTATTATCGAGCCACCATAACATAAAATAATTTCACTTCTTTGTCCCACACCACTTCCTATGTCAACTAAATGTAAGTCAGTTGTTGCTAATTAGGAGTGTAAACAAGTCAACACAAGCATGAACTTAACACGTCAACTTGGAGAGAAGCTTAAACTTGAGCTCAAGTTCAAAACAAGCTAATTTGGTGAGCTGAAACTCAGCTCGTCGGAGTTGTAGTGGCCATAAGCTTGACTCATGAGCTTTCCTCACTGAAGAAGTTTGAACTCCTGGTTGTTAAAGTTAAAATGGGCTTGGCTCTTCGTAGAGCGAGGTTGCAAGTCAAACTAGGGATACCAACTTGTGAGCATTTCTCATCGGAGAAATGAGGAAACATAGACGATAATAGCAAACCATTACAGAAGAAGAGCGTTGAAGATAAAAAATAGACTCTTTTTATTATAAGAGCAAGAGCATGTCTTAAAGCATAGATGAGCACTCGTGATCTTTTCTCCAAATAGAAAATTTTGTTTACTCTCTCTCACTCTCAAACATTAAGGTTTTGCCTAAAATATCATCAATGACAGCTAAAGCACGTGAGATCGGATTCAAACCCTAAATTTCTTAATTATGACAATATAGAGATCAATCATCTAAGGGATTTTGACACAATAATGTTCCCGACCATTGCGCTTTGTGCTCCCTTGGCGATTCTTAGGCGATTTAGGGCTAACATACAGAAGCTTGCATTCGGAAGGTTGTTCTCAGTCCTCTGGCGATCTGGTTTAGCTTCTCTCTTCTTGTTTGTAATCGTTGGCTTTCTTTCAATTTCTTCATGATTTTAGTTTAAGGTTCTCTTTCAGCTTTTTCTTCGGGAGATGACTACTCCGTCGTCATCTATCCCCCGGATGGCCATTCTTGGTCCTTTAAGAATGTTGTTACTAGCTCTTCTTCTATTACTCCTAAACTCAACTTTGTGCATTCTTCATTTAAGGGTTTCCTAGCTCTTATGTTCGATGATTTGGTTATGTCTCAGTTAGCCGCCCCATTTACTCTTACTCTTGTTGGTAAATTTCTCTCGTGTCGCCCTAATTTTGATGTCATCCAAAAATTTTTCATTAGCTTGAAATTATCTGGTGCTTTTCATGTCAGTTTGCTAGATCCTCATCATGTTTTGAATCAATTGTTAAACGATCTTGATTATAGTCATATCTTTGCAAGAAGGTCCTACTATATTTAGGTATTTCAAATGCGTCTTCTCAAATGGACGCCAAACTTTGATGTGAGAGAAGAATCGCCTACTACACCTGGTTGGATTTCTTTCCCTAACTTGAGATTACATTTTTTTAATTCACAATTCTTGTTTGGCCTTGCTTCAATTTTTGGGAGATCTTTACAAATAGATCAAGCCACTGCTTCCATATCTCATCCCTCCGTGGCAAGTGTTCTTATGGAACTTGGAGTTTTTAAGAAGAACCCGAGTGAAGTTTGGTTAGGTTCTGAGCTAAATGGTTACCTCCAAAAAGTGGAATTTGAAAACATGCCCATTTTTTACTCTCACTATAGAATGCATAGCCATGGTTTTAATGAATGCTTTAGATAAAGATGTGTCCAAACAATCTCAACAAAAAGACTGTCCTTTTATTGAGAATGATAAATTGCTCTCTATTGAGATTAAAGGAAAATTTCTAAGTTGGGTGATGCGCCTTTACCTTTTATTCATTCTCCTTTACCATTAGTGAATTTCCTTACCCCCTCCAAAAATCACCTTTCCATTCGGATCCGTCCACTATGGAGGCTTCTCATACTGTGCAGGCTAATGCTATTAGTTTATTGGTTTGTTGTTCTAGTGGTTGTGACAACTTGGAAAACCAAGGGTTAATGGATTCTATTTCTCTAAATATTCCAAGAACGAAAATACCTGTTATGGATTGTTCTTTAAATACTAACAAATCTTCTAATGTTGATGTTTTTCTTTGTTCTACTCACATTCAGGAAGATGTTGTTAGAAATGTCAGGGAAAATATTGATAACAATTTGGGGTATAATGAAAAGGCCTTGGTTGAAAAATAAAATGCTGAACTTGGTCTGAATATTAATGCGACTAAAGATGAAGAATAGTTGGAGGAAGGTGAGCTTCCTCAAAAGGGTAAGGAAAATAATGTGATTATTGACTGAAAGTCTCCCTCTACCTCTCAGCGTAATTATGATGCTCTTACTAATACTAAGGAATTTGAATTTTTTACTAAATGTTTTACTAAATATAACAATGATATTAGCTTTATTAAATCTCAAGGTAAACATGGTAGGACAAGCAAAAACCTTGTTTTACAATCGAATAGAAATATCCGTTCACAAACTAGTCGTTAATTCTTATTTTTTTTAAGTTAAAATCAATTATTTGGAATGTTAGGGGTATTGTGTGTTCATCCTCTCATTTGCGAGTTAAGAATCTTTGTCGTATTCATGATAATTCTATTCTTGTCTTACTTGAACCTCTTGTCAATGTCTCTAATTTAGTTAGTAATGCTAGATTTCTTGGTTTTAAGCATTCTACTGCTAATTGTGTTAATAAGATTTGGGATTTTTGGAAAGATCTGCTTCGTATTAATTTTCTTTTAAATTTTACTCAAGTTTTGCATTGTAATATCAAAGTTTTAAATCTTAATTATTGTGAATCTTTCATTTATACTGCTTCGTCTTGTGGTAGTAGAAAAGTTCTTTGGGAGAAATTATCTGACTTTCATAGTATGTGTCGTTACCTTGGTTTGTGGGTGGTCATTTTAATTCCATCTCTAATCCTTCAGATTGTATTAGGGGATCTTCTCATAATTCTCATTCTATGGAAGATTTAATAGTATGATTCTTGATTGTAATCTCATTGACATTGGTTTTTTCTGATAATTAGTTTACTTGGAATAGAGGTCATTTATGGCAAAGGTTGGATCGCATTTTATTTAATGATAACTGGATTAATTCCTATAGTTCTATTTCTTTTGAGCATCTTAGTCGTACTCTTTTTGATCACTCTCCTTTACTCCTTGCTCTTAATACTGGACATGTGAATTCTTTTCCTCAATTTTGTTTTCAAAATATGTGGCTTCAGCATAATTTTTTTTTTAGTGTTGTTCAGGATAATTGGAATGTGCATTTGCATCATGATAACTCTATTGTGGGAATGAATAGACTTTGGCTCAAGTTGAAAAAACTTGAACAATATTTAAATTGGTGGAACCACAATGTTTTTAAAAATATTTTTACTGATATTTTAAATGCTGAAGAGACTGTTAATAATGTTGAGCTTAACTATCAAAGTTTTCCTTCTTATGCCAATTTTGTTTTATTTAGAGAGTCTATGGCTAATCTCTTTAAACTCCATGCCCAAGAGGAAACCTATTATAAATAAAAGGCTTCTGCTAAGCATATGATGGAAGGTGATAATAATACGAAGTATTTTCATGCTTTGGTTAAATAGAAATGTGCCTCAAACTCTATTAATAAAATCACTCATGAGGTTGACTCTATTACTAAGGATGCTGAGGAGATTGCCCTGTTGGCTATTCAACACATTAAGGATAGGTTCAACAAAGTTGTTATCCCTAGTAATATTGTCAACCCGGCTATTATCCCCAATCTTATCTCTTTGGAGGATAATGATCTCCTTTTTAGAATTCCCTCTTTAGATTAATTAAAAGATACTGTTTTTAATATGAATGGTAACTCTATTTCTTGGTCAGGATGGGTTCACCACTAAATAGTTTTAAAAAGCTTGGGGTAGTATTAAGGATGATCTCTATGCTGCGGTTCTGGATTTTTTTGCCGGTCATACTATGCCTAATTTTTTATTTGACTACTTCTATTGTTCTTATCCCAAAGAAAAATAATGCTAATAATTGGAATGACTTTAGACCAATTATTATATGCACTTTTTTTCAGTAAACTGCTTTCCAAAATTTTTATGAATTGCTTAATCACTATTTTTTCTAAGATTATTTCTCCTTTCCAAATGGGATTTGTTAAATGTTGTGCCATCTCTGACAATATTTTGCTGGCCCAAGAATTTTTCTATGATTTGGGTGTCAAGGTGAGGGGTGGTAATTCTACCCTCTAGCTTGATATCTCCAAAGCCTATGATAATATTAGTTGGCAATTCATCTATAACATCCTACAGTTATTTCGTTTTAACTTGACTTTTATTAGCCTTATTAGAAATTGCATTGAAGTTTCTTTTTCTCTATGATTATCAATGGTATGATCTTTGGTTTCCTTAAATCTTATCATGGATTAAGGCAAGGAGATCCTATGTCTTATGCTCTTTTTATTATTGCAGTTGATTATCTTTCTAGAAGCATTGCTAACTTATTTGAAAATCATCCCAACTTTTATTTCAGGAATAGGAGGGATTTCTTATATCACACCTTTATTTTGCTGATGATTTTATCAATTTTATGAATAATTCTCATAATTAAATTAATAAACTTATCGATTTCTTTATTACTTTCACACTGTTAGTGGTTAGTCTTTGAACAATTAGAAATGTTGCTTCCTTGTTTCAAGTAATATGCATATTTGATCGTACTCGGTTATTAAAGACCTTACTGGGTTTGTGCATGGTGAGTTACCTGTCTAGTATCTTGGAATTCCTTTGTTTAAAGGTAAAAAGAAATCTTTTTTGCTTGATGATTTAATTACCTCCATTTAGATTAAACTTCAATCTTGAGATTCTAATTTCCTGAGTTTTAGGGGTAGGCTTACTCTCATTAGAAGTGTTCTTTATAATCTCCCTATATATTCTATTCAAGCCTTGCTTCCTACTAAAATGGTGGGTAATAGAATAGATAAAATCCTTAACAAGTTTTTTTGGAAAGGTACTAATAGTAACACTAAAATTTCTTGGGCCTCCTGAGATAAGTGTTGTTGGGTTTTAAAAGAGGATGACCTTGGTTGCAAAAGCATGGCAAACGTCGCCCATTCCTTTCCCTACAAGTTATGCTATAACTTTCATGTTATGATGTCTCTATGGGCTAAATTTATGTTTTCTAAATATTGTGTGGGGAAGCATCCTTCTACTTGAGTTTTTAATATTGGTGATTCTAAAGTTTGGCAGAGGATGTGCAAGGTTAAGTGGGAGGTTGAGCCTCATCTCTCTTGGGTCCGTGGGGGTGGTATTTTTTTTTTTTAGCACGATCAATGGTTAAGTTCTTGCTCTATTGACTCCCTTATTAATTCCACTTATACTGTTATGGTTAAGGTTATTTATTTCACTAATTTTAACTATTGGGATTATGATAAGCTTGTTAATGTTCTCCTGGATTGTATCATTCCAAACATTATCACTCTTCCTCTGAACTTGGAGTTTAATGATGTGCTTTTATGCAAGTTGGCTAGTAATGGCATGTTTAGATTAAAACATGCTTGGCATGATTTTAGACCTAAGAATGTTGTTACTTCCAATTTCTCAATCTTTTGGCATAAAGTATCCCCTATACTGTTGCCACATTCAATTGATGAATTTTACATAGATTTATTCCTATGAAAGACAATTTGATCAAAAGAGGTTTTGTTCTTCCTTCTAAGTGTCAATGTTGTTTTCATTTGGAAAGTATGCATTATGTTTTTCTTTCGAGGCCTTTAGAGGTTAGAACCTGGTATTATTTTGATGATATCTTCAAATTAAATATTTTTAATGTGAATATGTCTATTCATGCTCTTCTCAATGGTCATTTTTTTAATTCTAAAGGCCACATTAGAAATGTTACAACTTCCCTAATTTTATGGTATCTTTGGTTGGAAAGAAACAACTCTCTTTTTAATGGCATTAGAATGGACTCTCTGTAGGTTATTAAAAATGTGAAAGATAAATTTCTCAATTTGGTTTCTGTTAACTTGCAATCTATTAAAGGTTTCAAAAATTATTATGATGTTGCATCTGATTTAGGTATCAGGTAGGAGGTTTCTTTTATTCCTTCTTTCCCTCATTTTGTTTCTTGGGTTAAACCTATTGTCAGTTGTTTCAAGCTGAATGTTAGTATTGAGAATGATAATATAAAAATGAGGTGTGGTGGTATCATAAGAGATTGCCATGGTAATGTTATTCTTGTCGTTACGGGGCCTTTTTTAATGGTTATCCTCTTATCTACCTTCCTAAATCTATTCTTTATGGGTTAAGAAATTGTATGTCCCTTGATATTGCTAGCATTACTATTGAGATGGAGCCATCTTTTAATATTCAATGCTTTTTTAAAGAGGTGGACTCAGTTTGTGACTCTGAGGCTTTTTATATTGTTATGGACATTAAACATTTGACTGTTTTTATCTCTCTTGATACTTCTCATGTGTTTAAGGAAGGCAATGCTTATGTAATTTGGTTGGCTCGATTTGGCACTGGAATTGATTGGACAAAATTTCTTATCCTTATGTTAGAAGTTAATTTTTTTCCTATCCTTTATTTTCCTGTTATCTTTGTTTGGCCCAGCTCTGCTGGTTGGTTTTTATTTGCTGATTTTCCTCTAGGTAATTTTCTGGTGGGGTACCTTTTTTTCTTTGTTTTGGTGGTTCTCATCTGGTTATGCTGTGATTTTTTTGGGTTGAGCGATGATTGTAAGCTTCTTTTAATGGGTTTCTTGTTTGTTTCTCTCCTCCCTTAGGTTTTGGGTGGGCGGGAGTCTGTTGGCCATGGGAGTTTTGGCTTCTCAGGTTACTTGGTGTTGCCGCATCCTAGCCTGCTGGTTGTTTTGGTTAAGCTGGAACATTATTGGGATGTTGTCAAGTTCACTGTTGGGCTCTTTTTTGTTAGCTTTTTCTTCTCTATTGTGTTTTCTGGTTGCTCTGTGAGTTCTGGTTTGGGCTCCTGGGTGTTATGCTTGTTGGCCTTAGCTTGATGTGGTACCTGAGACTTTGCTATTGTGATGTCTTCTAGCTTTACCTGGTGTGCTGGGGTGGTGGTGTGGGCTGGGGCCTTTGAGCTGGATGGAGCAGCATCAGGACTTACCTTGTGATGTTTGCGTGTTTCATTTATTCTTGAGATCATCTTGCCCGATCCCCTCTGTCATTAACTGGATGTCTTTTATTTTGGAGATTGTTTATTGGATCCACACCATTTTTTATTGGTGTGTGTTGGGTACTATATTTAGTTGTTGTGCTTTTTGGTTGTTTAGTTGTTTGTGCTTTGTGGTTATTTCAGTTTTGTTTCTACCCATTGCTGGTTGTTTGGGATAGTTTGGTTTTTCTAGTTTTTTGGAGGACGACCTATTACTTTGGGAGGACTATGATGTTAAATCTTTGTGGGAACATGATTGACTGTTACATGCTTCATTGGTGGTACTTTCAACTTCATTCCTGTTATTTGATTTTGTGCCTATCTTGGTGTGCCTTGCTCTCTTTTTTGTGCAGGTCATTGCTATACTATTTTTTTTGGATAGGAAGCTCGGGCTGAATGTTTTTTATCGATTCTTCCCTTCTTTTTGGGTGCTTATTCTTGTGCACCATAGAATTTACCTAGGCTCTTTTGTAATTTTATGTAGAAGGGACCTTGAGCTCATAGGGTTTTTTTATTTTTTATTTTTGAAGCTTTTTTGAGCAGTAGAGAGCTTGAGGTCCCTTTAAGGACCTTGTATTTTTGCCTTTATTTCAACATGTAGACCCCTCCCTGGGTTTCTAAAAAAAAAAACTTAATTGCGTCATTATTTATTATTTAATTTTCAATATAGAGATCAGTCATCTAAGTATTTTTTTTCAGTCTTATTGCATCATTATTTTTTTTTTCATTTTTCAAAAACTATACAAGTATACATCTTCCATGTTTAAAAAAAATAATTATTTCACGGACCTGCATTTTTATTTATATTAATATTCATTTTTCTTACGCAAGCTAGGAGTTTTTTCCCCTTGATAATTTGAGTAGATTATGTTGCTCTAATTTATCACTAGGGGGCAATAATTGAAAGTTCGTTAGGGATGTTAAGCCTTATGAACATAGTCCCAAGCTAACCCAGAGGAGGGGGGGGGGGGGGGGGTTGAATTGGTATTTTAAAAAATATTCTTTTCACAAAGAACAAAAATCACATAAACCAAAATCACACCACGAGAAAAATAAACAATGCAGAAATTAAAGTGCGGAAGCAAGAAAATAATAACACATAAATTTATAGTGGTTCGATCAACTTGACCTACGTCCACTCCTTGGAGGCACCCTCCAAGTATTGCACTACAAACATGACTCTCTTTTAGCCCCCACCACTAGGCGGAGAAGCCCTCACAAAGAACCTCCTTTTTTCCACCCGGCAAGGCAGAGAACCTATCTCCTTTTGCTTCCTCCTGAAGCTGGCAGAGAACCAACAACCAGATGTTGACTCCTTACCTCTACCGACCCTTCCACAGATGAGAAACTTTAGACGAAGAAGAAGCAGAGCGATCCTTGAAGCAACCCTTGTGAATCCCCTCACAAGCTCCTCCTCACAAGATCCTCTCTCTCCCTCTCTCTCTTTCTCTCCTCAAGGCCTTCTCAGGTCAAGGCAGCAAAAAAAAAGGTTATTCAAAGTGTTGAACAAGAGCTCTTAAATAGAAGAGCTTCAAAGGAGCTCATTAATTGCAAGTTGCCGACAATATCGTCCAGGCCGATATGGACATCGGCCTGGCCGATCAGTATAAAACTCAGAAGATCGGCCAGAGCATTGCCCTGAATGCAAACTTAGACGATTTAAAATTAGCTTGATTGTCTAGGCCGATCTCATGATCGTCCCGGCCGATCAGTTCAAATTAGAGAAAAATCGTCCAGAGCATAGCCCTGAATTCGAGCTGGCCGATATTTATCATCCTGAAGTAACTAAGGTTTTTGAATAGATCGTCCTGGCCGATCCTGCGATCATTCAGGATAATATGATCATATCAATCATCCTTAATTACTCCCTTGATTTCCTGATCAATTAAGGCATAATTTGTGAATATCGTCCGGGCCGATCAATGATCATCCTGACCGATTATTTAAAAATATAGTATACCTTAATTGTCTATGGTGGCAACTTCTTTCTGTTTTGAGCTTATCGACCTGGCCGATACACGTATCGTACAGGCCGATCTGTTAATGTCGGCTTTCTTAATTAAGAATCCATATTTAGACTTTCTATTTTAAGAATGATCGTCCAGGACGATGTAAAAATCATCCTGGCTGATATGAGTAAAAATAGAAATTCTAATTCTATCAAGTATGTGTGTGTGTGTGTGTATGGTTACTTAGCATCAGTCTCTTTGACCATTACAAATAGACTCAAGAAGAGAAAAAAACAAAGTACAGACTTACTCAACCCTAAACCTACGCAATCTTGAACTGGCTTCGTTTGTTCGTCTGATCTTTGATTCCTAAAAAGTTAGAAGCAACATGCAGTCCAAGAGAATCAATAGTGTTTGTCAAACATCAAAACATAAGTCATGAAAATAGATTTTCAATAATCTTCACCTTTTTTATAATGACAAACACGAGTAGGAAATACTCAAAAAAACAACAGTTTATTAAAATTTCAAAAATTACAAGAAAATCAAACTTTTCCTACAACAACCTACTCCCCCTTTTGTCATCACAAAAAGAGGGTCCTAGACACACAAAAGAAAAAAGAAAACAACATAACAAAAACTAAAATAAACTACAAGATAAAGTATAAAAATAGAAAACAGACGGCAAAAAACACAGACTAGAAAAACGAGGAACCCTGATCATCCAATGGAGGTGGTGGAGGTGGCTGCTGAAAGTAGCTGACAAGTGTAGTAAACTGATCATTGAACTAGGCGATGTTCTGGTCATATTGCTGCTGCTGGTGAGTCATATAGGTGTCAAATTGGGCTAAATCCTCAATGCGGTGCTGCTCGTAGAGGGCAATGTCCTCAGAATGTTGTTACTCCTATGCAGCAATGTAAGCGTCAAAGCGTGTCTCCCATCAATCAAACAACTATATCAACTGATCAACCAGTGAGTGCTGGTGTAGAGGAATAGGATCAGGAACGGGAGCGGGAGCGGGAGCCTCCTCCTCCTTAGCTCCCCGAGGTTCCTCATCCCCAGGGTGGAGACAAGTACTGTGAAGGGTACTGAAGAAACTATTTGAGTAGAAGGGAGTTGGGAGGTTATGAGGAATAGGATATTGAAGTTGGTATTTAGTTTCAAGGATATAGGCTATGATGTGTCCTAAGGTAGATTAGGTTTTTTCTTAAGACCTGGATCGCGGATTATGGTTAAGTGATCAATGTATTGAAAAATTAAGTCCGCAGTATTAAATTATCTATGAGCCATTATGTAGAAAGTTGTGAGGGAGAGTAGAGGGGTGATATGGATTCGGTCCCCGGCTTTTGGAATTATGGAGGTGCGAAGGATATGTTGGATTATCCTAGCATCTTTGACTAAAGAGCTAGTCTCTTTAACATGAAAAGGTGCATTGGTCTGGCAAAGAAAGTGGTTCACCGTGGACCAGTCAAGGTCAGGATCTCAAGCGATTAAGTGCAGCTTATTCCCAGTGGTGGATAGATGTGACAGTTCAACACAGTACTGATATGTGATTTCGACAGGGCGTCGATTCACATAAGAGGTCAGGGCTGTGAAGGTAGGGTTAATGCGAAGGTTTGTAAAGAATTCTCGAAGAAACTCGGTATTAAAGGGGATAGAAAGAGACATAATGAAACAAAGGGAGGTGTGAGAAAAAAGATCCATTACTAGGTATGAGATGTGGGCAGGATTGATGATTCTGAAGACAGTTATCCCACACTCTTTGCATTGATGGTAGGCGGCTTCATCTTCTGCCTCCTTGAAATGAGGATCAATCCTAGCCCTCGAAGAACTGCCAGATTTTTGTCAAACATGTTTCCCACCAGCCATATAAGAAAGTTAGCAAAGAGACACAAGAGGAGAAGGGATGAAGCGAAAAATATGGCTGGATTTGCCAAAATTTAAAGAAACAGCCATATCGGCCAGGCCGATCGCAGAATCATCCAGGCTGATATGACTCAATAATTGCGTACAATCCGATTATTCAAAAAGGCAGTCCGATCGTCCCGAGGAGTCAATCTGGATGACAGTTGAAAAAGCAGATCGTCTGGGCCGATTAGGTGTATCATCCAGGATGATGCACAATAATTGATCATACCGGCCTAAGTTAAAACGTTTTAAATCTCTGCCACGTGTATCGTCCAGGACGAACAGTGGATTGGCCAGGACGATTGTCCAATAATGGATCGTCCGGGGCCGATTTTAAGGATTTAAATGTGCTGACACGTGGATCGTCCAGGACGATCCAGTGTATTGGCCAGGATGATGCACAAAAAATGCATCGGCCAAATGAAATCTTCTATCGGCCAGGACTATCATCATGATTGCAACAGAGTTTGATCAGATCGTCCAGGACGATATCGTATCATCTAGGACAATGAGTTACAGTAAGCACAGAAAAGGTCAGCAGATGGAATTTGAAGAGATTTTATCTAATTGTCTAGGACGATACAGGTATCGGCCAGGACAATGTGACTAAAATTTCAAAATCAATGAAGGATGGTGATGATCAAAGCCCTCAAAATTAAAACAAAATAAAAACAAACAAAAATACAGTAATAGAAAGCTAAAAATAACGAAAATAAATAAATAAAAAAAGAAAATATTTGAATTTGAATTTTTTTATTTTTTTTATCAAGGCTTCATATGAGAAGTTCTCAAATAATTAAATTTTAGAGTTCCACAATATCAAGGATTTTAGCGAATTCTAATAAGACAAAGGTAAAATATTCGATTCTGTTAACCCTAGATCAGACGTTTCTTATGGTACAAATTTTTTTTTGAAAAATAAAAAAGTTTAACTCAGAATAAACTTAATTGAGCAAAAAGAAGATTCAATCAAAACTTGTTTACAAAGAAAAAATCTCATAAATAATAAAACAAAGTAATTTGTCTCAATCAAGGAATTTGAAATCAAGCCTTTAAAATTATCAAATAATCAATGAGTTCTCTATGTTTTAAGAGTTTAGAGAAGAGATAGTAGCTTGAATTTAGTGGGCTCATTTTATGCCTCTTTTGTCTTTGAATTGGCTCTTTGAGCATCTTGATTTTTGATACACTTTTGTGTATAAATATATTTCAAATTTGCATCTTTTCAATTTTCTTCTTAATTCTTTCAAGCTACATTCCCTTTAACAAAACCCTTTAAAAGACCATTAGTTTTGAGTATATCCTACAAATATTAGAGAATAAGAGCTCTCTCTCTAACATAGGGAAGAACAAGTCACAAAACAAAATCAAAATCATGTGATAAAAGCAATGGCAAGATTTTAAATAACTTGAAAGATATATAAGAACTTTGAATATAATGTACAAGATAGATTATTGTAGCAAGTTAAAAAAAATCTTAGTTTCAAAAACCATTGGCTCAAATGTGTTAGACTTTTGTTTAGAGAATAAAATCATAACACTGAACAAGGTCAGAAGGAGGGACACCATCAACGGTGTTTTTCCCTTTAACCAATTTTAGAAAAGCTAAACACTATCTTAAAAACTCCAAAATTTAAAATCTTCAAAAGATTCAACATATGGAAAACCAAATATAAAAGCAAAGAGAAAAAAAAAACAAATTAAAACAACAAAGCAGAAATAAAACACACTGAAATAAAAACACATTTCAAGAATTTATTGAAGCAGCAGGTTTAAGCATTTATGATTTGCGAGCCTTCATATATCCAGTTATCCTATGCTCCCATAAGGTCTTTGGTGAGAGCACACCTGCAAAACTCAACAACAGTCAGATTTAGGAACCCAAACTAGTTTGGGCCCCATCTTAGAAAAAGTAGAATGCAATGCAGGTATGGTATGCTGTGAATCATGCACCTTAGGTCTCCACACCCAATGTGTACTATGGTGAATAGTGCAAGTGTGTGAGATGTGTTCTAGCATGCCACAAGAAAAATATCTAATTCCAGTAAAAGGCTTTCTTAAATGATTTGAGTTATAAGGTCTCTTCCTAAGTTTTGGCTTAGGATCAAAAGTAGATGTCATCCGATTTTTCTTACATGTTTCCAAATCATTTTGAATTTGCAAGTTAGTTCTTTTTAATGCATCATTATCAATCCACAATTTTTTCTCAATCTCTTTAGATTTCTTAAGATCAGAATTAAGTGAGGTGTGTAAAACTTTTAATGTAGTATTTTTATCAATTAATTCCAAATGCTTTTTGTTTAAATCATCAAATTCATCAAGAAGAGCCATGTGATTTGAATCAATCGTTGCATGATCTTTGAGAAAAACTTCATGCTCTTTTTGTAAATTCGAAAGTTCTAATTTTAGGCTTGCATGAATTTTCTTGAGTTTTTTGTATGATGCATGTATTTTCTCACAAATCTCAAACAATTCATCATAGGTTGGTTTACATAACTCTTCCTCATCACTTTGATCTTCTCCCATTAAACACAAGTTTGTTGTTTCATTCTCAGGTTCCGTTTCTAATGAATCAATACCAGATTCCGCCCAGAACGCCTTTTGGATTCTCTTCTTGTCCTTCTTGAACTTAGGTTTCTCCTCAATCTTTTCCATGCTTGTGTTCTCTTGAAGTGTCGGGCAATCAGTTCTCACATGTCCTGGTTTTCTGCATTCATAACAAACAACATCAGAAGATCCTTTAACATATTTATGATTCTTACAATTTCTCCAATTTTGATGATGATTTTGTTTCTTCCTTAGAAAGCTTTTGAATTGCCTTGTGATGAAGGAAACTTCATCGCTTTCAGACCCGGAAGATTCAGAATTCGATTTGTATGCCTTTAGTGCAACTCTTTTCTCATTCTTCTTCTCACTTGCATCAAGATTTGTTTGATTCACCCCTTGCTCGTAAGCAATGAGTGATCCAAGTAAGTTATCAATAGAATAAGTGTTCAAATCCTTAGATTCAGTGATTGCAGTGATTTTAGCATCATATGACGAAGGCAATCATCTCAAAATTTTGTTTACTTTTTCAAAGTTTGAAAGTTCTCTTCCTAATGCATGCAGTGAAGTAACTATCTAAGTAAACCTAGTGTACATGTAAGAAATTGATTCATGAGCTTTCATACGAAAACGTTCGTAGTCATGCAAGAAAAAATTCAAACGAGATTGTTTAACCTCATTAGTGCCTTCATAGGTGATACACAACTTATCCCAAATTTCTTTATCAGTTTTGCAAGTGGATACATGCATGTAATCCTCAGATTTTAAAGCACAGAAAAAATAGTTCAAACATTTTGCATTTAATTGAGCTAAATCTCATTCATCGAAAGTCCATTCAGTAAAAGCAACTTCATTTTTAACACCATTAACTTCACGAGAAGGTGGAGAATAACCTTCTTGGATAAGCATCCACATGAAATACTCAGTAGATTGTAAAAATGTTGACATACGAGTTTTCTAGAAATCAAAAGGAAGGTTATCGAATAGAGGTGGTCGGGTAATAGAATACCCTTCCGTAGTGTTACGATTCCCAAGGTTAGCCATGGATCAAAATCAAAAAGTTTTCAAACTTAAATTTTTGAATCCTGCTCTGATACCACTTGAAAGTTCGTTAGGGTTTTTAAGCCCTATGAACTTAGTCCCAAGCTAACCAAGAGGGGGGGTGAATTGGTATTTAAAAAAAAAATTCTTTTCACAAAGAACAAAAATCACATATACCAAAATCACACCACGAGAAAAATAAACAATGCGGAAATTAAAGTGCGGAAGCAAGAAAATAATAAGACAGAAATTTATAGTGGTTCGGTCAACTTGACCTACGTCCACTCCTTTAACCCCCACAGCTAGGCGGAGAAGCCCTCACAAAGAACCTCCTTTTTGCCACCCCGGCAAGGCAGAGAACCTATCTCTTTTTGCTTCCTCCTGAAGCTGGCAGAGAACCAAGAATCAGATACTGACTCCTTACCTCTACCGACCCTTCCACGGATCAGAAACTCTAGACGAAGAAGAAGCAGAGCGATCCTTGAAGCAACCCTTGTGAATCCCCTCACAAGCTCCCCCTCACAAGATCCTCTCTCTCTCTCTCTCTCTCTCTCTCTCTCTCTCTCTCTCTCTCTCTCTCTCTCTCTCTTTCTCTCCTCAAGGCCTTCTCAGGTCAAGGCAGCAACAAAAAAGTTGTTCAAAATATTGAACAAGAGCTCTTAAATAGAAGAGCTTCAAAGGAGCTCATTAATTGCAAGTTGCCGACAATATTGTCCAGGCCGATCAGTACAAAACTCAGAAGATCGGCCAGAGCATCGTCTTGAATGCAAACTTGGATGATTTAAAATTGGCTTGATCATCCAGGCCGATCTCACGTTCGTCCCGGCCGATCAGATCAAATTAGAGAAAAATCGTCCAGAGCATAGCTCTGAATTCGAGCTGGCCGATTTTTATCATCCTGAAGTAACTAAGATTTTTTAATAGATCATCATGGCCGATTCTACGATCGTCCAGGACGATATGATCGTATCAATCATCCTTAATTACTCCCTTGATTTCCTGATCAATTAAGGCATAATTTATGAATATCGTCCAGGCCAATCAATGATCGTCCTGGCCGATTATTTAAAAATACAGTATACCTTAATTATCTATGGCAGCAATTTCTTTCTGTTTTGAGCTTATCGTCCTAGCCGATACACGTATCGTCCAAGCCGATCTGTTAATGTCGGCTGTCTTAATTAAGAATCCATATTTAGACTTTCTGTTTTAAGCCTAATTGTCCAGGACGATGTAAATATCGTCCTAACCGATATGAGTAAAAATAGAAATTCTAATTATCTCAAGTGTGTGTGTGTAGGGTTACTTAGCATCAGTCTCTTTGAACATTACAAATAGACTCAAGAAGAGAAAAAACAAAGTACAGACTGACTCAACCCTAAACCTACGCAATCTTGAACTGACTTCGTTTGTTCGTCCGATCTTCGATTCCTGAAAAGTTAGAAGCAACATGCAGTCCAAGAGAATCAATAGTGTTTGTCAATTATCAAAATATAAGTCATGAAAATAGATTTGCAACAATAATTTTATCCATCAACAACTAATCAGCACTATATCTTCAAAGATGCGAGTTTTTAGCCAACACTTTCTCCATTTTAGTTCTAAAAAGATGGATCTGAAATTTTTAAAATATGTTTTAGTCAAATGTGATTTGATTTATTTTAAGAAGAGTATATATATATATATATACTAATTTAAAAATTATTCAAATAATTAATTTTCTTCTTGTTAATGCCGTAGTTAGCTTTAGTAAAGGTTTGTTATTTAAACTAAATTTTTTATCTTCTTTGGTTGATTTTTATTTGGAATAAAAATTATTGTTTTGACTCCCATTTTTTATTAACTATAGAAATATTTTTTTTTTCTTATTGAAACTATCTAATTTCTGTTGATTTGTTAAGTCCTTAGCTGCTAATTAATAGGGCCTACTTCTATTTGATGAGCCTCTCAAAGCTTTATATTTGGTTTTGCGTGAGTCCTATTCATGAAAAACCAAAGATCTCCAAGCTTAAACTCCAAGTAATTTTTAATTATTCTAAGTTTCAGCTCTTGTCGGCCATAACTGACCGCCAGCCATCGCCGACTATTGTTTCTATAAGTCATTGTATGTTGCAGCCTGCCGCCGTCGACTATTACTCACGGCTCATCTTTATTGTTGAGCTATAAACTACATTCATTTTACTTCAAATAAAAATAAGTAATCATCTCCATTTATTTTGGCATTTTAAAGATTGTTTTTCACTTAACTATTGATTCTTTTTTCAGAAAATTAAACAACTGCTAAGTCTAAATTTTTCTAAAATTTTCTTTAGAAAATAGAATCTTAATCGATGACAATAAAAAAACATATTTCAAACAAAATAAAACAGCGTGGTAATAAATTTTATTATATAAAATTAATTATCCTAAATTTAAGTCAAAAAATATAAAGTTATATTATTTCAATATTCTTTTAACGTAAAACCTAGCTGGCAAAACCGAGGCTCCATATTAAAAGGATCATCATCAATTGGATGGTGTTAGGATATGCTGATTGGATCTTCATCATCTTCAACATTAAGATTTAATTTATAACATTTAAATGACATACATGAAAGAATCATGTGAATCTAATTTCTCTTAGAAATCCAACAATAATAAAGACCTTTTATCTAAAATATATGACAAAATAAGAAAATTTTATAAAGGGTTTATATAATCAGCAGAATAAATATAATAGATTAATATAAATATGTTAAAATATAAATCTTTGAACATATATAAAATATATTATTCTTAATATTTCTTTTGCTTGATGTAGGTTTTGATAATTCTCAATTATCAACAAGAAAAGCTGCTCCAGTTGCAATGTTGAAAACCATATTTGCTAATATAATTTCAGAAGCACAACAAACACTTGACAAAAATGTAAGTTCTTTGTTCTTTTAGACTTAATTTTTTCACGAAAACTAATCTAATTTACAAAATTATTGAGATGGATGGAGCGGCATCAGGTCTTACCTTGTGATGTTTACGTGTTTCATTCATTCTTGAGATCAACTTGCCAGATCCCCTCTGGCATTAACCGGATGTCTTTTGTTTTGGAGACTGTTTATTGGACCCTCACCATTTTTTTATTGGTGTGTGCTGGGTACTATATTTAGTTGTTGTGTTGTGTGGTTGTTTAGCTGTTGTGCTTTGTTGTTATTTGAGTTTTGTTTCTACCCGTTGCTGGTTGTTTGGGATAGTTTGATTTTTCTGGTTTTTTGGAGGAGGACCTATTACTTTGGGAGGACTAAGGTGTTAACTCTTTGTGGGAACATGACTGACTATAACATGCTTCATTGGTGGTACTTTCGACTTCATTCCAGTTATTTGATTTTGTGCCTATCTTGGTGTGCCTTGCTCTCTTTTTTATAGGATCTTTTTTGTGCAGGTCATTGCTCTACTATTTTTTTTGGATAGGAAGCTCGTGCTGAAGGTTTTTTATCACTGCTTCCCTTCTTTTTGGGTGCTCATTCTTGTGCACCATAGAATGTACCTAGGCTCTTTTGTAATTTGATGTAGAAGGGACCTTGAGCTCATATGGGGTTTTTTTTTTTTTTTTTGTAGCATTTTTGAGCAGTAGAGAGCTTGAGGTCCCTTTAAGGACTTTGTAGTTTTGCCTTTAAATCAACGCGTAGGCCCCTTTGTGGGTTTCTTTAAAAAAAAAAAAAAAAAAAAACTTAATTGCGTCATTATTTATTACTTAATTTTTAATATAAAGATCAGTCATCTAAGTTTTTTTTCGGTCTTATTGCATCATTATTTATTTTTTAATTTTCAATAAATATACAAGTATACATCTTCCATTTTTAATAAAAAAAATAGTTTCACAGACCCGCATTTTTATTTATATTAATATTCATTTTTCTTACACAAGCTATGAGTTTTTTTTTTCCCCTTGATAATTTGAGTAGATTATGTGGCTCTAATTTATCACTAGGGGGCAATAGTTTTATCCATCAACTAATCGGCACTATGTCTTCATAGATGCGAGTTTTTAGCCAACACTTTCTCCATTTTAGTTCTAAAAAGATGGTTCTTAAATTTCTAAAATATGTTTTAGTCAAATGTGACTCGATTTATTTTAAGAAGAGTAATATATATATATAATATAAAAGTTATTCAAATAAATAATTTTCTTCTTGTTAATGCCGTAGTTAGCTTTAGTAAAGGTTATTTTGTTATTTAAACTAATTTTTTTATCTTCTTTGGCTGATTTTTATTTGGATTAAAAATTATTGTTTTGACTCCCATTTTTTATTAACTATAGAAATATCTTTTTTCTACTTGAAACTTTCTAATTTCTGTTAATTAGTTAAGTCTTTAGCTGCTAATTAATAGGGCCCACTTCCATTTGATGAGCCTCTCAAAGCTTTATATTTGGTTTTGCGTCGGTCCTATTCATGAAAAACCAAAGATCTCCAAGCTTAAACTCCAAGTAATTTTAATTATTCTAAGTTTCAGCTCTTGCCAGCCATAGCTGACCGTCAGCCATCACCGACTATTGTTGCTATAAGTCATTGTATGTTGCCGCCTGCCGCCGTAGGCTATTACTCACGGCTCATCTTCATTGCTAAGGCTTCGTTTGGGACGGCTTTTTTATTGCTTTCTAAAACGGAGTTTTAGATCAAAAATAAAAAAAAATTGTACTAAAACTCCGTTTTAGAAAGCAATAAAAAAGCCGTCCCAAACGAACCCTAAGTCTACATTTTTCTAAAATTTTCTTTAGAAAATAAAATCTTAATCTATGACAAAAAAAAAAAAAAAACTTATTTCGAACAAAATAAAACAGCGCGGTAATAAATTTTATTATATAAAATTAATTATCTTCATTTTAAGTCAAAAAAATATGAAGTTATATTATTTCATTCTTCCTGTAATTTCCTTTGTTTTGGTCATAACCCGAAAGCACATGGCTGAATTTGATTCTGCGAACCAACGCTTCGGCAGGGGACATGCATTCAATCAGGCTTCATCATCTGGTTAGTTTTTTTTTTTTACTTTTTTTTTGTAATATTCTTTAATTAATATGATTATTTTATGGCTAATTTTGCAAAATGCAAAAAAAAAAAAATTAAAATATGCATATATTTTATCGGATATATTAAAATTAGTTATTTGCTTAATAACTTGTTAGGCACCTTTTTTAATTCAGTGTGATTGTAAATTTGTAATAACAATTTTTTCAACAACTATGCTGAAAAATATAATATAAAAATAGTTAGTTACTTTTAACGTAAAACCAAGATGGCGAAACCGAGGCTCCATATTAAAAGGATCATCATTAATTGGATGGCGTTAGGATATGCTAATTGGATCTTGATCATCTTCAACATTAAGAATTATTTTATAACATTTAAATGACATATACTACAGAATCATGTGAATCTAATTTCTCTTAAAAATTCAACAATAATAAAAACCTTTTATCTAAAATATATGACAAAATAAGAAAATTTTATAATAGGGTTTATATAATCAGCAGAATAAATATAATAGAAAAATATAAATATGTTAAAATATAATTCTTTCAACATATATAAAGTATATTATTCTTAATATTTCTTTTGCTTGATGTAGGTTTTGATAATTCTCAATTATCTACAAGAAAAGCTGCTCCTGTTGCTCTGTTGAATACCTGATTTGCTGATATAATTTCAAAATTATTATACTTACAAATATAAATGAATAAAATTGTGTATTTGTATCATAGGAAGAAAGTGAAAATCTAGCTAGAATGAGATAAGAAAGTGTTGATGTTGTACAAAATCAACAGAAGAGTAAGAAGATCCATTTCATTTACATTATTATGCATTTATTGTGTTATGGGACTTTTTTTCTAGTAAGCCTTATATTTTGAGCAGAAATGCGAAGAATTGAAAGCAACATGACAAATGTAAAAGCTACGGCAATTAAAAATATGACAAATTTTGAGCATAAAAAAAATTTAAAAATAGAACCAGGCTCAACTTTTCTCTTCCAAGATAAGGTAATTTTCTATTTGTTTATTATATATAATGCTTTTTCAACCAGTGCAATCAATCATTACAATATTGATTAATTCAGGGATTTTCATTCTTTGATTTCTTTTGGTTTTAAACGCGGACATTTCATTTAACTCGTTTTGAAATCGTATTATATTTTGGTGGTTTTATAATAATCATTAATTTAAATTTTATTTTTCATAAAAAAATATCCTTGATTGACAATATGAATTTAATCTTTACATTATTCTTTCTCATTTAATTAAACGAGTTATATACCATTTATTAATCCACAACATTTATCTTTTTTTTTAGTTATATACAATTAGTGTTACTGTACTTGTACTAAACACATAAACATGTTTGTGTATATAGACTGAATTTAAGATAAAATCACATAAACATGTTTGTGAATTTGATTTAAACAAACTGTTGTTCACCATATCTCGTCTCAAGATTAGTTAGCTTTTAAAAATGGGCACTTTATCCAAGCATGCATACAATATGTTGCAACCCAGGAATCAAGATTGAGCTTATAATTTTGATGATAACAAAACTAATTATTTTGCTAATCTTTTTATTATTTCTCTAACATTTCTTGGATATTTTTATTTGCTTATTTATGTGTATACTAACATTTCAGGAAAATCATACTCCAAATTTCTAAAGACTTCAGAATAGAGTAAAATATGATTTCATGTAATAGAGTCTGTATATCTCTATTTTTATTTCTTGAGTCTAAGCAAGTATGATTGTAAGTATTATATGATACCTAATCGTACCATACGATTTAACTTAGTTTACCTCCAAATATTGTCAATCAAATCATGGCTTGTATTATTTAAACTTGTCCTACAATATGATGTCAGGTCATACATATGACTAACATAGTACGAAATCAGGTTTGTACTAGAACGTATTGAACGAACATATTTAGTTTTTGAAATATTTGTACTGTATGATCTTAATTCTTATAATGAATGATAGAGTACAAAATTCCTTTCGTATCAGACAAACTTGTTTATTTTTGAACAGTTCATACAGTATGATATCAGGTTGTATAAATGACTAACATTGTATGAAACCAAGTTTATACTAAAGTGCATTAAAAGAACACATTTATTTTGTGAATTATTCGTACTGTACGATCTAAATTCATATAGATGACTAATATAATATAAAATTCCTTTCATACCATATCATACCATATGAACTTGTATATTTTTTAACAGTTCATACAGTATGATGTCAGGTCATATAGATGACTTACAGAGCACAAAAGCAGGTTTGAACTAAATCGTATTGAATGAACACATTTAATTTTTGAACCATTCGTATTGTACAATCTTAATTTGTACAGACGACTGATAGAGTATGAAATCAGGTTCATACCAGATTATATTGAATGAATCCCTAATTTTTGAATTATTCTTACCATACGATCTTTAATTGTACCATACCATTTGATGATGGTTCACTTGAATTTTTTAGATTTTCTTATCTTATATATATAAAGAGTTCTAGTAACTAACTTAAAGACATTTGCTCTGAATGTCTCTTGAGAGTAGCCATTGAGTGTGAATGTTTGAGAGAGATTGTGAGAGTGAAGTGCAAGAGATTAAGTGAGGGAGAAGTTATGAGAGATTCACAAGGTTGCTCAAAGTGAGGATCTCTTTATCTTCTTAAAATTTCTACCAATCTCCTCTAGAGGCTATTGAGAGAAGATTATCAATATTATGTCAATATTCACTACCTTCACCAGGAGTGTGAAAAATTAAAAAAGAGCATAAATTTTCCCCCCTCTGCACTGCATGAGCATTTCGGGGTACTTATTTTTATTATTATTATTTTTATCCCCCTCACCGCAAGCGTCACAAGGGTTTCCCTCTATACAATGCTACGTCAGCGCGTAGGGGGTTTTTTGGCTTGTCGCTAGCTTTGAAGAAGGATTTTTAAGTCATCGCAACCACCGCTCTGGTTTCCATCCCTACTATACAAAGTGAACACGCAGAGGGCTCGCCCGCCTGTTGCAAGCCACAAGAGAAGAAATTTTTTTTAAAAAAAAAATAGTAATATTATTATTATTCATAATAATATTACTAATTATAGTATTATTATTATTTATATGAAGGTTCGGTTGGGTATATGATACTGTGCTTGGTTTGTTGATGGGAGGAGATGGATCGGGTATGTAGGTACTATGGAGGCATTCAGCTTGAAGAGCAGCTCATGGGTTCCATCTCTAAGAAGAGGAGGCATCGAAGAGGGAAAGATAGATGGGACTAGGTTGCAGGAGCTAAAGCTAATGGGAAGGAAAGTTTGGCTTCGGTCACTAGGGATCTGGGAGGCGAGATCGGCTAAGTTGGGTTGGAGGCTTCAAACAGGTAGATGCTCTCTACTCTCTATCTCTCTCACTCTCTCTGGAATAGGAGGACCAAAGGGTTAGGGGCTTGAGGAGTTTGAGAATGAGAAAGAGGAAGAGCAATGGGAGCTTGAGAGCTTTGTTCATGTGGAGTGAGAATGGAGGAAGCAACCATTAAGTTGAGACCTCCCACCCTTTTTAATGATGCCAAGAGGAGCAAAATTAAGGCCATTGTCACAGGTTTTACATAGGAATTTTGGGAAATAATGCAAATGGTGCTGGTTCAATAGGATACATTATGGGATTTTTAGGATTTTTGGCGAGTTTTAGGCTGGGTTTTGGCTCTATATCCAGAGGATAACAAATGCCCCGCAACAAATGTGATACACGTCTAGAGCGAATTATGTTGGTTGTATGCTGATTGACCCTGTGAATATCTAGATATTCATTCTAGATGTCACACTAGGGATTCCATTCAGTGGATCTCTAAGAGTTTACTTGGATGTCACACTAATGTTTTTCATTTCGTGGATCTCCAAAACTTATTTGGATGTGACACTGGCTCTATTTTTGTGGATCTCTAAAAATTTTCTTAAATGTAACACTAAATTTTTTATTTTGTAGATCTCTAAGGATCCATTTGTATATCTTTATTGATCTTTAGATGCATCCATGATTGATATACTAATTTTATTTAGTCTTTTGCTTTGTGTATTGGCAGGCTTATTGAAGAAGAATTTCTTCGTTCCTCGCTTCGTTCTTTATAGATTTATTGAAGGATTTGCAGATTTTGGATTTGGTTGATAGTACCAAATGTAGGTAGTATCTTGATCCTTAACCAATTGAGGAGACTTTAATCCGAGTCACTTAAGTTCATCAGATTAGGAGAGCTAGAATTTGATAGCTCTTCATCCTCTGATTGCTTAGATGGGAGTTCCTTTACTGCGGCCTATCTTATGGCTTGTTGAGTAGATGGAGCTGCGATCCGGCTATATTTGGGCGTATTGGATCCAACCTTTAACAACCATTCAAGCTTCAGACTCGAGATATAAGAAGTGTGCTTCCAATGCTGAATTTATTGAAGTTGGTAGATTTGGAGTTCTCCTTTATGGTTGAAGATTTAGAGCCTACGTACATTTGATAGTTGCTCGTGACTCCTCCTTTATATTGGAATTTTAATTCTTTGATCAATTAGGAGAACTTTATAGACTACCATCACTTGAACTTGTCGAGTCAAAATAGCCTTCGTGCTTCATATAGTCCCTACTAACAGGTTGACGAAGTGGGAGTTCTACTACTAGGGCCTTTCTTATGGCGTGTTGAGTAGACAGAGCTACCAGTGATCCGACCATATTTGGGCATGTTGGAGATAGTCTTTTATATCCATTCGAATCTTAAGCTTCAGTCTGTCAAAAGACTTCAAGCTTTTCTGGCTCAATTTGTTGGAGTGTGCAACCACAAAAGTCTCTTTTTGACCTTTGAATCTTTGTGCATTAAAGAAGGTGGTGTCTCAAACTTTTAAAAGATTATCTGCATATACTTTGAAAAGAATTTATTGCATTCTTCAACATGAAAGAATATTTTTGTTGATAATTTTAAAATTCTATTTGGGAATCTCGGCATGCAGTGTGATATTGACCCAAATAAATATTTAAAATGTTCTCTGTCTCACAGGGACATTCTAGAGTATAACAAATTTAAAGTTTTTAGAATTTAAATATTTATTTGGGGATCTCTGTGAATAGCACGATGTCAACCCAAATAGATATTTATTCCCCATGTCTCGCAGGGATATTTTAGACAGGCTTTGTATTTCTGATATTTTAAATATTTATTTGAAGCTCTCGACATGCTTTGCGATGTTGAATTGAATAAATATTTAAAATGCCCCTACCCTTATTAAGGATTTTAAAATGCATTCTTATTATACAAGAGAATTTCAAAATTTAAGCATATTTTGATAAATACATATATAACAATTTGCTCATAATAAAGTATATTAGACATGGAATTTTCAAGCATTATACTTTTTTAAATGTCGGCTATTAATTAGCGTCATAGGCCTCTATTTGTTTAGAACAATTAATAGATAAGCTCCTCCTTGGTACACCTTCTCGATGATGAATGGGTCTTCCCAATTGGATACAAACTTACCACTGATCTTTCAGTGTGGGATGATTGGTCTTCATAGCACCAGGACCAATTCCCCTTCTTGAAATGCCCAAGGACGCACAATCTGATCAAAGGATTTTGCCATTCTTCCTTGATAAATCTCAAGGTTCCGTTGAGCTTGCAATCTAACTTCATCGAGTGTGTCGAGCTCTTCTATTCTTAGATGAGCATTTTGTTCTTGAGTGAGATCATTATGGATTACTACTCAGAGTGATGATAGTTCAACTTCTAGGGTCAATATTGCTTCAACTCCAAATACTAGTGAGTATGAGGTGGCTTTGGTTGGTGTTTTGTAGATTATACGGTATGCCCATAATGCTTCTACCATTTTTGTATGCTACTTTCTTTTATTTTTGTTGAGAATTTTCTTCAACAATTTCACCAGCGTCTTGTTGAAGACCTCTGCCAATCCATTTGCCCTTGAATTGTATATAGATGAATGTCGCCAATCGATTTTATGTCGATCAATGAACTTGTAAATTTTTATACATTTAAATGCAGCACCATTGTCTAAGATTATACGGCATGACATACCAAATCTATAGAAAACATTATGGGTAAATAAATTAATCACATGCTCGGATGTGACCTCTCTTAATGGAGTAACCTCTGCCCACTTTGATAAGTAATATGTTATTGCTAGTATAAAGCGGTGTCCGACTAATGATGACAGATCTATTAGTCTGATTATATCAGTTCCCCAACATTCAAATGGCCAGGATGCTACTATTGCATGAACTAGATTTGGCGATTGATGAATAACATCACCATGGATTTGACATTCATGGCACCTCTTAGCATAATCAATACAGTCTCTTACTATTGTCAGCCAATAGTAACCCATTCTTTTGATTTTAGTGGCCATTTTGGGACCTGACTGATGTGCTCCATAAAGTCCTTCATGGACTTCTACTACTACTTTATCAGCTTCCTTTTCCCTTAGGCACCTTAGCCACATTTGATCAAAAGCCTGATGATATAGCGTATTATTGACGAACACATATCATAATGCTCTCTTTCGAATTTGCGCGGTGAGAGATTTATCCTTTGGGAGTTTGCTTTCTTTGAAATAGTCAATGAATGGTTGCCTCCAATCATCCTCTACCTCAATATCTAAAAAATGTAACCACGATTCTAAAGCTTGGCTAACTTTAGGTCTCTTAGCTACATGATATCCTTTTGGATAATTTTCTATAACAATTTGATGGAGAGTTTGAGGGTCAACTGGGGTTTTATCCTGCTGACCCGAATTTGGAATTCCCTTCGTCTGCGGGAATTTTAATAGAGCAGGCTCTAAGATTTGATGGTTATAAACTCCGATGAATATGGGCTTCTCCTTATATGTATTTATCATTTTCTTGGCCAATTTAGCCAAGCAATCTGCTTTGACATTCTGTCCTCAATGAATCTAAACTATTTTAACATTTGCCACCTGCTTCAAGAGCTCAAGAGTTCACCGATGGTAATGAGCTAACTCGACCTTACAAATGCTATAAATGCCTAAGACCTGATTTATCACCAATTGAGAGTCACCGAAGATTTGAAGATTTTGAATTTTGATGTCAATTGCGATCTCCAATCCAACTATTAGAGCTTCATATTCAACTTCATTGTTGATCCGAGGTTCAGTCAAACTGAATGAAAATCTCATTATGCCTTCTTCAGGTGGTATAAGAATGAGATCAATGTCGGCTCGGGCTCTTACAATATTTGGTGGTCGGGCAGGCTTAATCGATGATGCCCCATCGAAATACATCTCTCAGAATGGTAGCTTTTCATTTTCCTTGACCTGCATAATTTGCTCATCAGGAAAATCATCATTGAGTGGAGAGTCTACCGGGATAGGATGTGCAGTGAGAAAATCTATCAAGACTTGTCCTTTCACTGTCTTTTGTGCATATATGTGATATCAAATTGTAGTAATAGTACTTCCCACCTAGAAAGATGACCTGTCAATGCTAATCTTATCATCAAGAACTTAAATGGAATGATATTTGAAATCAATGTGCTTATGTGAGACATCATATAGTGGTGAAGTTTCTGAACTAAAAAAAATCAGCAACAGACAATACTTTCCAATAGGATAATAATGGCTTTCTGCTCTAATCAACCTCTGACTAATGTAGTAGATCCCATTTTATTTCTGTTTTCATTATTCTGGGCCCATAATGCTTTGAGGGACTCTTCTAGTGTTGCCGTGTATAGTATAAGAAGCTTTCCCAGAATTAGTGCTGCGAGAATGGGTGGGTTCAACTAGGGGTGTAAACGAGTCAAG
This sequence comes from Dendrobium huoshanense, assembly GCA_016618105.1. Lineage (NCBI taxonomy): Eukaryota > Viridiplantae > Streptophyta > Magnoliopsida > Asparagales > Orchidaceae > Dendrobium > Dendrobium huoshanense. Next base: position 67,352,884 of record CM028359.1, on the reverse strand, counting down.
TCGAGTATTTGCCTTATCAAGCCTGCCTCGTTTAGTCCTTAATGAGATCGAGCTCGAGCTCGAGCTCGAGATCGAGCTCGATTAGTGGGCTCGAGCTCGACTGGTTTAGAAAATATCAAGCTCGAGCTCGACTCGAAAGCTCGAGCTCATTTGAAAAGCTCGAGCTTGAGATCGAGCTTGTTTGAGAAGCACCAATGCATGTGATGGGTATTATTATATATATAATTAATATTATAAATATAATATATATAATTATATCGAGTAGCTTGATAAGCTTTTAAGTCGAGTCAGGATGAGCTTGAACTCGAACTCGTTAATCATTCGAGCTCGATTGTAGGCTCGAGCTCGAGCTCAAAGCTCGATAAGCTCGGCTCGCGAGCTCGTTAACGAGTCGAGTTCGAGTCGGCTCATGAGCCGGCTTAGCTCACTTATATCCCTAGGTTTAACTGATATCTTTTGATGCTATCAAATGCTTCATGACACTCTATGTCCCATTTGAAACGAACATCTTTCTTCATTAATTTGAAGAATGGCTGGCACCTACCCGGCATATTTGATATGAATCTCCGAATGAAAGCCAATTGCCCTTATAGCGAGCGAAGCTGTCAAAGGTTCTTTGGCGTGGGATCTCTGTGATAGCCTTAATTTTTTGTGGGTCCATCTAAATACCTCAATGACAGACAATATATCCTAAGAATTTTCTGGAAGGAGACCCTGAAGGCGCATTTGAGGGGTTTCATCTTTAGATCATATTTTCTGATCTTCTCAAATATGATTATAAGATCCTTTAAGTGATCTTTTCTACCAAGGCTTTTGATAACAAGGTCATCTACATAGCACTCAATCTTATGATATATAAAATCATTAAATTTAAGAGTTATCACTCGCTAATAGGTGGCACTAGCATTCTTCAGGCCAAAGGGCATGATAGTGTAGTAAAATATGTCGATTGGTGTTATGAACGACATATGCTTTTCATCTTCAGGAGCCATTTTGATTTGATTATAACCTGACAATTCATCCATGAATGAGAACATATCATAATTTGACGTGCTATCCACTAAAAATTTTGATACGAGGAGTGAAAAATAATATTTTGGGCATGCCTTATTGAGGACCCAAATATTAATACAAACACGAATCTATCCATTCTTCTTCTTTATAGGGACAATGTTGGCGATCCAGTCGACATATTTTTCTTCTCAGATGAAATCTGCATCTATAAGTTTCTTTATTTCTGTAATCATCTGTTCTTCAATCTCCAATCTCATTCTCCTTGGAGCTTACTTGACAGGTGTTGCATCTGGTTTAATGGCCAATCTATGAACTGCTACATAAGAGGATAAGCCATGCTTCTTGGTATATGTCCAAGCAAAGAAGTCCCTGAATTCATAGAGAAGTTCTTTTATTTCTTCTATTTTCTCCTCGGGTAGGTGAGAACTAATGAAGGTTGGGCAAGGTCATGCTCAGTTCCGTAGTTGACCTCTTTTAACTCATCCATAGTGGTTGCATGTATACCATCTTCCAGTTCTTCTAGTGTAGGCTTAGCCTCTATGAGTTGATCATCATAATCATCAGCTTCGTATGTCTCTTTAACACCACCATTTTTAGATTCAATTTCCATGTACGTGATTGCTCGGCAAGTCCCTTTCTAGAGGAATTTTTTCTTAATGAATTTGATACCCTTATATGAACCTATATCATTTTTTTCATATTGGACGCATAATCCTTCCATACCAAAGGCCTAGACATGTACAAAGTTATCGTTTAGTGGTAGGAACATTGATTTTATTTCACAACATTCTCTGAATGCTTTTAGTATTAAACCTAGGTAGCCTTATATAAAGTAACTGTTCAAAATCTAGGAGCATGCAACCCCAGTCATGATTCTGTTCTTCATATATTCTTGTAGAATACAATACATTCCCTGGCAAAGTCTCATTTTTAAGGGGAGGCAGTAGAGGGTTGCGAGTTCTTCAACTTTATGCACGTCGCGCAGAATAATTTCTTTGAAGTGTTGTAGGGGGATACGTGTGACTATCAATACGCTATCTGAAATTGACAGGCTATATATTCTTCTAGAGAACACACTCTGCACCATGTTCATATACATAGAGTCATAGTCAAAATCATCATTTGAATATTCAACCTCCTACACCATTTAGTTGCAGACTGGCATACTCTTCAGGATTTAGTTGGAGTAACATCATCTTCATCCATGTCACTCCCTAGATGAGGCACATATTTCTTCTCTTTGGGAATGATCGATGCTTTGGGAAGAGTCGGCGTTGTTGCAACCCATGACCCCGAGTTTGAGATTTTGATGATGCCAAATAATGAGTGCTTTGGAACAACTTTTCATTGAATATTATTTTATTTGCTATTGTCCTTGAGTACTAACATTTCAGGAAGATCACAAGTGACTCAGGATGAAAGGAAGACTCAAGACCGGGTAGATTAGGAGTATGAGTCAGACATTGTACTTTTCTATTTATTTTATTTTTTATACGGATGCTTCCTTCCGTATTCTCTTTCATCGGGGACACGAGCCTGAAGAACCAGTCTTTGATAAAGAAGAAGGAGAAGATGCCCCAGCCGCAACTCCAGCTCGACCACGACGCCAAGCCGCACCTCGAGCACCTGCACCAGCGCCAGCACACCCTAATGATGATTTAGTCGCACGCTTCGACCAGCTGCAGACTCGTCTCGACATGCATATTCAAGAACAACATCAGCAACACGAGACTGATATGCAATGGTTTGGAGAACGTTTTACTGCAATTGATCACCGCTTCGATGCTCTATTTCATTATTTTCAACCAAATCCACCTCCACCACCAACTGATCAGGACCCGTCTGCTTAGATTATTTGTGTTTGCATTGTAGTTTTCTTCTTTTGCTTTTTACCTTTAGTTGCTCCTCCTTTTTGTGCTGTCAAAAGGGGGAGAAGTTTGTTGTACCTGTAGTTATGCATGTTATCTAAATGCATTCCTTTTGTTTTGTACTTGCTTTTGGTATCCTATTTTTTTTCTCTTGTGTTTTAATTTAAAAAAAAATAAAATAAAATAAAAAAATATAAATATAAAAAAAAAAAAAAAAATGTTCTTCGTTCTTACTTACAACAAATTATTTGACATCATCAAAAAGGGGGAGATTGTTGTAACCCATGACCCCGAGTTTGAGATTTTAATGATGCCAAATAATGAGTGCTTTGGAACAACTTTTCATTGAATATTATTTTATTTGCTATTGTCCTTGAGTACTAACATTTCAAGAAGATCACAAGTGACTCAGGACGAAAGGAAGACTCAAGACCGGGTAGATTAGGAGTATGAGTCAGACATTGTACTTTTCTATTTATTTTATTTTTTACTTTAATGAGTCTGGCCACAAAATGCATAAGAGCAAGAGCAACCATGCACACACACAGGGGGAGAGTTTGTTTTTTAACTGCAAAATATAATTTAATTTCTTCTCTGTAGATCGTACTGTACGATTATAATTCGTACCGTACGATCCAAGCTATGTGGACGATTCTGTGAATAGATCGTACTGTACGAATATCTTCGTACTGTATGATATGTTCAGATCCAAAACCCTAGCCGTAGTTTAGTTTAAGTAAGTGATTTTGTGCCATTCGTACTGTACGAACTAGTTCGTACTGTACGATCTATTTTAAATACATACTTAAATTAACCCGTGATTAGTGCATGTAATCCAAGCCTAATTATATTTTGAACATCGTACTGTACGATAGTGATCGTACCATACGATGAACAGAGACGACATCTGGTCGTCCAGACCATCGTCCTGTACGAATAGTATTTTGTGGATCGTACCGTATGATATTATTTCGTACAGTACGAATTGTTTTTAAATTATTCGTACATCTTTGTACCAGGACGAAGTATGTTTATGCATATCATACTGTACGATGTTGAATCGTACTGTACGAACAGTAACGGCTACTTTTGAAATCAGAGGTTTTTGGAGCCCATTTTAGATGTTAATCTTGTCCTTTTTCAGTAAGATTTTACAGAGAGGGTGAACGTTATTAGAGAGGGATTCCAAGGGAGAGAGCTCTAGAGAAGTTCTTTAGGGTTGAGAGAGGAAGGAGAAGGTTAGCGTTGTTAGGGAGAAGAGGTGTGAGGGAGATCACACGGTTGCTCCGAGCTTGCTGCATCTTGCTCCTCCTGTGTCCCTAGAAGGATTTGAGGGAGGATCTCCAAGAGAAAGGCTCGTCTACATCCGTTACCTCGAGGTTCTTTGCCTTCTCCAGGAGGGAAAAAAACAAGAAGGTTCTCTGCCATTTCCAGGAGGACGAAACAGAGTTTGGCACTCCGCCACGCCGGGTTGGTGAAAGGGAGGTTTGTAAAGGCTTCTCCGCCTTGCCGAGGGGGGCAAAAGTAGAACTATTTTGATAGTGAAAATCTCAGAGCGGAGGACTCCGGGGTAGTGGACGTAGGTCATATTTGTACCGAACCACTATAAAAATTCTTGGTGTGTTTTTTCCTTATCGTCATTTACGTTTTACTTGCTTTTAATTTTTCATAACTATTGCATGGTAGAATTTGTGGAAGAAAACTTGCTTAAAATTTTGTTGTAAAATTTCAAAAATAACAAAAAGATTAGAACTCTTGTTTAGGGTTATTTTTATTAAGAAAAAGATTTTCACAATTCACCCCCCCTCTTGTCACTTAGTAATTTCAATTGGTATAAGAGCAATTTCAGGCGTTGCCTTCTTTCTCCCCACATGCATCTTCTCATCTTCTCGTTCAGGTCGCTTCGCAGCCTTTAAGTTTGATATTTTAGCCTTGTGAGCACTTGAAGACTTACTTATTTAGCATGAAATATCATGCATCTTCATAAACTGTTGCTTCATAAACTATAAAGGGCTAAATGTCACCAGAGATCCTAAATTATTCTCCCTCTCTGAGATATTTCATATACTGGTGTAATGTTGACGGAACAACACCAGATTCATGCAACCAGGGACAACCTGGTAGCACCTTGATTAAAGTATCCACATCAATCACATGGAACTTGGCTTCTGTATGGAGCTCTCTAAATATAAGAGGGAGCATGAATGATCCAAGAGTTAGCTTATTTGGCCCGAGGTGTTCCACATCAAGTCAGAGGGATCTGAGTGCTTTTAAGATTATTAGATTTATGGAAGATCCAGGATCGATCAGGATTCGACAGATAATCATCTTATCGCTCTCTATAGTAACATACAAAGGACGGTTATGGTCTGTAGTCCTAAGCATTATATCTTCTTTGGTGAATGTGATAAATAGTTCATTACGAGCATGTAGAACCTTAGTCAAATTATATTCAGCAAAATACGCCTCATATCTATTGGTATCTTTGAGAACCTAAGTCATAGTCTCCTGAAGGTCTTTAGATATTACAAGAGCATCATATATATTGAGTTGTGCAGGTATCTTCCTCAGATGGGAAAAGTTATTATAATCTATCCCCTTGGTTGAAGTGTTCTTGTTCTTAGGATCTTCAGGGATAATATCATCATTGATAACTATCTCTTTCTCCCTGTCTTTGTTGGAGACCCCTTTTTTTGAAGGAGGAGGCAGTATTTTGCCACTTCTTAATCGTACATAAGCAATCTCCTCTAAATCAGAGTCATTTAACAGAGAATCTTCTTCAGGATCAGTTATTGTTGTGTCTAGGGATTCATCTGTTGATTCATAGTCACCACCTAGGTTTACATGTCTCATCTGTGATGTTATGCTAGGGTCTGATTCATCTTCCTCTGAAAAATATAAGTCCTCCTCCGAACTGTAATCAATTGGCAACACCATCCTATAGGATTTGGAGGGTACTTCTTCAGCGTATTCTTCTTTTATCAAAGTACTTGGTGCCATTAAGATGACCTGACATAGTTCAGTTGGAAAAGAATTCTCATTATCTTCTTCTGCTTCATCTATTTTAAGCTCTGACATTAAGTCAACGAGCTCGATAGGTTGCCTCATAGTTTGGTAGTATTCATCCAAACTGTCAAAAATCCATTGGGTTGCTGTCTTTTTCTCTTTAGTCTTCTTCAATTTAGTTTTTCTTTTGGAAGATTTTACCTTTCTAGACTTAAAAGTGCCTACTTGGTTAGAAAACTATTTAGAAGAAGACGCTTGTGCCATAGGTACAGCTCAAGATTTTCACTTCACCCTTGGAACTCCTTTGAGCTGTTTTAATATTTCACAATTTTCATAGAGACTGTAGTCTCCCACTATTCTTCTTGAGCTATCTTCTTTACATTTCTTCTTTCTTCAATCGGGGGTACGAAAGATAATGTGACTATCCGAGTTGATTCTTTTCTAGGGTGAGACAGCACATTGTCGGACAATATAAGTTCTCCCTTTTAATATTTTCTTTCAAGCCAATCCTTGAAGATGTAGCAATCTTCAATAGGATGGCTGAGTACCCGGTGGTATGGGCAATAATTTGGATCACCAGCATGTTATGACTCTTCAGTTCTCTTGCACTCTAGCATTTCTAAGTCTTCATTCAATACATGTCAAAACAACTTGGCGATGCTATCCCTCTTAAATGAATATTCTTTATTTATTTGATCTTTGAGGGATTTGAACGTACAATCATTTGTTCCCATTTCTTGTCTCAGATGTTCTCCTCCACCTTGATAAGTTTGTGGTTTATCTTTGCCCGAGAGTATCAGCTTCGGTTGGTGGTTAGGGTTGTAGGCATGCTTAGGCTTTTCTACATACTTCATTGGCTACTTGCGCTTATCTACATTATAAACCACCTTATTTTCTTTTTTGGTTTGGAAGAAAAATGTAGAGTCGGCCTCACCCCTTCTTGAACCTGAGGCTTTACCCTTTTTGGGCTTATCAAAGTGACTTTCAGATTTGGATAAGTTTAGTTTCTCAAACTTTGCCACCCTATCCAGCAGATCTTCAAATGTGGTATTCGTATCCAAGTATAGGAAGGGTTGCATCTTGTTATAAATGTTTCCCATTAACAACTGCACAGCATGCTCTTCTTCAAGTTATTGCTCACATTTTATACTCAAGTTATGCCAGCGAGCGATGTATTTTGTCATTGATTCTACCCTTTTGCTTTTATCCAGAGCAAGGTCAGTGATCATGATCTTCTCAGTTGCACTAGCAAACCTCTTCACCAATAAGATTCTAACTCTACAAATATTTATAGATAAACATTTGGTAGCTCAGCATACCATTTAAAAGCGTTTCTATCAAACTACTAACAAATTATCGGAAGAGCAGGGCGTCATTACCTCGTGTATTCCTGCAAGTGGCTTTAAATTGCTCTAGGTGCTGTCTGAGATTGTTGTTTCCATTAAAAGTGTTAAACTTTGATATAGACTATCCTTTTGGATATGGCACTTGGTTGCATTCAATAGGGTATGAATGACCTTTGCTCACTAACTTTTCTGCTTGATCAACATCTATAATAGTCCTGATCTTTTATGTTATTATTCCTTTCAACTGTGCAGCAGTCACAGATTCAGAAGTACTTGCAATATTTTGTGGGATGGGATGGAGGACGATATTATGAGCCTTGTCACCACCTTCAGGAGTACCTCAAACTCTCGAGACTTGAGGTATTTAGAAGTTCAAAGGATCTGAAGGATGAGTGGGCATTGGACTGACTGTAGCATTTCTCTACATCATATGTATCATCATCAATCAATTGAGTCATCATCTCAGTCATTTTTTTATTCAACTGAGAGATTTCTATTTCCTTTGCCTTCATATGTTATCTCATATTTTGTTACATGTCGGCAAGTGTTTTCATCAACAAAAGGGCTTTCCTCCACTTCCTATACTTCCTCTTCTCCTTAGGAATTTCCACTTCTGCTAGTGGCGGACACATTTCTACAGTGGTGCCGGTATACTTATCTAGGTGGTGGTTGCAATGATTATCATGTTCATTATCATCGTAATCGATGTCATCATCAATGTCTATATGTGTCACCATATAGACCACTTCCATATCTAAGGTGTTATTTACTTCTTTCTATTCTTCTTCAAGATTTTTCTCCATATATTCTTCAATGTTTTCTTCCCCTTCGAGATATTCTTCTCCTTCTATATTTTCTTCTTCTTCTATGTCTTCTTCTAGTACCCGGCTCCGAGTGGCGATGCCACTGAATCTCCGGTTCTTGGTTAGGCAATGAGATTTCTTTGACTAGTGGACTGCGGTCGAAGTTTGCTAACTCTTTGGGTGGAGTTAGTGAGCAACGGGATCCCCTAAAGGATTCTTCAAGGTGTCGACTATCAGAATGGACGACGTTATGGGCCTTCCTTGGTACCCATCTCTGACATTATTTAATGTTAGGGGCAGATCTCCGGGAAGCTTCACTAGATGTCATGCCCCGATCAATTCTTCTTTCTTTTTTTTTTCATTTCTTTGAAGCTTTAGCCTCCAGACTTATTTTCCTCTCCACCGAGACCTTTCAGAGGTAGATCCCTGAATATATGGTTCAAGTATCACGCTCTGATGTTCACCGTATGGGATATACTTTCTTTCTTTCCTCTCCACTGCCACAGATAAGTGTTCTCTTGGCAGAGTTCTTCTAGCTTCAATTATCAAGGTTCGCTGATACTTCTTTTTCTTTAACCTTTTCTCCTTTACTATTTTTAAAACTCGGTATACCCGAGATGAAAGAGTCTCAGTCTCTTTCTTCCTTGGAGGGATCAAAGCTTCAGGTCGTTGATCTCAGAAAGATTTCTTTAGCTCCCTAGTAAAGTTATTTCTTTTGACCCACCTAAAATCAAAAAACTTGTTCTGGGTAGGAACATTGAATTAAGGCTTTTGGGCAGGCAAGTTTGACAGGTGAACAGGCACTAGTTTCTTCTGGACTCGAAGTTCAGCATTTATTTTCCTTCTCTACCTCCGTGTTGGACTTTCTCTAAATTAGGAGGCTTCAGCATCACCTTTTCCAAGTGCAGATAACCAGGTTGGTAGGGTAGTGGTGTTGGCGGTCTCCACTGATATTCTTCCTCTGGCTACAACCCTCTTAGTAGCTGGGGCTTCATGTTGTGATAGCCTCTCAAACATAAAAATTCTTTTGTGAGGCTCCTGAATAGTCGGTCTTGGCACTAACAGATGCGCACAATACGTGGCAGCTTGGGTCCTTCTGGCAGGCTTTTCAATACTCAAACAATTCACATGAGCGACAGCATTCCTTGCAACGTAAGAAGGAAAGTCAAGGCTACCAAATTGGATAGAAGCTCTAGAGCTTCTAGTGTTGATCACGATATTTTCTAGTTGAATGCTGGCTACGCATCCCAATTGGATAGTAACAGATGTGTTCTGTAGATCCATCTACATAAATAAAAGGTAAGGGTTAGTAATCAGTATCTGATACATCACCTCACACTTTCAAAATGTAAAGACTTGCATAGAATGAGAAATAAAACAAATAAACATTAGCAAGCATTTAAAATAATATAAATTTAAAATCCTGTAAATGCCACATGAATTGGTTGAATAATCATGTTTTACAATTCTCAAAATTTTAAACCTCTAAATGATCATTTTAAAAGATTCAAAATCTTAAAAATGAATTAAAATAACTGATACTATAACACCAACACGACTAGCCAAAGATGAAAAGAGAAACTAATCAGTGGGATCCAAAAATTTGGCCCCGGCCTCCGCCCGCACTATTTTGCTTTTTCTTTGGTGAGGGAGTTTTAACAAATTTAAGTTCCAAGGTAAATTTTGGAAGGCAGATGGGTTTGTAGATAAGACACTACCCAGAGATTTCTCCTTCATTTTACGAGGACTTTATGGTCTAAGTTCTAGTTTATTATAGGCGTAAGCCCCTATAGTTAATTACATCTCCCAATAATGAGATAGAACTTTCGATTAAGGCTAGTCATCAATCAGATACATTGTATCCATAGATACATATTATAAGGCGTATAATAGAAGCATTGATATTCAGAATAGTTGGAGAATTTGGGAATTTGAATGACTGAAAGATTTATAGATTTGATATTTAAATTTGAAATTATACCATCGTGCACTTAAAGCAGATGGTGGGGGAATGGATGGTAGACCTGATTAAGATCCCATGGTTCCATCATGTTGGGCCATCGTGTTCCCTAGTCTACTTAATCAGAGCATGTAGTCAACCTAACCTGATAGAAGGATCCTTATCAGCAGCCATTGGGTTGTTCGTCCGAGGGGACAATGTAAACCTGGGTTGAAAGTTTATCTAAGGGGACAAATCTGAATCCACCTTTGCTAATAGAGGGCTTTTTGCCCTATTGATCATATCCTATTGATTCATATCTCAAGGATTTGATGTCATTAAGAAGCGTATTAGCTCTGACAATATTTTGTGATTACATATGGCGGCAAAACCACTTGGTTAAGAGGGCCACGGACCATAATTGTTTACTTTCAGTGCCATTTGGTGGCAAAACTGCAGGTTAGAGGACACGTACCACGCCCTTATTGATAGAAAATTATTTGAGAATGGATCCTAATGATATTTTTGATTAGGTATTTAGCTCTATGTGAGCTGAACAAAATTTAATTTGCCCACCCTGACACTGTTGCGGAGGGTAAACGAATTTTTCTTTAAGTGGTTTATGATTGGATTTTAATTCTAAATATATGGAATTTTGGACATTTTTGAATTTTGGGGGGCATTTGAATTAATTCAAATGGACCCCTCTGATTGAGATTTTTGTTCAACACGGCAATAATCGGGGTATGAGGGGTTATTTCTCTTTGTTGATCGAATCTTATCAACTCTGTTGAGTTATCAACAGAGGATCATATTTTATAGGCTTTATGGCCTTTGTTAGTGTATTCTTTTAACTTTGGGCTTTGAAGACCTAATATAAAGGTATTAAAATAAATATACTGATTGCCATAATCGTATATTTATTTAATAGTTCAAACCCTGTTGACTCCTATAGATCCATATAGAAGGATTTGGTTTGAACTTGAATTCACTTTTTGACTCACATAGCATCCCTATACATCACGTGTACACCTATAACACACTCACTAGGGCCCATGCAGGTGTTTGGGGGGCATTTTATAACTAAACCCTGAACCTTGTCAACTCCTATCTACCTGCTTAGGAGGATCAGGTTCAAAAGTATCGACCCGCGCAGCATCCCTAGACGTCACATGTGAACCAATAACATGCTCGTCGGGGCCCATGTTGGTTTTTAATTGTATTTAACCCTTGGTATACCTAAGTGCATACATATTACTGTGCATGTGCGGGGGTATCTTACAATTTTTATAAATGTTTTCTGTCCGCTTGTATGAATACTGTGGATCCGGTGGCGTGGCTTAACAGCTTTTGAATTGAGTTGTTTGCTGCCATGTACAGGTAGACTGTTGTGCACTACTTGTTACATTATGCGGTTGGATCATAGTGCAGTAACAAATCTCCTGGTTTAATTATAGATGCTTGAATTCATTATAGTTATTTCATATTTGCATGTAGATGATGTATTACGTGTACAACAAGTTTCTTATAATGACTTATAGGAACAAGCATTTATTATAGTCCTTTGGCATTCAGCTAGTGAATGGCATATGATATATAAGGAAGGTCTCCTATAATGATTTACAGAAGCTTGTTTTTGCTGTAGTCCCTTTTGTATTTGTCCACAAATGACATATGGTGCACATAGTGGATCTCATGTAAGGGATCGTAGGTATCTGCATTTGCTATGCATCTTTAGCCTTTATTTGCAGATAGATTATTGCATCCACATTGGGGAACAGCCACTTTTGTTATATGCATCTATCATCACCGACTACGAGCAGGTTATTAAACTTGTCATCATACTAATCTTCATTAGTCATGAACTAGCCATCATTAGCTTTGAGCTAACTAGTACCAATCATGTTCTTCGTGGCTTCTTCCTGTGTGTTATGCTATTGGATCACTATCTCTTCCATATGATTGATATAAATGTCACGACTGATTGTCATTATTTTTTCCATTTAGTCTTCGCTTGCAAGTAAGTTGTATCACAAGTTCATTTTGTTGAAACTTATTGAATATGAGTTAGGTTGTTAGACCAAAGCTTATGTCACAAAAGCTAACCAAGAGGAGGGGTGAATTGGTACTTTTAAAAATTTGCCTCTTTATTGGAATTCAAAAGTTCGAAACCATTTTATTAAACTGGGCAGTTTATTTTTAGAGTTTTCAAAAAAATATTTTCAACCAAAGATAAATAAAATGACAAAAATTAAAAGCAGCAGAAATAAAAAAAAATAAAGGTTTATAGTGGTTTGGTCAAACACAACCTACATCCACTCCCTGAAGTCTCCCACTTTAGGTATTGCACTATTACCACTAGTGTCTCTCTTTTTTCCCCCCACAGCAAGGTGGACAAGCCTTCACAAAAACTCTCTTCCACCACTACCCAGTGCGGTAGAGAATCATCATCCTTTTACACCCTCCAAGTGTAGACAGAGAACCTTTCGCTGTTTACACTCTCCAAGTGTAGGCATAGAACCTTCTGCTATTCACACTCTCTAAGTGTAGGCAGAGAAACTTCCACTTTTCACACTCTCTAAGTGTAAGAAGAGAACCTTTCGCTGTTCACACTCTATAACTGTAGGCAGAGAACCCTTGGCAATTTACACTCCTCATCGGCAAAGAACCAGATCTTCTTGAAAGGTCTTCTCAAGAGAAATCTATAAGGACAAGATAAAAGAGTAAAGTAGTCATAAAGTACATAAAGATCCTTACCTTTGAGTAACCAAGTGAACTCTTCACGCTACAATAGTAAGAAAACTCCTTCAAACACTCTCTCTCACTCTCTACTATAAATTTCTTTTATTATTCACGAAGACCAAGTGACAAAAAGATTAAATGACAGTCTTAAGTGGACCTTTTATTGGAAAGATACAAAAAACCATCCAGAAAACTATACTTTTCATATCTGTGCGTACACGATCGTCTCGTACGTACGTACAATAAAAAACCTGTTGCGTATGAACTCAATATGAGTTGGTAGAAATTACCTTCATACCCGATCATCGTCATGTACGAACACAGTTCGTCCAGCATGAACCATTATTTCTAAAGTTCAATGGTATGAAAAAGCAGGATGAATTACAAATTTACATAACAAAGAATATAGTCCTGGGACGATTGGAAAATATCGTCCGGACAAACTTCATACTTAGTGAATCCTGAGCACATCATCCTTGGATGAATAGAAATTATAGTTGGAATGAACTTCATATTTTGTGAATCTAGAGCAGAGCATCCTGGGATGATTGGAAATTATTGTCTGGACGAACTTCACATTTGGTGAATCTAGAGCAGACCGTCCCGAGACTATTGGAAATTATCATCTAGAAGAACAATGTATTTATAAAAAATAGAGGGCATTATCCTAAGACGAATGATAAATATCATCTGCATGATCTATACTTAGAAAAAATTTTAACATTTTTTCGTTTGCTCCATTGATCGTTGGGGAATATAGCTGACAAGATCATCCCGTACGAATTCAATTTGTACTGTACTATTAGTTTTTTAAAAAAATGTATTTAGAACTCTCCCCCAGTGTGTGTGTGCTCAGTTACCCAATTATATTCACACTCTCTCAGACACAATAAAATGAAAATACATATTTCAAAATACAATAACTCTATAATGAATTTGATTTTAAGTCTTCAATAATTTGGAGTATGATTTTCCTGAAATGTTAGTACATAGAAGAGCAAAAACCATTCTTCTAAAATGTGTTAGTAGAAAATAATAATCAAAACAATAATTTTTGAAATCATCAAAAACATACAAGTTGCAAGAATATAAAACATGCAAAGCTAAGTAGTAACTCCCTCAATAATCTCCCCCTTTTTTATGATGGCAAAATAAATATTGTTTTTGTAAATTTGAATATCCTAAAATTCTCATAAACTCCCCCTTAATGAATAAGCATGTGACTATAAGAGGCATTTATGATGAACAAATAAATTTTTTTATTTTAAAATTTTCACACACAAGGACGACCACACAAAAAATGACACTAAAACTAGAAACAAAAACCAAAACATGCAAAAATACTCAAGACACGAACAAAACAAGACAAACAAGAACAAAACAATCAAATATCACAATGTCAAACTATATTTCTACCTCTTTTGACAACAGTAAAAAGAGAGGAAGAAAATAACAACATAAAAGTAAGAAGTCACATGAGAAGCCTTTGATAATTGATCCTGAAGGAGATTGAGTTATATTTGCAATAAAAAAATAAATGTTATTAGAGAAAAAGAAGGATTCATATGATTTAAGTTTATGAAAGTTCGTTAGGGAAGTTAGGCCCTTATGAACTAGCCCAAAGCTAACCAAGAGGGGGGTGAATTGGTATTTTAAAAATCTTTCATTCAAAATCGACAAACTCAAATCCCAATTCACCACAAAAGAGTGCGAAAATTATTGCGAAAAAATAGTTGTAAAAGCACAAAGAGATTTATAATGGTTCGGTCAACTCGACCTACGTCCACTCCTTGGAGGCGCCCTCCGGGTATTGCACTAAGCACCATGACTCTCCTTTTTCTCCCACAGCAAGGCAGAGAAGCCTTTACAAAATCTCCTTTCTGTCGACCCCAGCTAGGCAGAGAACTGAACTCCTTTTGCTTCCTCCTGAAGTAAGTAGAGAACCTTGATCGATTGCTTAAGAAGACCTCCCTTGAACACCCCAAGGATGAAGGACGATGATCGGAGAAGACACTTTGGAACCTTGCTTGGAGCAACCTTTGTGAAACCATCTCACAAACCCCCCCTCACAAGTTCCTTCCTCTCTCTCCCTCTCTCTCCCTCTCCTCTTGGCTCTCTCAGGTCAACACAGCAGTATAAGATTACCTCTAAGGTAAAGCTAGAGATCTTAAATAGAAGAGCTTCAAAATAGCTCTTATTTTATGCAAATTTACTTTATCGTCCAAGCTGATAGGGGTATCGGCCTGGCCGATCAGCATAAATTTTGTTCAATCAGCCCGGTCGGTTTGGGATAATTAGAGTAATTTTGGTTACATTGTCCAGGATGATAGAATATCGTCTTGGCCGATTAGTTTAAATTCGAGGTAAATCATCCTGAACAACGCCCTGAAAAAGAAGTAGGCCGATGTCAATCAGTCCATGCCATCGTCCCATTCAATCCTGCGTTTGGCCTGGCCAATGTGATCGTGCAATCTGCCTTAATTTCTTTCTATAATTACCAAATTAATTTAGGCATAATTGTGTTGCATCATCCAGGCTGATAGGATATCGTCTTGGATGATGTCCTAAAATATAAGAATACCTAAATAGATCATGGCGTCTGATTCTTTCTGATTTGAGCCTATCATCCTGGCCGATACAATATCATCCAGGCCGATCGGATTAATGATGGTTGCCTTAAACATGATGCCCTGATTAGGGTTTTTTTTTGAACCGATCGTCCAAGATGATATAAATATTAGCATGGCTGATGTTACCAAAAATAGTAAACTCTAAGAAATAATCAGAAATTCTCCCAAGCTGTGTGTGTGTAAGGTTATTTAGCATTAGGAGCCATATCTTTTACAATGGACTCAAGAAAAGGAGAAGTGTACAAAGTGACTTGGACTTAGTCTACCCAATCATGAGCATGTTCCAATTGCCGTTTGATTTTGTGGACCTGAAATGTTAGTAGACAAGGCAGTCATAGAGAAATAAGAGTGTTTGCTATCATCAAAATCATAATCCATATATTCGTAACAATCTCCCCCTTTTTGATGATGGCAAACACATGGCGAACAATTCAAAATTGTTTAAGAAAACATTATACGATAAATAGTGCAAACATAGAGAACATCAAATATCAGAACAGAACAGTACAAGTACAAAAATACTACTACCCCTTGTAACATCTCAAAAAAGGAGGAGAAAAAAAAATAATGCAGAAGCTAAACAGCAGATGAAAAAATAGAAATTAATTAAAAAAATAAAAACAAACTAAAAAAAACTAGTAAAATAATGAGCCCACGTCATCTAAAGGAGGAGATGGTGGTGGAGGCTCTTGAAAGTAGCTAGTTTGTGTAGCATATTGAGCACCAAACTAGGCGATGTCCTGGTCATGCTGCTGGTGGTGATGAGCAACATAGGCGTCAAAACATGCTAAGTCCACCGCATGTTGTTGCTCCTGTGCAGCAACATAAGTGTCGAATCGGGCCTCCCACTATTCAAAGCGCTCCACCAACTAGTCCAGTTGTGAGTGCTGGTAGAGCGGAACAGGTGCAGGAATAGGTGCAGGAGTAGGTGCAGGAGCCTCCTCTTCCCCAACCTGAGCTTTCCCATCCCCTAGGTGGAGATGAGTACTATGAAGAGTTTGAAAGGAAATGTTAGAGTATAGAGCATGTTGGATGTTAAGTGGAGCAGGATATTGGAGGTTATACTTTGATTCTAAGACATAAGAAATGATATGTCATAGGGCAAGATTTGATTTCCTTCTATGACCTGGATCCCGAATGATAGTAAGATGGTCAATGTAGTGAAAGATAAGGTCGGTAGCATTGAATTCACGATTTGCTAACATGTAAAAGGTGGTGAGTGAAAGAAGGGGAGTGATGCGAACACGATCACCATTCTTAAGAATTATCGAAGTGCGAAGGATGTGCTGTACGGTCCTAGAATCCTTGAGTAAGGTGTTAGTTTCGCCTCTATAAAAATTAGCATTAGAATTGCGAAGAAAATGATTGACCGGAGCCCAGTCAAAATTAGGATCAGAACACAGGGTGTGAAGTTTATCCCATATGGTGGAAAGCTATAAAATCTCTGTACAAGCTTGATATGTGATCTCGACAGGGCATCAATTCACATAAGAGGCAATAGAGTTTAAAGCAGAATTAATGCAAAGACTTGCAAAGAACTCATAGAGCAATTCAGAATTAAATGGGACAGCAAGAGTGAGAAGAAAGCACAAAAAGGTATGGGAAAATAAGTCTAGTACCAGATAAGAGAGATAATTTGGATTGACTGTCAGGGAGACTATGATTCTGGCCTCCTTGTAGCATTGGAAGGCGGCTTGATCATCCGCCTCCAGGAAATAAGGGTCCAGAGTGGCCCTAGAGGAACTTCCGGACGGATGACGAGAGCGCTTTTCTCAAGCCATTTTCAGAGAATAGAGCACTAGAGCAAGAATACAAGGAGTTTGAGAGATCTTGAGTGAAGAAAAATGGCTGGAAGGCTCTAAATTTAAAGGATCAGCCAGATCAACCGTGTCGATCGCATGAACATCCAGGTCGATAAAGTTCAATAATTGCGTATAGGCCGATTGGTCAAAAAGGCAGTCCGATCATCTGGGTCGATCAGATATCGGCCAAGCCGATTAGACATAGGCGATCGTCCCGTGGAGTCAAGCCTGACGACCGTTAAAAAAGAAGATCATTCGGGCCGGTTCAGTGGATCGTCCAGGATGATGTCCAATAATGATCATACGGACCAAATTTAAAACATTTAAATCATGTGCCACGTGTATCGGCCAGGCCAAAAAGGTGGATAGTCTGGGCTGATTTTCCAAAAATGGATCGTCCCAGTGATTTTAAAGATTTTAAACGTATATCCATGTGTATCATCCAGAACAAACACTTGGATTAGTCAGGCTGATTTTCCATAGGAGAAAATTATCTGGGAAAAAAATGTATCGGCCAGGCCAATAAAAGATTGAAGCAAAAGAAGATCAGATCATCTAGGCCGATAATTTATCATCCAAGATGATAAATAGCAGAAAAAAAGAACATACAACAAATGGATTCTAGAAGTGAATGGAACTGATCGTCCAGGGCAATATGAGGATCGTCTAGGACGATGTGAAAAATTTGAAAATTGAGGGTTGATGGAAATGATTAGATCAGGCCGAAAAATAATAAAAATAATAAATAAAAAAAAGAAAATCTGATATAAAAGAAAAGAAAAAAACAAAAATGAACAAAAAACACAAAAACACAGTTTTTTTATACCGAATATGATAACTTTTTCATATGATTGAATTCAAAAATTTGCAAAATCAATTTGTTAACATCGTCCAAATCTGAAAAAGTAGTAGAATAACCGATCCTGTTAGTTCTAACTCAGCCTTCTTTAGGAAAAATTAACTTTTGAAAAATAAGAATCTAAATCAAAAAGCCAATTGGTTTAGAAGAAGAGATCTGTTCAAAAACTTGTTTTTAGAAAAATATTTTATAGAATAATATATCAAAGTAATTAGTTACAATCAGAAGTTTGAAATCAAGCCTTTGAAAAATATCTAGTGACACATGAAGTCTTCTAAGATTTAAAAATTTTGAAAGGGAAGAAGCTTGCTTTTGGTGGGCTCATTTTATACCTATTATCAATTTGATTAGCACTTTGCACATCTTTTTATTTTTTTGATACACTTTGTGTATAAATTTTTTCAATTTGTCGACTTGGTGCATCTTTTGTTTTTGGAATCATTGGCCACTTTGTTTTTCATTTATTTTTATGCGAGCGATATCCCTTTTTCAAAATCCTTAAATATTCTTAGTTGTGATTTTATCTTCTAAATATTAGAGAAGCAAAACTCACTCTCTAATATAAGCAAAAATGAATCACAAAACAGAATAAAAAATCATATGATAATTTTAATGACAGGATTACAAAAATTTGAAAGTAAAGTAAAGACTTTGAGTATTAAACATAAAATAGATTATTGTAGTAAGATTGAAAAGTTCTCAATTTCAAAATCCATTTGTTAATTTGAGATAAATTTTTGTTTAGAAAATAAAATTACAACAATAAAAGAAGTTAGAGAGAAGGTAACAATTAACAGTGTTCTTCTCTTTAACTAATTTATAGATGTAATTATTGATTACAATTTTTCAAAATCAAAATCAAGGCATAAGATATCGATTCAGGAGAGTCTAAAAGCAAGACAAACAAATCAAAAACATGCACAAGAAAAATAAAAAGAAAACAACAAATAAAAATAGAGATTAGGAATCAGTAGAAATCAAGTTCATGCATTTATGTAAATCACA
This sequence comes from Dendrobium huoshanense, assembly GCA_016618105.1. Classification (NCBI taxonomy): domain Eukaryota; kingdom Viridiplantae; phylum Streptophyta; class Magnoliopsida; order Asparagales; family Orchidaceae; genus Dendrobium; species Dendrobium huoshanense. The sequence continues at coordinate 67,333,870 of CM028359.1, read as the reverse complement.
CCCAATCTGGTCCGTAAATCATTGAAAGTGTCGAAGGCCAGTGGTTTAGTAAAGATGTCAGTCAGTTGATTCTTAGTTACCATATGGTGTAAGTCAATGTTTCCCTTAGTCACATGGTCTCTAATGAAGTGATGTCTTATGTCTATGTGCTTGGTCCTTGAATGTTGGATAGGATTCTTAGAAATGCAGATGGCACTAGTGTTGTCACAAATGATTGGAATTGTGCCTACAGGTAATCCTAAATCCAAAACTTGCTGCTTCAACCAAAGGACTTGGGCCACACAACTTCCTAAAGTAATGTACTCAGCTTCAGCAGTGGAAAGTGCAACTGAGTTTTGCTTTCTATTAGACAAGGAGACTAAAGATTGTCCTATGAATTGACAAGTCCCTAAAGTGCTTTTTCTATCCACCTTACATCCAGCAAAGTCAAAGTTAGAAAATCAAATAATCTCAAAGGAAGTGTTGCGCCTAGGGTACTAGATTCCTAGGTTTTGGGCTCCCAAAAGGTATCTAAGAATTCTCTTAACAACATTCAGGTGGGATTCTTTGGGATCATCTTAAAATCTATCACAGAGACAAACACTAAATATTAAATCAGGTCTGATAGCAGTCAGGTAAAGTAAAGATCCAATCATCCCTCTGTACTTCTTCTGATCAGCTGATTTTCCTTTTGGATCCTTGTCCAACTGAATTCCTGAGGTCATGGGAGTATCAATTGGTTTGGCTTTGTCCATTTCATATTTCTTCAAGATGTCATTCATGTATTTTTTTTTTGCTAAAAAATATTCCATCATCCAATTGTCTAATGCTAAACCCAAAAAAGTAAGACAATTCTCCCATCATACTCATCTCAAACTCCTCACTCATTATTTTAGAAAAATCATCACATAGCCTTTTATCAGAAGATCCAAAAAGTATATCAACAATATAGATCTAAATAATGTATAAATCATCTCCTACTTTCCTCTAGAAAAGGATGTTGTCTACGCTCCCCTTAACAAACTCCCTCTCTAGTAAAAATGTTCTAAGCCTCTCATACTAAGCTCTAGGTGCTTGCTTTAATTCATATAAGGCCTTTTTTAATTTAAAAATATAATTTGGAAAGTGGGAACTCTCAAAACCTGGGGGTTTTTCTACAAACACAACCTCTTTTATTACACCATTTAAAAAAACACTATTAATGTCCATTTGAAAAAGCTTAAATCCTTTATAACAAGCAAAGGCTAATAACACTCTAATGGCTTCCAATCTAGCTACAAGGGCAAAGGTCTCCTCAAAGTCTATCCCTTCTATTTGGTTGTACCCCTTAGCCACTAATCTTGCCTTATTCCTAACCACAACACCAGAATCATTCATCTTATTATTAAAGACTCATTTAGTTCCAACTGTACTTTATCCCTTTGCTCTTTCTACAAACTCCCAAACATCATTCCTAACAAATTGGTTCAACTTCTCTTGCATGGCTAAGATCCAAAACTCATCAGAAAGGGCTTGATTGATGTTGGTGACTTCAGTCATTGAGATAAAGGAAGAGTGGTTTACTTCCTTCCTAAGTCCATGCCTAGTCCTAACTCCTTCAGAAGGGTTTCCTAAGATCAGTTCTTTAGGGTGACTCGAAGAGTATCTCCAATCTATAGGAAAAGTGTGTGTGGGTTCAATCCTTTCCTCTAGATCTTTATTTTTTGCTCCTTGGATAATATCTCCTACGCCTTCAGTATTTTGGGGGTCTACCCTCTTCTCTAAATTTTCTACTCCAGTGGTAATTTCTCTAACACCATCATCATCCTCAACTCTAGGCTTCCTTGGATCTGATTCATCAAACACTATATGAGTAATCTCTTCCACCACCAATATCCTCTTATTAAACACCCTAAAAGACTTCCCGACACTGGAATACCCTAAGAATACTCCATCAGATTTTGGGTCAAATTTTCCTAAGTGAGACTTTCCGTTGTTATGAATGAAAACCTTACAACCAAAGACATGGAGGTGGGAAAGATTTGGTGTCCTACCCTTAATGATCTCATAGGGTGTCTTATTTAATTTAGCTCTAACTTTCATTCTATTCAATACATAATAAGTTGTGTTAATCGCTTCAGCCCAAAAGTATTTTAGAAGTGAATACTTAGCAAGCATGGCTCTAGTGGCTTCCACTAAGGTCCAGTTCTTCCTTTCAGCTACCTCATTCTGTTGAGGGGTCCTAGGAGCTGAGAAGTTATGGCTAATCTCCTTATCCTCAAAAAAGTCTCCAAATTTCTCATTTTCAAACTCTCTCCCATGGTCACTATGGATGGTCAAAATCTCATAACCTAGCTTTTTCTGGATCCAAGTGAAGAAGGTTCTAAACTCATCAGAAGACTCATTCTTATGTGATAAAAATCTAGTCCAAGTGAACCTCGAGTAGTCATCGATAATCATAAAATTATAGACTTTCCCTCCTAAGCTGGCAGTGCTAATGGGTCCAAACAAATCCATGTGAAGAACTTCTAAAGGTCTGGAGGTGCTAATGTCCTTAATGGAGTGAAAAGTGGTGTGGACTTGCTTTATTAATTGACAGACATCACAAAGGTAGTCTTTTGAAAAGTTAAGTTTGGGGACAGCTCTAACTAGATCTTTCTGGGTCACTTTTTAAGGGTTTTCATACTGGCATGACATAATCTCTTGTGCCACAATCATGAATCATCAACAACAGTTTTTAAGCAAAATGAAGCAACACATTCAATATTATTTAAATCAAGTATGTAAACATTGTTGAGCCATTTTCACTATAGAATAGTGTTATTATTTAAGCTGATAATGCATGAATTTTGCTAAAAATTTTATGATGAAGCCTTTATCGCAAAGTTGATTGATGCTAAAAAGGTTTTGTTTCAATCCATCTACAAGCAAAACATTTTCAATTAGAAGGTTCTTGTAATTTCCAATTATACCTGAGCCTACCACCTTCTTGGTGGTGTTGTCTCCAAGAGTAACCTTGCCTCTTGTCCTGGTCTCCAGCAAAATGAATTGATTGGCATCGCTAGTCATATGTCGAGAGCATCCACTGTCCAGGTACCACATACTCTCATGAGGCCTTTTGTGAGAGCTTTCCTATAAAATCATCACATGTCAGATTTAGGAACCCAAACAGGTTTGGGTCCATTCTTATGAAAGTAGAATGCAATGCATGTGTGTTATGCTGTGAATCATGCAATTTGGGTGTCCATACCCAATGTGTATTATGGTGAATGGTGAAAGTATGTGCAATGTGTCCTAACATGCCACAAGAAAAATATCTAATTCCAGGAAAAGGATGAACTAATCTGCTCATGTGGTGATGTTTCTTTTTAAAGTTATGTGATGGATACTATAATTTTATTTTAGAAACTTTAAGATTAACTAACTCTTTTTCTAACTCAGTATGGGATGATTTTAAAGAATCATGTGCATTAGATAATTCATTATGTTTTTTATTTAATGCATCAAACTCATCAACTAATTGTTGAAACTTGTTCAATATGAATTAGGTTGTTAGACCTAAGCTTATATCCCAGCGGTGAACCAAGGGTTGGTAATTAAAAAATTTTCCTCTTTAATTTTAAACCGATAAAAATTTATTTTATAAAAAGATTTTTCAATCAAAAATCAATAGAAAAAGTAAAGTAAAAAAGAAAAGCTGCAAAAAATAAAAAAGACACAAGATTTATAATGGTTCGGTCAAACATGACCTATATCCACTCCACGGAGGCACCCTCTGAGTATTGCACTACTACCAATAGTGTCTCTCCTTTTTCCCCACAACAAGGCGGAGAAGCCTTCACAAAACTCTCTTCCACCACTACCCAGTGCGGCAGAGAACCATCGTCCTTTTATACCCTCCAAGTGTAGGCAGGGTACCTCCCGCTATTCACACTCTTCAAGTGTAGGCATAGAACCTTCCCGTTGTTCACACTCTCCAAGTATAGGCAGAGAACCTTTCATCTTTTCACACTTCACCAAGTGTCGGCAGAGAACCTTTCATCTTTTCACACTTCACCAAGTGTCGGGAGAGAACCAGATCTCCTTGAAAAATCTTCTCAAAAGAAATCTAGAAGGATAAGAGAAAAGAGTGAAGTAATCACAATTCACAAAGTTGAGATCCGTACCTTTGAGTATCAAGTGAATCCTTCACGCTCCAATGGTAACAACTCTTCTTCAAACACTCTCTCCCACTCTCTCCTTCACACTTCTTTTAGTAAGCACGAAGAACAAAGAAAAAAAAGATTATAAGATAGTTTTAAGTGGACCTTATATAGGAAAGACACAAAAAATTGTCCAAAAACTGCTAATTTTTAGTTCTGTACGCACTCGATCATCCCGTACGATCGTGATTTTGTCCTGTACGAATAGTGTAAAAACTATTGCGTATGAACCTAATGTATATTGGTATGAATAACTTTATACCCGATCATCGTCCCATATGAACTAAGTTCGTCTGTTACAAACAGTTATATCAAGGGTTTGTTTGAATGAAAATTGCAAGATAATCCAAATTTTTAAGGAACAGAGGATTTCATCCTCGGACGAATAAAGGAGTTCATCTGGATGATTAGTACAAGTTATGTGTCCAGAGGACATCATCTTGGGACGAATAGGGTGAATCATCTTGATGATCTATTCAATTCAAGGATCCAGAGGACATTATCCTGGGATGAATAGGGTGAATTATCTGGACGATCTGTTCAATTCAAGGATCCAGAGGACATCATCCTGGGATGAATGGTACACTTCATTTTGATGAATAGTTCAAAGTAATCTAGAGGACATCGTCCAGGGTTGAATAGGAAAATTCATCTGGACAATCAGGACTTAGAAAATTTTTCAAACTTCCTATTTATTCCATTGCTCTCTGAGGGGTACAACTGACCTGATCGTCCCGTACGAACATGGTTCATCCCGTACGATCAGTATAAGAAATTTTGATTTTTAAAGGTTTCCCCAAGTGTGTGTAAGCAAAGTTTCTTAATTATAATCACACTCTCTCAAAATCAATAAATTGAAAAATACAGACTTCAATTTACAACTATCTTATGCTGAATTTGATTTAAATTCTTCATTAGTCTAGAGTTTGATTATCCTGAAATGTCAGTCCACACAAGAGAAAAAATAATTCTTCCAAAAAAGTGTTAGGAGAAAATAATAATTATAATAATAATATTTGAAATCATCAAAACTATACAAGTTGCAAGAAATATAAAACATGCAAAAGCTAAAAAGCAACACTCTTAATAGTAATGATATATGATTACTATCAATTGTCGAATGATCTTTAAAAAGAATTTCATGCTCTTTTTGTATATTTAAAAATTCCAATTTTAAGCTAGTATGTATTTTCTTAAGTTTCCTATATGATGCATGAATTTGTTCTGAAACTTCATGTATTTGCTGATAGGTTAGTTCACATACCTCTTCTTGGTTACTTTGACTAAGATGACCGTCTGTCATTAAGCACAAGTTTATTGTCTCCTCATCAGGTTTAGTTTCAGAGGAGTCTGATGCAGAATCTGCCCAGAATACTTTTTGGAATCTCTTCTTATCCTTATTGAACTTGGGTTTCTCCTCACCCTTTTTCTTGGTTGGGTGAGACTTAAGTGTAGGGAAATCAACTATAACATGTCCTGATTTCGTGCATTCAAAATAAATCATATCACTAGAACTCTTAAAATTTTTATTTCCCTTACCTTTATTTCACTTTTGATGGTTCTTTTATTCTTCCTTAGAAAGCTTTTAAATTTTCTTGTGATTAAGGCAACATCATCACTTTCAGACCATAAAGAATCAGTGTCGTGTTATTGGCTTTCAGTGCCATAATTTTCTCTTTCTTTTTTCTCACATACATCAAGATTTCTTTGATTCACCCCTTGCTTGTAAGCAATGAGTAAGCCAAGTAAGTTATCAATCAAATAAGTATTCAAATCTTTAGATTCAGTAATTGCAATGATTTTAGCATCAAAAAAGGAAGGCAAGCATCTTAAAATTTTATTCGCATTTTCATAGTTAGAGAGTTCTCTTCCTAAGGCTTACAAAGAAGTTAGAATTTGAGTAAACCTTGTATAATTTCAAAAATTGAATCAGAAGATTTCATATGAAAAAGTTCGTAATCATGCAGCAAAATATTCAATCGAGATTGCTTAACTTCATTAGTTCCTTCATAGGTAATACACATTTTTTTCCAAATCTCTTTACTAGTAGTGCAAGTTGAAACACGCATGTAATCTTCTGATTTTAAAGCACAAAAAAATATTTTAAACACTTTGCATTAAGTTGTGCTAAATCCCTATCATAATGAATCATATCAAAAAAATAAAGTGGAATAGTAACATCATTAAATTTATCAGGTGGAGGTTTATAACCATCCTTAACAAACATCCACATGCTATAATCAATTTATTGTAAAACGGTAGACATGCGAGTTTTCCAAAAATCAAAAGGAATATTTTCAAACAAAGGTGATAGGGTAATGGAATACCCTTCCGCAGTATTACGATTACTAGAGTTAGCCGTGGATCAAAAATTCAAAAGTTTTCGTACTTAATTTTATGAATCCTTCTCTGATACCACTTGAAAGTTTGTTAGGGATGTTAGGCCCTTATGAACTATCCCAAAGCTAACCAAGAGGGGGGATGAATTGGTATTTTAAAAATCTTTCAATCAAAATCAATAAACTTAAACCACAATTTACCACAAAAGAGTACAGAAATTAAATGCCAAAAAAAGTAGTAAAAGCACAAAGAGATTTATAGTGGTTTAGTCAACTCGACCAACGTCCACTCCCCAGAGGCGCCCTTTGGGTATTGCACTAAACACCGTGACTCTCCTTTTGCTCCCACAACAAGGCGGAGAAGCCTTTACAAAAACCCCTTTTTGCCATCCCAACGAGTGAGAGAATCCAACTCCTTCTTCTTCCTCCTGAAGCAGGCAGAGAACCTTGATTGATTGTTAAAGAAGGCCTCCCTTGAACCCCGTGAGATGAAGGATGATGATCGGAGAAGACACTTTAGAATCTTGCTTAGAGAAACCTTTGTGAAACCCTCTCACAAACTCCCCCTCACAAGTTCCTCCCTCTCTCTCCCTCTCCTCTTGGCTCTCTTAGGTCAAGACAACATCAAAAGATTACCTCTAAGGTAGAGCAAGAGATCTTAAATAGAAGAGCTTCGGAATAGCTCTTATTTTATACAAACTGACTTTATCATCCTGGCCGATAGGGGTATCGGCCTAGCCAAACAACATAAATTTTGCTCAATCAGCACGGTTACTTTGTGATGATTAGAGTAATTTTGGTCACATTGTCCAGGATGATAGAATATCATCCTGCCCAATTTGTTCAAATTCTAAGAAAATCATCCTAAACATTGCCCTGAATAGAAGTAGGACGATGTCAATCATTCACGCCATCGTCTCGGCCAATCCTGTAATCTGTCTGGCCAATGTGATCGTGCAATCAGCCATAATTTCTTTCCATAATTACCAGATTAATTTATGCATATTGTCTTGGATGATGTCCTAAAATAAAGAATACATAAATAGATGATGGCGGCTGATTCTTTCTGATTTGAGCCTATCATCCCGGCCAATACAATATCACCCAGGCCGATCAGCTTAATGAACCGACTTAAACATGATGCCCTAATTAGGGTTTCTATTTTTGAACTGATTGTCCAGTCTGATATAATATCGGCCCTGTCAAAGTTACCAAAAATAGTAAACTCAAAAAGTAGTCAAAAATTCTTCCAAGGTGTATGTGTGCAAGGTTACTTAGCATTAGGAGCCATATCTTTTACAATAGACTCAAGAAAAAGAAAAGTGTATAAAGTGACTTGGGCTTAGTCTACCCAACTTTGAGCTGGTTCCAATTGTCGTTTGATCTTGTGGACCTGAAATGTTAGTAGATAAGGTAGTCATAGAGAAACAAGAGTGTTTAATATCATGCAAATCATAATCCATTGATTATTAACAGTTTAGAAATAACATAGATAAGAAAAAATATATCAGGGTCATGAATCAGTATAGACAATCAGATAAGAAAAATTATTGCAAAGTAGATGAAATGAAAATTTATGTACTTCAAATTTCAATATAAAATAAAATTGAACAGAAGATTCATTTGAAATTGAAGATTGAAAGATAGAGGAAAGATCATATACTTGTGGCACTTTGCACATCTTTTAAATATTTGTGGCACACTGTGCATCTTTTTATAATGGGCTAATTTTGTATCTCTTTTACAATTTGTGAACTATTGCGCATTCTTTTGAGTTTTATATATTTATATATTTTTCAAGTTTTTAATTGATCTTTCTAAAATCGATAATCTAGAAGCTCAAAATTCTCCAAGTACAAAGATATTTATATTGAAAAGAGAAATGAAAAATAATAAATCATCAAAATTACAATAATAAAATTAAATTATGTTAGACTAAAAAGAAACATGAGATTGATAGCCTTAACTTGATCGAGTTATAAGCCAACTTAAATTTTATTTGAAAATTAGATTTTTCAAGTGAATTTAAATTTTATATTGCTTTTAAAATTATACCACTTGTTAAGATGAGCAATTATGTAAGGATAATTATATAGGCTAACGAACACTTCTGAAAGAGATCAAAAATAACTAAAATAAGACAAGATAGTTTTTATTGATATCAAGGTAAATGATAATACAATTGAGCACGGTTGATATTAATTCATCTTAGAAAATAAAAACAACTAACATAAAAATCCAAACAAAAGACGGTTACAAAAACTCCAAACACCATCACATCACATCACAAGTATGATAACAACAAACACAAAAGAAGTACAGTCATCTTTTTTATGGGCCCTGATCTGGAGGAGGTGGCTGGTTAAAGAGGTTATAATAGCTATTCATCATAGCTATGTTAATGTTGACTGATTCAGACTGACCACAAATCCAGCCACTATCCAGCTGGTGTTGTGTGTTCTATTGGTGTAGGTGAGTCTGAATTTGATCAAAGTGCTGAACAAAATGACTCTCAAGATGATCAAAGCGATGGACCATCTCCTGAAAGGATGGTCCACCAACAGCCGCAGTTGTAGGTGCATGAGCTCCCCATTCTCCCTTAGTGTCGTCACCTCCATCATCTTTAGAAAAAATAGCTCAGAGTAAACCATCATTATAGTAGATGGGCTCTTCTAGATGTGTCACATCAGGATGAACTAAATTGTACTTCTTTTCAAGAATGTGTGTCATAAGGTGTCCTAAGGCTATATTCTTCTTTCTCTTATGGGAGGCATGACCAATTTTAGAAAGCCCATAAAGGTAGTCAATAATGAGTTGGGCTTCGTTAATAGGTTGGGTATTAATGATAAGGTAAGTTACAGTGGAAAAATGAGGAGTGATATTTATTCGATTACCAGCTTTTGGAATGATAGAAGTCCCAAGAACATGCTGGATGATTCTAGCATCTTGGTGTAAGGTGTTTACCTTAGACAAATGACATACATTTCTAATCCCTCTAAGCACTCGATTTTTCTCAGTCCAATCAAAGTTAGAGGTAGAGGTCATGGTATAAGCTCTAATCCCTTGAGTCCTTAAGTTTAAGAAAATCCCTAAATTCTCCTTGGTTATTTCTACCCTCTTTTTCAAAACATATGAACTAATCCTACTCTGGTCATTACTAAAAGTCTTGTTTAGAAGGAAATAGTGGAAAGTTTCCTTGTTGTAAGATTGAATTAGAGTGAGGATAAAAGAGAATTGGGTAGAGGGAAAAAATTTTATTACTTGATAGATAGTATTCTCCTAAATAAGAACCCTAGAAGGAGTGATTTTGCCGAAACTAACCTAGGAAAAGATTCTTCGCTTTCTTTGGACAAGAAATTTTTTTTGGCATTCCTAGAGGAAGGTCCCTTATTCAATTCCTTAGCATGCCTAGTCCTTTTTCTTTAGCTTGCCATTGAAATATTGAAGGAAAAGAAGGTTAGAAAAGGCTTTTGAAGAGAATGAAATTCGAGTTCTAATGCCCTTCTATTATAAGAAAAATGACCTTTCATACAGATGAAAAAGGGTTTTTCTTGTACGATGCTTGCGTTCGTATGTACTAAGTAAATTTCGTATGTACGAATGCATGCATTTAAAATGAAACAACTTTTAATAACTATAAGAGTTACGAGGCATCCTTTTGTACAGACTTTTTGACCAAATGATCGTACAGATGAATAGGTGTTTTTCTGGGACGATCGGTTATTTAAGATCGTTTTAATAACGGTTTGAATCAACCCCCACTCAGAATGCCACGTGTTCGTATGTACGAAATCATGGTTCGTATGTACGATCTGAAATAAAAATTGCTTTTGTCCATATAACAGTCTACATACGTATATACGAATGAATACACATCGTCCAAACGATCTAGGTAATGTACAGACAAATTGTAATGAAAATTGAAAAACTACATGCATTCTATTCTACCCAACGATTGAAATGCTACAAGATTCGTCCAGTACGAAATGAATTTTGTACAGACAAATATCACACTTAAAAAATTTCATATGATTGCTCAAAACCATGAATTTCAATGAAAACATTTTGAAAATACACAAAACAAACAGACAAAAAATCACAAAAGCAAACACGTACAAAAAGTGACAAAAACAGAAATACATACAAATAAATCAAAAAACACAAAATACACTCACAAAAATACATATCAATGTTGCAAAAACTTTAATTAAGCATTCAAATCAATCACACCAAGCCTTGTTCTTAATGTATTGAAAGTTTCAAAGGCTAGGGGTTTTGTAAAAATATCTGCAAGTTGATTTTCAGTTGAAACATGATTGAGTTCAATTTCTCCTTTGGATACATGATCCCTTATGAAATGATGCATGTTGTCAATATGTTTGATTTTTGAATGTCGAATAGGATTTTTTGAAATACCAATCACACTGGTATTATCACAATAAATGGGAATTGTGCCTATTATTAATCCTAAATCAATTAACTATCTTTTTAACCAAAGTACTTGTCCCACACAACTTCCTAAGGTAATGTATTCAGCTTCAGCAGTAAATAGGGCTACAAAATTCTATTTTTTATTAGACCAAGGTACTAAAGAATTTCTAATAAATTGATATGTTCCAGAATTACTCTTTCTATCAACCCTACAACCTGTAAAGTCCAAATCTGAATATCTAATTATTTCAAATGAAGAGTTAAACTTAGGATACAAAATCTCTAAGTTCTGAGTTCCCAAGAGATATCTCAAATTCTTTTTCACTACTGTCAAATATGATTATTTTGGATCTGATTGAAATCTAGCACACAAATAAACATTAAACATAATATCGGGTCTTCTAGCTGTCAAGTAAAGCAAAGATCTAATAATTTTCCTAAATTTCTTTTGATCAACTGATTTTCCCTTTGGGTCCTTATTCAAATGAACTAAGAAACTCATAGGTGTACTAACAGGTTTAGCATTGTCCATTACATATTTGTTGAAGATATCCTTAATATATTTTGATTAACTAAGAAATATATTTTCCTCAATTTGCTTAATGCTAAAGCTTAGAAATTAACATAAATATCTCATTAGGCTCCCTCTCAAATTTATCACTCATTGTTTTATAAAATTCATCATAAATATTTTTATCAGTAGATCCAAAGACGATATCATCAACATAAATTTGTACAGTGAGTATGTCATCTTCTAATTTCTTTAAAAAGAGAGTTATGTTCACACTTCCTTTTTCAAAAGATCTCTCAAATAAGAAAGTGCTTAACCTCTCATTCCAAGCCCTAGGTGCCTCTCTCAATCCATATAATACCTTTTTTAATTTGAAAATATGATTTGGGTATTTGAATTTTTAATGACAGGAGGTTTTTCCACATAAACATATTCTTGAATCACCCCATTTAAAAAGACACTTTTAACATCCATTTGATATAACTTAAATCCTCTAAAATATATAAAGGCTAACAAAACTCTAATTGCTTCAAGTCTAGTTACATGGGAAAAAGTCTCATCAAAATCAATCACTTCAATCTAATTATACTCCTTGGCCACCAATCAATCCTTATTTCTAATGACTACTCTTGAGTCATTCATTTTATTCTTGAATACCTACTTTGTCCCAACTACACTTTGATCCTTTGGCCTTGCAATTAATTCTCAAACTTTATTTCTTACAAATTGATTTAATTCTTATTGCATTGCCAAAATCCAAAATTCATCTGAAAGTACTTAATTAATATTTGTGGGTTCTATGATAGAAATAAAGGCTGAATGATTGACTTCTTTGCTCAGTCCATGCCTAGTCCTAACACCCTCACTAGGTTCATCTATAATTAATTATTTTGGGTGATTTTTAGAAAATAATAAATCTTTAGGTAAAGGGTTTTCTATTTCCATTTTTTTTTTCCAAATTAACTATCTCAATATTTTGGATTTAATTTCTATCTCATCCTCTTCAATAATTGGCTCTTCCAACATTCCAGATTCATCAAATACAACGTATGTGGTCTCTTCAATTATCAAAGTTCTTTTATTCATTACTCTATAAGATTTTCTAATACTATAGTATCTTAGAAAAAAATCCTTCATTTGATTTTGGATCAAATTTTCCTAAGGCAGATTTTCCATTGTTATGTATTATCACCTTACATACAAAAACAAGCAAATGTGACAAATTAAGTGTTCTCCACTTAAGAAAATCATAGGGTGTTTTATTCAAGTTCAATCTGATGTTCACCCTATTCCAAATATAACATGGTGTGCTAACCGCTTCAGCTCAAAAATTTTTAGAAAATGAAAATTCTGCTAATATGGCTCGTGAGGCTTCTATTAATGTTTTGTTCTTCCTTTCAACTACCTCATTCTACTGAGAGGTTCTAGGTGCAAAACAAATTTTGATCAATCCCTTTCTCGTCACAAAAATCCTCAAATTTCTCATTTTCAAATTCTACACCGTGATCACTTTGAATCATAAAAATCTCATATCCATGTTTTCTCTGAATCCAAGTCAAAAAATCTCTAAACTCCTTAAATGATTCACTGTTATGATATAAGAATTTAACCCATGTGATTCTAGAAAAGTTATCCATAATCATAAATCTGTATACCTTCCCTCATAAACATATAGATCCAAGTGGTCCAAGAAGATCCATATGCAAAATCTTTAATGGTTTATTAGTTCTAAGATCCTTATTGGACTAAAATGAGGATTTCATTTATTTTCCTAATTGACAAGCATCGTAAAAGTGATCCTTATTAAAGTCTAATTTTGATATACCTCTCACTAAGTTCTTTTGGTTAATCCTCCTTAGATATTTTATGCTAGAGTGACAAAGTCTCTTATACAAAGCCATGACTCATCAAAACATGTTTCAATAAAAAAGAAATAGAGGTTTTCATATAATTTAAATCTAGCATATAAATGTTATTTACCCTCAAATCTTGCAAAACATCAATACCATTTAGGCTTAATATGCAGCTAGTAGGAAAAAAATTTATGTTTTATCCTTTATTACATAGCTGGCTAATACTTAACAGATTATGCTTTACGCCTTCAAGTAGTATCACATTCTCAATAAAAAAGTTCTCAAGATTTCCAATCAAATCTAACCCAACCACCTTCTTTTATTGTTATCTCCAAGTATAATTTTGCCTCTATTCTTGGCTTTTAGCAATATGAATTATGCAGTATCTCCAGCCATATACTTTGAGTAACCACTGTCCAGGTACCATATGCTCTCACGAGGCCTTGTATGAGAGCATTCCTGTAAAATTATCAAACGTTAGACCTGGGAATCTAAACAGGTTTGGTTTCACCGTTTGGAAAATTATAAAAAAAATGTTGTATAATATTTCTATGTTTATGCATCTTAGGCTTCCACACCAAATGAGTTTTTCTATCCAATGTACAGGTGTGTGTTATATGTCCAATCAATCCACAACTATAATATTTAACTCCAAGAAATGAATTTTTTAATGTTCTATAAATGCTCCATCTCTTCCCGAGTTGTATAAATTTTGGATACAAAATAGGATTTGTAAAATCTTTAAGTGTTGGGGGTTTCCTATCTTCCTCGAGAGCTTTTACTTTCAACTTTAAATAAATGTTCAAATCTTTTAGGACATGCTTATCAAAATTTAAGTAGTGCTCTCTACTCTCAGAATCATACATAAATTTCTTAAATTCATTTTTCAGTTCCGTATAGGATCATTTTAAATTTACATTTTTCTAGTTCAAGTTATCGAATTCTTCTTGTAAGCTCATGTGATTTATATCAATTAAAGCATGATCTTTCCTAAGGATCTCGTGCTCTTTTTGTAATTCTTATAGTTCTAAGTTAAGACTAGCATGCATTTTCTTTAAATTCTTATATGCATCATGTATTATTTCAGTGACTTCAAAAAGTTTAGCATAAGTTAAGTCACAAACCTCTTCTTGATCTGTTTGATCAAGATTATCAGTCATCAAGCACAAATTGGTGACTTTCTCCTCCTTTTCATTTTTTGATGAGTTTGAAACTGAGTCTGCCCAGAAAGCTCTTTGGAATTTCTTCTTACCCTTCTTCATAGTTGGTTTCTCCTCTACCTTCTCCTTGCTAGGAGTGGCTTTGAGTTTTGGACAGTCTGACTTAATGAGTCATGGTTTCCTACAATTCATAGCAAATCACATCATTAGAAACCTTGACATTTCTATTGAACTTACCTCGGTTCCATTGTTGGCATCTTTTTTTCTTTCTCTTTAGAAAGCTTCTGAACTATCTAGTCATCAATGTGATGTCATCCTTATCCTCAGGTTATAATTGATCACTCTCCAACTCCTCTACTTTCAGTGCTATGTTCTTCTCCCTTCGAGGTTCTCCTCCATCAATATTTCGTTGACTCACTCCTTGCTCGTAAGCAATTAGTGATCCAAGAAGATTGTCAATAGAGTAAACATCTAAATCTTTTGACTCTGTAATTACAGTTATCTTATCATCATATGTAGTAGAAAAACAATGAAGAATTTTATTAACCATTATTGTATTCATTAGTTTCCTACCCAATTCATATAAAGAAGTAACTATTTATGTGAGTCTTGTGTACATGTGAGAAATAGATTCATTAGGTTTCATGTAAAATAATTTATAATCATGCAACAAGATATTAAATATAGAATTTTTAACTTTGTTAGTCCCTTCATAGGTTATATAGAGTCTATCCCATATGTCCTTTTCACTCTTACAAGTGGAAACCCGCATGTAGTCCTCTAACTTAAGTACACAAAATAAACTATTTAAACATTCAATATTAAGTTGTTCTAAGTCACGTTCTTCTACGGTCCAATCTACAAAGGGTGTTTCTACTCTAATGCCATCAACTATTCAAGTTGGTTTTGTATACCCTTCCTGTACTAAGATCCACATGCGATAATCAAGTGACTATAAAGATGTAAACATGCATGTTTTCAAAAAATCAAAAGGCATATTATTAAATAAAGGAGGTCTAGTGATCAAATGCCCTTCAAGTGTATTTAGGTTTCTAAAAGTAGCCATATTCGTTAATCAAAAAGTAGTTTAAACTTATGGTTCTGAAACAAAGCTCTGATACCACTTGTTGAAAATTATTCAATATGAGTTAGGTTGTTAGACCTAAGGGGGGTAAATTGGTACTTTTAAAAATTTACCTTTTTATTGGAATTCAAAAGTTTGAAACCGTTTTATCAAACTGAGCAGGTTGTTTTTAAATTTTTCAAAAAAAAAAATTTAACCACAGATTAATAAAATGATAGAAATTAAAAGCATTGAAAATTAAAAAAAGACTTAAAGGTTTATAGTGGTTTGGTCAAACATGACCTACATCCACTCTGTGAAGTCTCCCACTTCAGGTATTACACTATTACCACTAGTGTCTCTCCTTTTGCCCCCACAACAAGGCGGAGAATCATTCACAAAAACTCTCTTCCACCACTACCCGGTGCGGCAGAGAAACGTCATCCTCTTACACCCTTCAAGTATAGCAGAGAACCTTATGCTATTCACACTCTCCAAGTGTAGGTATAGAACCTTTCACTATTTACACTCTCCAAGTTTAGGAAGAGAAGCTTTCACTATTCACACTCTCGAAGTGTAGGCAGAGAACCTTCCATTGTTCACACTCTCCAAGTGTAGGTAGAGAACCTTCCGCTGTTCACACTCTCCAAGTGTATGCAGAGAACCAGATCTTCTTGAAAGATCTTCTCACAAGAAATCTAGAAGGATAAGAGAAAAGAATTAAGTAGTCACAAAGTACACACATAGATCCTTACCTTAGAGTAAGCAAGTGAACCCTTCATGCTTCAATAGTAAGAAATCTCCTTCAAACACTCTCTCTCTCACTCTCTCCTTCAAATTACCTTTACTATTCATGAAGACCAAGTGACAAAAAGATTAAATAACAGTCATAAGTGGACCTTTTACAGAATATATATGAAAAACCATCCAGAAAACTGCATTTTTCAAATCTGTGTGTACACGATCATCCCAAACGATCATATTTTGTATGTATAAATAGTATAAAAACTGTTGCATACAAACTCAATGTGAATTAGTATGAACTACCTTTATACCTTATCACCATCCGATACGAATAGGGTTCATCCGGTATGAACAGATATTTCAAAAGTTTGTTGGTACAAAGAAGTAGTATGAACTACAAGTTTACAGAATAGAGAAGATCGTCCTGAGATGATTGAAATATATCATCCGATTGAACTTCATACTTGGTGAATCCAGAGCATAATGTCCTAGAATGAATGGAAATTATCGTCGGGATGAAATTAGTATTTGGTGAATCCAGAGAGAATCATCCTAGGACGATTGGAAATTATTATCTGGATGAACTTCAATTTGGTGAATCTATAGTAGATCATCCTAGGATGATTGGAAATTATCTTCTAGAAGAACTGTGTATTTGTTAAAAATAAAGGGCATCATCCTACGATGAACGATAAATATCATATGGATGATCTATACTTAGAAATGTTTTTGACATTTTTTCGTTCACTCTATTGGTCGTTTGGGAATATAACTGACCAGATCGTCTCGTATGAATTCAATTTGTACCGTAAGATCAGTTAAAAAATGTATTTAGAACTCTCCCCTAGTAAGTATGTAATCCGTTACTCAATTACAATCACACTCTTAGACTTAATAAAATTAAAAATACAGACTTCAAAATACAATAACTCTACATTGAATTTGGTTTAAAGTCATCAACAATTTGGAGTAAGATTTTCCTGAAATGTTAGTACATACAAGAGAAAAAATAATTCTTCCAAAATGGATTAGGAGAAAATAATAATCAAAACAATAATATTTGGAATCATAAAAAGCATACAAGTTGCAAGAATGTAAAACATGCAAAGCTAAGTAGCAACTCTCTCAACACATATGTTCGTCGATGTTTGTTTGAGTGCGCTTAAGGCTTTAAGTACTATGAAAAAACATCATGTTATCTTTTTCTTGTCGACATGCCCTTTGAAAATATACTTTCATTCAACTATCCATCATCCATTAATGCTTAATTGAGTAATTAGGATTGTCATTTCTTATTTGATTTTTGCTCATAGATGAACCATGTTGAATGTGACAAGTCCTTTTCTACCATATGAATATGATTTAAGTCATGTGTGATAAGTTTGCTCAATAACATTGCCTCCCAATTGATGTAATAATCTCTTAATATCAATTAGAAGTCATGTATAGCAAATTACAAGCATGCCATTACATTCTTCAGTATATCATTGCTTACATCATTAAAGCTATTGTTTCACCAAATTATAAGTCTCATTTTAGGCATTGAATTTCATTCCATAATTTTAATTTAATTTTCAAGTTCTACTTTAGTTTACTATTGATTATTCCATGCCAAATTTAATGTGCAAGTTTGATCCAAGTCAAAATTCAAATCGAGTTCTTGGTAGTTCAAATGTCCACCAATGTAGTTGCAATTTCAAGTCCATGTTCAAAAGTTCACTTTTGTTCAATCCAAGTAAAGCCGAGCTACTCTTTTGTTTTGTTTGCATTCAAGTTGAAGTTATTTATTATAGATTGTCTAAGTTGGAATTAAGTCCATTTGATGCTCCAACCAATGTCCAAGTAAAGTTCAATATTGTTCCAAGTCCTTGTCCCTTTTCGAACAAAATTTCGGTAGTCTCCCGGCATCTCCCCCATTTAGGAGAAAAACCAAGAGGTAGCCTTCCCCTCGACGCTACATGAGTGCTTCAGGCAGGTATCAAATGACACCGCGGTTAAAAATTATATATATTATTTATCCCCGCCTGCTACATGAGTGTTTTAGGTTTTTCTTTTTAGATTCATTATTAAAGAGCACAAGATAAAAAAAAAAAGCACAGTTTTTCTTCCCTCTGAACTACATGAGCATTTCGCGGTACTTCTTAATATTATTATTTTTTTTATCCCCTAGGCACAAGCGCCGTGTCGGTTTCCATCCCTACAATGCTACATGAACACGTAGGGGGTTTGTAAGCTCGTCGCTAGCATTGAAGAAGGATTTTTAATTCGTCACAAGCGCCGCGCCAGTTTCTCTTCGTACTATGCTACGTGAGCTCGTATTGGGTTTTCCAGCCTATTGCAAGCCACGAGAGAAGGATTATTTTTAAAATAATAATAATATTATTAGTATTATTATTCATAATAATATTACTAATGATAGTATTATTATTATTTATAATAATATTATTAAAAATAATAGAAGTTATATTATTATTATTTTTTTTATTATTATATAATAATAATATTATTATTAACATTAATATTAATATTAGCATTAATATTAATATTAATGTTAAAATTAATTTAGCATCAAAACATTGAAGTGAGGGAGAGAGATAAAACCTTGGGCTGATCTGGGTTTGTGAGTGTGTTGGGCTGAGTTGGAGTGAGTTGAGCTAACTGGGCTAAGTTGGAGTGAGTTGAGCTAAGTGGGTTGAGTGGAGCTGAATGGAGTGAGTTGGGGTGACTTGGGCTTAGTTGGGGCTGAGTTGAGTTGAGGGTTTTATTTAGATGATGGGTCGGTCAGGTATATGATATTGTGCTCGGTTTGCTGATGGGAGGAGATGGATCAGGTATGTAGGCACTATGGAGGAGTTTGGCATAGAGAGGAGCTCGTGGGTTCCATTTTTAGGAAGAGGAGGCATCGGAGAGGGCAAGATTGGCGGGACTAAGTTGCATGAGCTAAAGCCGAAAGGAAGGGAAGATTGTCTTCGGTCACTAGGGAGCTGGGAGGCGAGTTCGGCTGAGATGGGTTGGAGGCTTCAAGCAGGTAAATGCTCTCCTCTCTCTCTCTCTCTCTCTCTCTCTCTCTCTCTCTCTCTCTCTCTCTCTCTCTCTCTCTCTCTCTCTCTCTCTCTCTCTCTCTCTCTCTCTCTCTCTCTCTCTCTCTCTCTCTGGAGCAGGACGACCGAAGGGTTGGGGGCTAGAGGAGTTCGGGAATGAGTAAGAGGAAGAACGATGGGAGCTTGAGGGCTTTGTTCGTGTGGAGTGCAAATGGAGGAATCAACCATTGAGTTAAGACCTCCCTCCCTTTCTAAGTATGCCAAGAGGAACGAAATCGAGGCCATCATAGCAGATTTTACGTAGGAATTTTACGAAATGATGCAAATGGCACCGACTCAGAATGATACATTACGGGATTTCTGGGATTTTTAGAAAGGCTTAGGCTGGGGTTCGGCTCTGTATCCGGTGGTTAACAGGAAATATTTTGAAAGTCATCCTAAAGAATTGATTTTAGGAGACCCGAGCAAAGGTGTTAGAACTAGGCATATATTAACCAAAGAAGTGAACATCTCAACATTTATTTCAATGATTGAACCCACTAATATAAATAAAACACTTTTTGATGAATTTTGGATTCTATCTATACAAGAAGAGTTGAATTAATTTGTTATAAATGATGTTTGAGAGTTAGTAGAAAGACATAAAAATCAAACTATTATTGGAACTAAGTGGGTTTTCAAAACTTAGATGAATGATTCAGGCATAGTGGTTTGAAATAATGTAAAAGTGGTGGCTAAGGGGTACAATCAAATAGAAGAAATTGATTTTGAGGAGTCTTTAATAGTTGTAGCTAGACTTGAAGCAATTCGGGTACTTCTAGACTTTGCCTGTTTTAACAGATTTAAATTATTTCAAAGGGATGTTAAGAGTGTCTGTCTTAATGGGGTGATAAAAGAAGAGATTTATGTTTAACAACCATAAGGTTTTGAAAATTCACAATTTTTTAATCATGTATTTAAATTGAAATGGTATTATATTGATTAAAATATGCACCTATAACATGGTATGAAAGGCAAAGTACATTCCTACCGGAAAGATCCTTTATTAATGGGAGTGTGGACACCACTCTCTTCTTGAAAAGAGTAGAAGATGACATACTCATTGTCCAAATATATATTGATGATATATTATTCAAATCCACTAATAAAAATCTTTGTGATGATTTTTCAAAAATAATGAGTAAGCAATTTGAAAAGAGTTTGATGGGAGATTTGAGTTACTTTCTTGGATTTAGCAAAAAATATAAATAGGGTATATTTCTTAATCAATCAAAATATATTAAGAACATCCGTAAAAAATATGAAATGGATAATGATAAACTAATTAGTACTCAAATGAGTTCCTCGGTTTAATTAGATAAGGATTCTAAAGGAAAATTTCTTGATTAAAAGAAATTTAGAGGGATAATTTTGTCATTATTTTATTTGACTGTCAGTAAACCTGATATCATGTTTAGTATTTGTCTTTATGCTAGATTTCAAGCTGATAAAAAAGAATTTCATTTGATTGGTGTTAAAAGAAATTTGAGATAACTTTTGGGAACTCAAAACTTATGAATTTGGTAGACTAGGAGTAACACTTCTTTTGAAATTATTGGTTATTCAAATTAAGATTTTACAAAGATATAAGGTTGATCGAAAAAGTATTTCTATAACTTGTCAATTCATTAAAAACTCTTTAATTTCCTAAGCCAGCATAAAATAGAATTCAGTGGCCCTTTTCCCAATTGAAGTATAATATATAGCTTTAGGAAGTTATGTGACATAGGTTCTATAGTTAAAACAACAATTCATGGATTTAGAATTTTTCAATTGATACTATTCCAATTTTTTGTGATAATACAGGTGTCATTTGCATCTCAAAGAATCCAATCCAACACTATAGGATAATGCATATAGACATAAGGCATCACTTTATTAGAGATCATGTCACTAAAGGAGAAATTGAGCTACATCATATAGTTATTGAAAATCAACTTTGCATATACTTTAACAAAACTATTAGCTTTTAAAACATTTAGCATTATTAGAATCAGATTGGGGTTATTGATATTCATGCTTGATAATTGAAAATATGCAAATTGTATTTGTTTTGTATTTATTTTTATTGATGTTTGAGTTTTGTTCTTTGTTTGTGATCTGTTTTTGTTTGATTTTTTTCTCTCTATTTTTGGTTTGATTTATATTTTAAATTATTTTTTTTTTAATTTTGTTTTTGTGTCTCATGTATCTTGTTTGATTTATTTTTGGCAAAGAATCTTGATTATCATGTGCAAATTTAAAAGTTAAACTTCCATTCATATTGTATGAACCATATTTGTATTGAACCAAATCATCAGATTTTATATGATATCGTAAGATGAAAAATTATGATTTTCTGAAGACATCGTACTATACAAAAATTTTATTGTCTGTATAAACCTTTAATTTATTAGTTTGTACGAAAATGGTAGAAATTCCAAAGTTAGTTATTTTTCAAAGATCATCTATATAAACACCTATTTGTCTGTACAATCCAGTTATAGATTTGCATGTATAAAAACCAAATTGGTTGGTACGATCATTATTAACCAATCATCTCGGACAAACACATGTTTGTATGTATGATCAAGTTGGTCAAAGATCGTACGAAATGACTCATCGGAAAGGCAGCTTTGCAAAAAGCTATTTTACTGAAATGACTGCTCTTGACTATTTTTATTCATATGTATGAACCCATGTTCATATGGTACAAAATCCAAAATCATATGTATGATCCCTACTTCGTACTATACAAAATAGGCTTTTTTTATAAACTGAAAGTCTTCATTTGAAATTCTTCACCGTCTTTTCCATTTTCAACTCTTGTTCTCAATTCTTCTAAAATGGCAAGTAGCATCAAGAAATCACATCCTCCCAAGGGGAGTTCATCTCGTTCTAATTGAGATAAAGACTTTCTTTCTAAAGAGAATGAACAAGCCTAAGATAAGTTTGTTCTTGCAAAAATCACTCCATCTCGTCTACTTATTCAAGATGACATTTATTTTTCTGTAATGCCTATGTTCGACTCTACTCATTTTTTCTTCATTATCACTTTAATTTATGCATTCCACTCAGACACCTTTATTTTCTTGAAAAAATGATAATGAGAGAAAATCAAACAAAAATGTCATCTTATATTTTTCGACAAAGAATTAAAATCACCTAGGAAGATTTAGGAATATATCTACATCTTAGAACTGAAGGAGTTAGGCCTTATTCCAAAATTTTTATAAGTGATTTTGATTGGTCTAAAGTGAATCAAATTCTTAGGGAAATGCCTACAAACTAACATTTTCCCCTTATTCATACCTTGAATCAAAATGTAAGGATCATCCAGCATATCTTAAGAACATCTATTATTCTTAAAGCTTGTGATCAAATTAATATCACTCCTTTTATTTCTATTGTTAAATATCTTATGATGTCAAACACTCCTAATTTTAACAAAAAAAAAACTAATAGGAGATAAGAAGATAATGATGAACAAAAGCCAAATTAGTTTTCACATAAAGGAAAACCAACACTTTGTCAGTTTATAAGGACCTGAGGACAACCTAAAAGGATTTCATGTCAAACAACCACTGTTAAGTACTTCATAACTTTTCTACCCATTATGTTAGTGATATTTTAAAAGGCATGTATTGTCGAATCAAATAAATTCCCTGATGGGTTAGATTGTTGGATTAGGTTGCAACGACCTAAAATGGTTCTATAAGCCTAATGTTTTCCTCCTAAAGGAATGTTACAAGTTCAATGGGCATTAGAAAAAATGCATTCCAATATCCTAAATCTCTTATTTTTGACAAATATGACATATTCAAACATTGGATATACTTATAATAAACCAAGTTCAACTGACTCCACTGGGTAAGATGTATATGAGGAGCATGGTTTTATAGTTAGAACCAAGATGGCAAGGTTATGATTAGGGGTGTAAAAATGGGTCAGCGGGTTGAGTTCTAGTCGAACACAAAATTAGCCCGAGTTTAAATAAGTTGACCCTAACCCAAATTGATTTTGTAAATGGGTCAGAATCTTTGAACCAAACCCTACCTGTTTGGTTACAAGGTTCACCCAACATAACCTAGACCCATGTGTAGGAGATGGGTGAGTCACGAGCACACTACAGAAGAAACATGACGGTGGGTGGGTCTTAGGCCGCTAGGTGAGTGCAAAATGACACGGGCAAGGTGAGCACGGAGCATTACTGTGCTAGCAGGTCTTTCCATCTGGGTACAGAAGTGGTCCCATGAGCAATGAAGTGAGACCATGGCTATGCGCATGGGGTGCGGAGCAGGAGCGAGGCATTAGGAGTGGGTCAGGTGTGCAGATCTTGGCAATTTTTGTTTGATTTTTGGTTTTTTGGTAAACCCAAACCCGATAAATGGGTCAAAATTATTGCAATCCATGATCCCGAGTTTGAGATTTTGATGATAAAAAGTAATGTCGTCTGAACTACTATTCATTGAATATCTTTGATTTTATTATTATCTGTGATTATTAACCTTTCAGGAAAATCATAAGTTACTCATGACAACAGGAAGACTCAAGACTAGGTAGAGTAGGAGTGTGAGTCTGTATCATTGTAATTTTTTTTTTTTTTTTTTTTTTTTTGAGTCTGGCCACAAACTGCATGTAAGTTTAAGAAACCAAACACACACAGAGGGGGAGAGGATTTTAAAAGAAAAAAATGTAGATTATTTTCATGTTGATCGTACTGTACGAATTTATGTCGTATTATACGATCTAATCTGGTTGAATTGAATTTCTGTGAACAGGTCATATTGTATGATTTGTATCATACTTTATGATGTGTTACTAATACAAAACCCTAGCTGTCAGATTAGTTTAAGATTATTATCCATTCGTACTATATGATGTAATTCATACTGTACGATTTATTTTGAATACTTACTTAAATTAACCCATGATTAGCAGAATAAAGCAAGGTTTTAATCATTGATTGCTACTCATACTATACGAACATGTTCATACTATACGATGAATCGAGATGAGTTTTAATCATCCCGGACTTTGTCTTGGATAATCTCTTATTTTTGCCTAATCATGTTGTACGATGTATATCATACCATAAGATGTATAGAGACAAGTTTTAATCATCCCGAACTTCATCCAAAATGATGCCTTAATTTTAAATATTCATACTATATGAAGTAGGTCATACCCTACGATGTACAGAGATGAGTTTTGATCGTCCTGACTATCGTCTTATATGAATAGAAGAGTTGATGATCGTACCATACGATTGTAAATCGTACTATACGACTATATTTAGAAGTTTTTGAACTATTTTTAAACCTTCATAAAAGGATGAAGCCTGTTAAACAAATCCTATTGTATGATGGTAAATCGTATTGTACGATAGTAACGGCTACTTTAAAAATTTCAGGGATTTTGGAGCCCATTTTTAAGTATCAAAATAGTTATGTTTTGAGTGTGTGACAGAAAGAGGGGAACGTGACTAGAGAGGAAATACTTGGGAGTGAGCTTTTGAGAAGTTTTTGGAGTCTAAGAGAGGAAGAAGAGGGTGAGCTTGGTGATGGAGAAGTAGTGTGAGGGATATCACACGGTTGCTCCGTTCTTACTGCATCTTGCTCCTCTTATGACCCGAGAAGAATTTGTGGGAGGCTCTCTGAGGAGGAGACTCTTCTACATCCATGTCCACAAAGGTACTCTACCTTCTCTAGGAGGGAGAAAAATGAGAAGGTACGCTGGTATTTCCAGAAGGGTGAGAAAAGCACATGGCACTCTGCCACGCCGGGTTGGTGAAAGTGAGTCTTGTAAGGGCTTCTCCGCCTTGCTGAGGGAAAAAAAGGAGAACTATCATTTTGTAGTGAAATTCTCGTAGTGGAGGACTCCGGGGAGTGGATGTAGGTCATGGTTTGACCAAACCACTATAAAATTCTGGTGTGCTTTTTCCTTATCGCTTTTTATTTTTGCATGCACTTTATTTTCATTATATTTGCTTGGTGATAATTGTGAAAGAAAAAGAATTTCATTGTTGCAAATTGTGTTCAAATAATTGCTTCCGCATTAGTTAAATTTTTCTTATTAAAATTTTAAAAACAAAAACAATTATTAGAATTCTTGTTTAGGATTTTTATTGCAATAAGTTTTTCGCAATTCACCCCCCCCCCCCCCCACCCCCCTCCCCCCTCCCCCCTCTTGGCGCATCTAGTAACTTCAATTGATGTCAGAGTGGAGTTAAAAAATAGTGTTTTATAAAACCTTGAAAAATAATCATGTCGCATTATGGTAATCGTAATACCGCGGAGGGTTATTCAATAACCCACCCACCTCTTTTTGACAATATCCCGTTTGATTTCTAAAAAATTAGAAAGCCAACTTTTTTACAATGTATTGATTACCCCATGTGGATGTTACTCAATGATGGTTACGTTGCACCTTTTAAAACTTTGAATGGAGTGCAAACTCAAGTACCTATTAATGAATGGAGTAATGAGGATAGAGAATTAGCTTAATTGAAAGCGAAGCACTTAAACTATTTCTTTTATGGTTTGAAGTCTGAGGATTATATGAGAGTTTTTACCTGTGCTACTGGTAAGGATATTTGCGATAGATTGTGCATCACATACGAAGGAACTAGTGAAGATAAATAGTCTAGGCATAACATTTTGTTGCATGATTATGAACTCTTCCGTATGAAACCTTGTGAAACAATATCTGACATGTACACTAGGTTCACCCAAATTGTGATATCCTTGCATGTATTAGGTAGAGAAATTTCAAATTCTAAAAAAGTTAATAAAATTCTTAGATTCTTACCTAACTCATACGATGCAAAAATTATTGCCATCACTGAATCTAAGGATCTAAATGTTTATTTCTATTAACAACTTGTTTGGTTTACTTATTATATCTGTGCAAGGGGTGAGTCAAAGGCAAAGTTATGCAGGTGAAAAGAAGGAGCAGATGGTGGTATTAAAAGAAAATAATTTAGAAAGTGAAAGCTCTGCAGGGGAGGAAGAAGATGACATAGCCTTAATGACCCAACAGTTCAAGAACTTTTTGAAATGAAAACAAAGGCGTCATCAGAACGGCTGGAAAGATGATTTAGAAAGTAAAAGCTCAAGGTTTACTAAAGTTTCATCTGATACAATCTATTTTGAGTGTAGGAAGCCAGGTCACCTTCGAGCTGATTGCCCCAACCTAAAAAGCCAACCTGCTAAGGAAAAATAAGAGGACAAAGCCAAGTATAAGAAAGGGAAGATGAAGATGCAGAAAGCTTTTTGGGCCGACTCTGCCTCAAAATCTTTAGAAGAAGAAGCTGAGGAGAATGTAACAAATTTTTATCTAATGGCTAACGATAATCTTGATCAAACGGATCAAGACGAGGTTTCATACAAGGATTTATTACTTATTTCAAAAAAAATTCATGACTCGTATATGAAATTGAAAAAGATGCATGCTAGTCTTAATATTGATTTTAGTACTTTACAAACTATACATGCTAACTTAGTTAAAAAAAATTGATTTAGATATAGATCATATGTTGTTTCTTGATGGGTATGATGCATTAAAGAAGAAGTATATTGAACTAACAGAAGCGCATGAATCCTTGAAAACCACTCATGTTCAACTAGAAGAGGCTTTTCACAGACTAGACAAGCTTGTATTAGAAGTATATCATAGTGAGCATTTGTTAAAAATAGATGTTCATGGATTGACATATCAAAACAATACTTTTAAGGAAAAAATCAAAGAACTAGAAAAAGAAAATGCATCACTCACATTTTCCCAATCTAGCAAACCCCCAGCACTGCATACATCACAAAACTTTAAGAAGAGGCAACCCCACTCACATAGGTTAGTAAACCCATTTCCTAGTGTTAGGTGCTTCTCTTGCGGCATGCTAGGTCATATAGCCCGTACATGCATAATTCACCGTAGGACACACTAGTATGGAGACCTAAATTGCATCCATCACAACATAACATACATACATCTCATTCATGCAATCATAAGGAGGAACCCAAACTCACTTGGGTTCCCAAATCTAACCCTTGAATGAAATTGTAGGGACGCTCTCACAAAAGACCTAGTGATAGCATGTGGTACCTGGATAGTGGTTGCTCATGACACATGTTTGGAGATATGAAGAAGTTCATTTTACTAGGGACCAGAACTAGAGGAAAAGTAACATTGAGAGACAACACTTCCATGAAAGTGATAGGCTCATGTATTGTTGGTAATGTTAAGAATTTTTTAATTGAAAATGTTTTATTAGTTGATGATTTGAAGTATAACTTACTTAGTAATAGTCAATTATGTGATAAAAGTTTTGACATTAAATTTCTATCTGACAAATGCCTTATTAGTTTAAATGAAAAACTTATTTTAGAAGAAAAATGAATGAATAATGTTTATATATTAGACCTTGATTACATTGATAGTTCAAATTATTTTTGCTTAAAAATAATAGTAGATGACTCGTGGCTATGGCATAGGAGACTATGCCATGCTAGTAAGAAAACACTTATAAACATCTCTCAGAAAAACCTAGTTAGAGGCATACCTAAGTTAGACTTCATTAAGGATCATTTATATGATGCTTGCCAACTAGGAAAACAAGTCAAATCATCCTTTCATTCAATTAAAGAAGAAATCACCTCTAGGCCATTAGAAATCCTACACATGGACTTATTTGGATCCGTTAACACAGCCAGCCTAGGTGGAAAAAATTATGGATTTTTAATTATATAAGACTTTACTAGATTCACTTGGGTAAGATTCCTAGCACAAAAGAATGAGTCATTTGAGAAATTTAAGGTATTCTCCACTTAGATTTAATAAAAATTAGGATGTGAAATCTCAACAATCCCTAGTGATCACGGTGAAGAGTTTCAAAATAAAAAGTTTGAATCATTCTATCAAGAGATAGGAATAGAGCATAATTTCTCAGCCCCTAGAATACCTCAACAAAATGATATAGTAGAAAGAAAGAATATAACCTTGGTAGAAGCTGCTAGGGCAATGTTAGCAGAGTATACCCTTCCTAGATATTTTTGGGCAGAAACAGTAAACATGATGTGTTATGTCTTAATTTGGGTGAACATTAGATCTAAGCTGAATAAAACTTTTTATGAACTCCTTAAGGGTCGGACACCGAATCTTTCACAATTACATGTCTTTGGGTGCACGTGCTTCATCTTGATTAATGACAAACTACCTTTAAGAAAATTCGATCCCAAGTCTTATGAGGGTGTCTTCTTAGGTTACTCATTTGTAGGTAAGGCCTACAGAATCTTTAATAAGAGAACCCTAGTAGTAGAAGAGTCCACCCATGAAGTATTTAATGAATCAGATAAGCCCTCTGAGTCTAAAATTAAAGAAGATGAATTAGAGGAAATTCAAGGAGTAGAGACTATGACCTTAGGAGAAAGGGTAGAACCTCAAGAAGATTTGCCTAGAGAATTTAGATATTCTTCTAATCATCCTAAAGAGTTAATTTTAGGACACCCTTCAGAAGGTGTAAGAATTAGTCATTGACTTAGGAATGAGGTTAGTTATTCAGCATTCATCTCTATGATATAACCTACAAGTATAGATCAAGCTCTAGTAGATGAATTCTCGATCATAGCAAAACAAGAAGAATTGAACCAATTCACCAGGAATGATGTTTGGGATGTGAAGCGAGTTACTATGTGCATGTTTTACATTCTTGCAACTTGTATAGTTTCGATGATTTTAAATATTATTATTTTATGTGTAGTTATGTCCTAATATTTTTTGAAAGATTTGTTTTTGCTCTAGTGTGTACTAACATTTTAGAAAAATCAAAATCCAGACTACGAAGACTTCAAATCAAATTCAGCATGAAATACTTTGTGTATTTAAAGCTTATATATTTCTTTGAATTAAATTTGAGAGGGAGTGATTGTAATTAAGTGAATAAACACACACGCTTAAAGAGATCTTAAAAATTTTGTATTGATCGTACAGGACGAACATAGTTCATACGGGACGATCAGGTCAGTTATCTCCTTGTAAGAGCAATGGAACGAACAAGATTTTGAAGAAAATATTTCTAAGTCCTGAATGTCCAGGACAAAGTGTATTCATCCCAGGACGAAATGTTCTCTGGAAAATTTTCGTTCAGACAAAATTTATATTCGTTCCAAGACGAGTTTCTCTCTGGAGTATTTTCGTCTAGGACGAAGTGTATTCGTCTCGGGATGAAATCTCCTCTGAAGAATTCTCGTTCAGACAAAATTTATAATCGTGCTAGGATGAGTTGCTCTTTGGAAAAATTTCATCCGAACTAACCAATATTCATCCTAGGATGAAGTGAACCGACTCTGAAATTTTAGTGACGTTCTGTAGTTTTTTGGAACCGACCTATAGAATAACCATTCGTACTGGACAAACCTAGTTTGTACGGGATGATGTGTGTATACAAAGTCATTTCATACCCATATACATTAGGTTTGTTTTCAATGCATTTAAGTAAAATCGTCCAGGATGATCCACGATCGTACGGGACGATCCACGATCGTACGGGACGATCCAATACGTATTGACTTAAAAATTTGTAGTTTTTGGATGATTTCTTGTGTCTTTCCTATAAATAGTCCAATCTAAACTGCCACTTAATCTTTTTGTCTACTGATCTTCGTGCCTATTGAAAGAAGAGTCAAGGAGAGAGTGTAAGAGAGTATTCGAAGGAGGATTCTTACTATTGGAGCGTGAAGGCTTCACTTGGTGTTCAAAGGTAAGAAACTTTACTTTTGATTTTTGTTTACTTCACTCATTTCTTTCTTCCTTCTAGATTTCTTGTGAAGAAGATCTGTCAAGGAGATCTGATTCTCTGCCGATACTTGGAGAGTGTGAACAGCTGAAGGGTTCCTGCCCATACTAGGAGAGTGTGAAAGGATGAAGGGTTCTCTGCCCATACTAGGAGAGCGTGAAAGGACGAAGGATTCTCAGCCCACACTAGGAGAGTGTGAAAGGACGAAGGGTTCTCTTCCCACACTAGGAGAGTGTGAGAAGATGAAGGGTTCTCTTCCCACACTAGGAGAGTGTGAAAGGACGAAGGGTTCTCTGCCCACACTAGGAGAGTGTGAAAGGACGAAGGGTTCTCTGTCAACACTAGGAAGAGTGTAAAAGGATGACGGTTCTCTGCCGCATCGGGTTGTGGTGGAAGAGAGTTTTGTAAAGGCTTCTTCTCCTTACTGTGGGTGTAAAAAGAGAGTCACTAGTGGTATTAATGCAATACTCGGTGGGTGCCTACGGGGAGTGGATGTAGGTCTGGTTTTGACCGAACCACTATAAATCTCGTGTCTTTATTTTTCCACTGTCTTTTATTTTTGTGTTTTTACTTTTAAAACTGTGGCTGAAAAAAGTTTTCTAGAAAAATTCACTAAAGTTTTTATTTTCGTTTCCTGATTTAAAAAGAGGGTTAAAATTTTTTTTAATTACCAATTCACCCCCACTCTTGGTTAGCCGTGGGACATAAGCTTAGGTTTAACAACCTAATTTATAGTGAACGAGCTTCAACCTGGGAGCTATTCAAGAGACCTAAAGAACAGAGTGTTGTTGGAAAAAAATGGATATTCAAACATAAAGGTAATGATTAAGGAAGCATAATAAGAAATAAAGCAAGACTAGTAGCTAAGGGGTACAACCAAATTGAGGGAATAGATTTTGAAGAAACATTTGCCCTAGTTGCTAGATTAAAAGCCATAATAGTTCTCTTAGCTTTTGCTTGCTTCAAGAATTTCAAACCATATCAAACAGACATAAAGAGTGCTTTTTTGAACGAGATAATCAAGGATGATGTCTATGTTGAGCAACCCCCCGAATTTGAAAGTTCACAATTTTCAAACCATGTATTCAAATTAAAAAAGGCACTTTATGGATTAAAGCAAGCACCTAGAACTTGGTACGAAAGACTTAGCTCATTCTTACTGGATAGAGGATTTGTAAAGGGAATTATGGACACTACACTCTTTTTACAAAAAGTTAAAGAAGAAATTCACATTGTTCAAATTTTTGTGGATGACATTCTATTTGATTCTTTGGATAAAATTTTATGTGATGAAATTTCAAAAACAATGCGTAATGAGTTTGAAATGAGCATGATGAGTGAGTTAAACTACTTTCTTAGCTTTAGTGTGAAACAAGTGGATAATGGAACATTCCATAGCCAAACGAAATATATTAAAGATTTTCTAAAAAAATATGAAATGGATAGTGCTAAGCCCATGAACACTCCAATGAGCTCAACAATTCAATTAGACAAAGATCCGAATGGAACATTAGCAGACCATAAAAAAATAGAGGAATGATCGGATCTCTCCTTTACCTGATTGCCAGTAGACTGAACATATTGTTTAGTGTGTGCCTCTGCGCTCATTTTCAAGCTGATCCTAAAGAGTCTCACCTAACTGCAGTCAAGAGAATCCTTAGATATCTACTAGGCACCTCGAACATAGGAATTTTGTATCCTAGACACAGCACTTCCTTTGAAATCTTAGGGTACTCAAATTCTAATTTTGCAGGATGTAGGATAGATAGAAAAAGCACCTCTGGTGTCTACCAATTCATAGCATAATCTCTAGTTTATTGGTCCAGTATGAAGCAAAATTCAATAGCCCTTTCCACGGTCGTGGCAGAATATATTGCAGTAGGAAGTTGTATTACCCAAGTACTATAGTTAACGCAATAAATTCTTGACCTTAGCTTACCTGTAGGAACCATCTCAATCATGTGTGACAACACAAGTGCAATTTGCACTCTAAAAATCCATATCAGCACTCTCAAATGAAACATATAGACATTAACACCATTTCATAAGAGATCATGTTGCTAAGGGAGATATAGAATTGCATCACATCGCTACAGGAGATCAATTGCAGACATATTCACAAAACCACTAGCATTTAATACCTTTGCACTTTGAGTACTAGACTAGGTGTCATAGACATTAATGCATAAACCATAAATAATAAAAAAAAACATTAAGGCTATTCCTGATCATCACATACTCACCACACAAAACTTTACAATTCTTATCGTACTATACGATCCACTATCATATTGTATGATATATCTAACACTACACAAACCATAATACAGACTTAAGTTTTGTCTATGTTCATCATATTGTATGAAGTATTTCATACTGTACGATACAGTGACAGTTCATTTAATTTCTTTGGTACGATATTATTGATCATTATACAGTATGATATCCTCTCTTCGTACTTTATGATCCACGTCAGCGAATGGATTGGGACAAATTTACTCAGTTTGGTATGATATTATTGGTGTTCGTACTGTACGGGAACCTGTTTGTACTGTATGAAACTTTTCATCAAGGGTCGTACTAACGACCCTCGGGATGATCGAAATCCTTCTGATCGTACTATACGATAAACATCGTATTGTACGAGTTGACCACCTTTTCAGGAATTGATCCACTAGAATAATTATTGCCACATCATACTATATGATATCAGATCGTATTGTATGATTTATGAAAAATTCTATCAATAGGCTTCATTGGCAGATCACTTCACTCACACTCACTTCCTCACCTTCACTAAGCCTTTACATAATGTCGAGCTCTAACAAGCGCGATAGTCTCATCGTGGGAAGCTTGTCATCCTCTCATCGCCATAGTGCTTGTTTCCTAAATGCTAAAAATGAAGATGGAAATCACAAGTTCAAAGCCTACAAGATTACACATTCCAAGATGCTCAATCAGGCAGCTTTAAATTTTGAGGTATTGAACCTCTTCGCTTCCACCAATTTCCAGTTTCTTATTACCCTGGCTTTCTCCTACAATTCAAAACTCCTATTTAAATTTCTAGCCAACCTTACCTACACCATCGACACTTTGACTTTCCACTCTTTTTTCTGTCGCCAAAACATTGAAATCACCAAGGCTGATATCGCCCAATACATTAAGCTATCCACTGAAGGGCCTAGGGTTCGTTCCTTTCTTATTGAATTCTACTGGAGTGATGTCAATCATATCCTTAGGAATGCAACCTTCTATCAACATCATCCACTTGTCCAATCTCTCAATCGAACTGCCAAAATCATTTAACTTGTACTTAGAACCTCTATCATACACAATGCTGGCGACCGAATTTGTATGACCCTGAACCTATCAGTCGCTACCTATCTTATAATGTTAAACACAAAATTTGATGAGGCCATTTAGTGATTGACTATATCCAAAATATGACTTTAGTTTTCCTCCCTACTACCTGCAGGAAACAAAATCTAGCCCTTGGCCACCTTATAGGATACATCTTTCAAAATAAATACCAATTAACGTATCCTAGTAAACCCGATAATTTACCAATCTTTTATACGGATGCCCCTTTCCGTATTCTCTTTCATCGGGGACAAGAACCAGACTTTGATGATGAAGAAGGAGAAGCCACCCTAGCAGCTGCTCCTGATCAACCATGACGGCATGCACCTCCACGAGCACCTGCACCAGCCTACCCTCGTGATGATTTGGTCGAACGCTTCGACAAACTTCAGAGGCATCTTGACACACATATTCATAAACAGCATCAACAGCATGCGGATGACATGCGGTGATTTGGGGAACGCTTCACTTCGATTGATCACCGTTTTGACACAATCCTTCAATATTTCCAACCACTCCCACCTCCACCTCCAAGTGATCAGGATCCTCCTTTTTGAAGTGTATTTATTTTGTACTTTCTTTCTTAGTGTTATTTGTGTCTTCCCTTTTTGGTGATGTCAAAAGGGAGAGAAGTCTATTTGTAGTTTGCTTATATTTATGTAGTTTGCTTATGTTTTCCTATGTTTCAATGAAATGCAAATTTCTTTTTCTCTTTTCCTACTTTCTTTTCTTGTCTATGTTGTGTTGTTTTTAATTAATAAAAAAATGCCATGCAAAAACAATATTTGACATCATAAAAAAGAGAGAGATTGTTGCAATCCATGACCCCGAGTTTGAGATTTTGATGATGACAAATAATATCGCTTGAATTACTATTCATTGAATATCTTTGATTTTTGCTATTGTATGTGAGTACTAATATTTTAATAAGATCACAAGTTACTCAGGATAACAGGAAGACTCAATACTAGGTAGAGTAGGAGTGTGAGTCTATATCATTGTAATTTTTTATTTATTTTATTTTCTTTTTTCTTGATTCTGGCCACAAACTGCATGTAAGTCTGAGTAACCATGCACATACACAGGGGGAGAGGGTTTTAAAAGAAAAAAAATGTAAATTTTTTTAATGTTGATCGTACTGTATGAATTTATATCGTACTGTACGATCAAATCTGGTTGAATCATATTTCTGTGAACATGTCGTACTGTAAAATTTTTATCGTACTATATGATGTGTTATTAATCCAAAACCCTAGCTGCCAAATTAGTTTAAGTAAGGTTATTAGCCGTTCATACTGTATGACGTAATTCATAATATATGATTTATTTTGAATACTTACTTAAATTAACCATTGATTAGCGGAATAAATTAAGGTTTTTATCACTGATTGGTACTCATACTATACAAACATGTTCATACCATACGATGAACAGAGATGAGTTTTGATCATCCCTGACTTTGTCCTAGATGATATATTGTTTTTGCCTAATCATATTGTATGATGTATGTTGTACCGTACAATGTACAGAGACGAATTTTGATCATCCCGAACTTCATCCTGGATGATGTTTTGATTTTGACTATTCATACTCTATGAAGTAGGTCATACCCTACGATGTACAGAGACAAGTTTCGATCGGCCTGGCTATCGTCATGTACGAACAGAAGAGTTGATGAGCATACCGTACAATTGTAAATCATAATGTATGACTATATTTAGAAGTTTTTGAACTGTTCGTAAACCTTCATACCAGGATGAAACCTATTATACAAATCATACTATACGATGGTAAATCGTACTGTACGATGGTAAATCGTATTGTACGATAGTAATGGCTACTTTGAAAATTTCAGGAATTTTGGAGCCCATTTTTAAGTATCAAAATAGATATGTTTTGAGTGTGTGATATAAAGAGGGGAACGTGATTAGAGAGGGAATCTTTGGGAGAGAGCTATTGAGAAGTTTTTGGGGTTTGAGAGAGGAAGGAGAGGGTGATCACACGATTGCTCCATTATTACTGCATCTTGCTTCTCTTGTGGCCCAAGAAGAACTTGTGGGGGGCTCTCTGAGGGGAAGACTCTTCTATATCCGTGTCCTTGAAGGCACTCTACCTTCTCCAGAAGGGAGAAAACTGAGAAGGTATGTTGCCGTTGCTAGGAGAGTGAGAAAAGCATTTGGTACTCCGCCATGCCGGGTTGGTGAAAATGAGTCTTATAAGGGTTTCTCCGCCTTGCCAAGGGGGAAAAAGGAGAACTACAGTTTAGTAGTGGAATTCTCGGAGTGGAGGACTCCGGGGAGTGGACGTAGGTCATGGTTTCACTGAACCACTATAAAACTCTGGTGTGCTTTTTCCTTATAATTTTTTATTTTTACTTGTACTTTATTTTCATTATATTTGCTTGGTGATAATTATGAAAGAAAAAAAATTCATTGTTGCAAATTGTGTTCAAATAATTGCTTCTGCATTAATTAAATTTTTCTTGTTAAAAATTTAGAAACCAAAAAAATTATTAGAATTCTTATTTATGATTTTTATTGCAATAAGTTTTTTGCATTACCCCCCCCCCCCCCCCCCCCCCCCCCCCTCTTTCATGGCGTATCTAGTAACTTCAAAAATCTCAAAGTAGCTGACGACTAGTATGGCAAACAAGTTGAGCTCAACCTGAAATGTTTCACGTCAGATTTTTGGATGAATCAAGTTTTGATATCTTTAGTTTTGGTTGCTGGTGGTTTTTTACAAAAAAAATCACTAAGAAGTTCTTAGAAACCATCTAATAATCCCAACTGGATAGTTATTTTAAAAGTAATGATGACATGATGGAAATCAATTTCAGGATCTTAGTGTTTATAAGAAAGAAGGTCGATCCAAATTCTCATCTACAAATTCTTGCTTACAAATGTAAAGATGGGAGTTATATGAAAAGTTATATAGCATTCTCAATCTATATAATCAACTTAGGTAACCTCTTGCACCCAACCTTTGGTTTCTCTCACGCTCTCATCTTAGTAAGCACACTGTTGTAATCTTATAAGCCTGATTAGGCTCAAACTTCAACAACAACTATTTGGGGACCGTCCACCATCCAATCTTGGTGATTGCTATATGAGGAATTAACTTTATTTTATTAGACCTTCTTCATAACTAAAAAAATAAACAAGCCAAAAATAGGCCAATCTAAATGTAGTTGTCTAATTCATTCAGAAGACATCACATTAAGCAATGAACACCCATTGAAATCACTATCATGTCCGCCTAAAATGAATGTTAAAATTTTCAAGAAAATAGAAGAACAAAACCATTCAATAAAAACTATAGCCATCACATATAATTAAAAAAATAAAATAGACACTTGAAACAAAAAGCTCATAGAACCATACCCACAACCATACCCACACATCCTTAGAAGAGACTTCAGCCTCATTGAGGATTTTCACTACATTTTTAACTTCATCGATCATCCTGTTCTGAAAAAGGTTTCAAATGAACGAACTAGACACATAGATATATATATCACTAATAACAAACAAAGCTATAAACATTAGCATCACATGCACTACAAGAAAAAACAGGATTACTGTCGGATCTTCCGGTGGATTTATATACATTCCGACGCCGGAAATGATGATACAACAAATTATTAGATTCATTTCGGTATCTTATATACACCGGTATTTCCGGCGGATAATGCGGCGGTTATAATTCATTGCTCTAGTTCCGGCGTAGGTTGCGATGTTTATTACGTCGGTATTTCCGATGTCTTTTTACGCCAAAAATTATGGCGTATCTAACGTCAAAATAATCTAATAGAAAGTTACGTAATTGGCACACACCTTTCGCCGGTAATGCACCGGAGAGTACGCCGGAATAGTTTCCGGCGTATTATTTATGTTAGAAAGATTTTTCCCACCCATGCCAAACCGGCGCATGAAATTCCATCTGAAATTCAACGGAAACGTTATCTTTCTGTCGTAATTTTCATGTTACCGGTGAATTTCGTATGCCGGTAATGACGGGTTTTCCTGTAGTGATGAACTAACAAATCATCAATTGAAAAGTCACAATTGAACAAAAAATTGGGAAAATAGGTTTCATTGTCCTTAATTTTGATTCAATAAACGCTTGAAAAAAGGAAAAAAAAATTAAACCCTGATGGAAAAATAATAAAAATCCAATGCAATTCTAAAAGTTAAGTAGAAGGGAATTAGAAACTAATCATTAAAAGAATTACACAAATTACATTTCCCATCAATCAGAAATATTTTCCCCAATATTTCATATAAAAATTCACAAGGCACAAGAAATACAACGTGCCAATAACCACGTTCTTTTAAAACTTTAGTTCGAACTGACTCGATGTTGTTCAAAGAGACTGTAATTACTAGTTGTTCTTTACAACTTAAGCTAATCATAAGTTAAATTTTGGGAATTTACCAACACATCCCCGAATATTTATATATTTGGATATATAATATTTCAAAAATTACTTAGTGCCAATATATAAATTAGCACTAAGTTATTATTGAAATATTAGGTATATGAATAATATATATATTTAGATATGTAGAAAGATAAATTATTACTATTGGTATTTATGATATTAAATATATAAATTTATGTATTAGAATATTAATTATAAATACACATGAATTATAAATTATTAAAGATTTAAATTCTATTTATATTACTAACTTATATATTTATCAATCTACATTGTATTTTATTATATGTTAGTATATCACATTATTCTATCAAAATTTTTATCATGGCTACTAGACTTGTTGTCCTAGTGACACAATTTAAGATGGAAAGGGTTCACTTATGTTTTTGTATTTAAATTAATTTTTGAACAATGAGTAAATAACTTGCATGTTGATGGTGATAACAACTTACAACCTATATTATACCTTATGCATTGGATTATCAACCCACCAGAACAAAAAATAATTTCACTTCTTTGTCCTACATCACTTCCTATGTCAACTTAATGTAAGCCAGTAACAGCTAATTAGGATTGTAAACAAGCCATGGAGGGCTTGAACTCACCACGTCAACTTGGAGAGAAGCTCAAACTTGAGCTCGATCTCAAAACGAGCTCATATATAAGCTCGACTCGTGAGCCTACCTCACCGAAGAAGTTTGAATGTCTGGTTGTTGAAGTTACAATGGGCTTGGCTCGCCATAGAGCGAGGTTGCGACTCAAATTCGGGAAACCAACTCGTGAGCTTTGCTCACCAGAGAAATGAGGACAAACCGTTGGAAAAGGCGTTGAAGATAAAAAATAGAATTTATTTTTATAAGGCAAGAGAATGTTTTAAAAAACATAGATGAGCACTAGTGAGATTTGCTCAAAATAGATAATTTTTTTTGCTCTCTCTCTAAGGTTTTGCCTAAAATATCATCAATGAAAGCTAAAGCACATGAGTTTTGATTCAAACCAAAATTTTCTTAATTATAACAGTATAGATGTCAGTTGTATTTTTTTTTTCAGTCTTATTGCATCATTATTTATTTTTTAATTTTCAATAACTATAAAGGTATACATCTTCCACAATTAATAAAAAAAATTTCTTTCGGGGACCTGCATTTTTATTTATTTTAATATTAATTTTTATTACACAAGCTATGTGTTTTTGTTTTCTTGATAATGAGGGTAGCTTATGTGCCTCTAATTTATCATCCGGGGGAAATAATTTCGTTCATCAACTAATGAGAACTAAGTCTTCATATATGCAAGTTTTTAGCCAACACTTTCTCCATTTTAGTCATAAAAGATGGATCTGAAATTTCTGAAATATGTTTTAGTCAAATGTGACTCAATCTATTTTAAGAATATTATATATATATATATATATATATATATATATATATATATATATATATATATATATATATATATATATATATATAATACTAATCTAAAAATTATTTAAATAATTAATTTTTTTCTTGTTACTTCCGTAATTAGCTTTTGGTAAAGGTCATTTTGTTATTTAAACTAATTTTTTTAGCTACTTTGGCTGATTTTTATTTGGAATATAAATTATTTTATAGACTTTCATTATCTATTAACTACTGAATTGTCAATTATCTAATTTAAACTTTCTAATTTTTTTTTAATTAGTTAAGACTTTAGTTGCTAATTTATAGGGCCCACATCCATTGGATGAGCCTCTCAAAGAAAAACCAACGATCTCGAAGCTCCAACTCAAAGTAATTTTTTATGCTTTTAAGTTTCAGTTGTTGACGGTCATCACCAACTATTGTCGCTATAAGTCATTGTATGTTGCCACCTGCCACTGTCAGCAATTACTCACGACTCATATTCATTGTTGGGCTATAAACTAAATTCAGTTTACTTCAAAAAAAAGATGAAGTAATCTCCAATTATTTTGGCACTTTTTAGATTGTATTTCATTTAACTATTGATTCTATTTTCAGCAAATTAAACAGCCGCTAAGTCTACATTACATTTCACTTAAGTTTGCATTTTTGTATAATATTCTTTATAAAATAGAATATAAATCTATGACAACAAAAAAAAATTATAAAAAAAATTAAAACAGTGTGATAATAAATTTTATTAAAAGTAATTATCAAGAATTTAAGTCAACAAAATAAAATGTTCTATAATTTCATTCTTATACTAATTTTGTTTGTTTTGTTCATTCTTACTGAATTTGGTTCGACTAACCAACGCATCGGCTGGGGAGATGCATTCAATCAGTCTTCATCATTCCAGTTAGTTTTTTTTTTTTTTTCATTTTTTGTAATATTCTTTAATTAATATAATTATTTGTTGGCTAATTTAAAAAACCAAAAAAAATTAAATATGCATATATTTTATCGGATATATTAGAAATAGTTCTTTCCTTAATATATTGTTAGGCACCTTTTTTAATTCAGTGTGTTTGTAAATTTGTAATAACAATTTTTTAAACGACTAAGCGAAGTGAAAAATAATATATATAAAAATAGTTAATTAGTTCTTTTTAACGTAAAACCGAGGTAGCTAAACCGACGCTTCAACTGGATAATGTTAGGATATGCTCATTGGATTTTCATCATTTTCAACATTAAGATTTAGTACATAGCATTTAAATGAAATATATGACAGAATTATGTAAATCTAATTTTTCTTAGAAATTCAACAATAATAAAGACCTTTTATCAAAAATATATGACAAAATAAGACAATTTTTATGATAGGGCTTATATAATCAGCAGAATAAAGAAAATATAAATATATAAATATGTCAATATAATACTTTGAACATATATATAATATATTATTCTTAATATTTCTTTTGCTTAATGTGGGTTTTGATAATTCTCAATTATCAACAAAAAAAGCTGCTTGTGTTGTTATGTTGAAGATCTGATTTTACTGATATAATTTCGAAAGCAGAACAAACACTTTGCAAAAATGTAATTTTTTTGTTCTTTAAGACATAACTTTTTCATGAAAACTAATCTAATTTACGAAATTATTATACTTAAAAATATAAATGATTAAAATTGTGTATTTGCATCTTAGGAAGAAAGTGAAGATCAAGCTAGAATGAGATCAGAAAATGTTGATGCCGTACAAAATCAACAGAAGAGTAAGAAGATCAATTTCATTTGCATTATTTTACATTTATTGTGTTATGGGCCTTTTTTTCTAGTAAGCTTTGTATTTTGAGCAGAAAAGCGAAGAATTGAAAGCAATGTGACAAATGTAAAAGCTACGGCCATTAAAGATATGCCAAATTCTGAGCTTAAAAAGAATTTGAAAATAGAACGAGGCTCGGCTTTTCTCTCCCTAGATAAGGTGATTATCTATTTTTTTATTATATAAAATGCTTTTTCAATCAGTGCAATCATTCTTTACAATATTGATTAATTTAGGACATTTCATTTTTTGATTTCTTTTCGTTTTAAATATGGACATTTCGATCGTTTAACTCGTTGTAAACTCGTATTATATTTTAGTGGTTTTATAGTGATCATTAATTATTATTTATTTTTTCATCAAAAAAAAAAAAAATCTATGATTGATATTATGAATTTAACCTTTACATTATTCTTTCTCATTTAATTAAACGAGTTATATACCAATCATTAATCCACAATATTTATCTTTCTTTTTTTTTTTTTTTTAACACTACCAAAAAATAAGGTAATCGCAACACAAATTTTGAGCTATTGCAGTGGTTTTAACCGCCACTATTTTCTTTGCAGCGGTTCTAAAACCGCTACCAATACACTGTAATTACTATGCGCTGCAACGACATTCTGCAGCGGTTTAAGGACCGGCGGGGTAGATTTGATGAAGTGCTGGATTGAGCAGCGGTTATAACCGCCACAAAAGTCAGATTTGCAGTGGTTATAACCGCTGCTAAAGGATAGAATAGATTAAAAAGAAATATAATGCTAAAAAAACTTCTCATTATCTTAACCGCCACAAAAGTCAGATTTGCAGTGGTTATAACCGCTGTTTGAAAGCAGAACAAAAACTTCTCATTATCTTAAGTCTCACTATTCCTTAGTAAATTGAATCTGCCCTTGAATCTTTAACTTCCAAAAACTTCTTTAATTCCTATCATCTTCCATTAAATTCCCCTATTTCCCTTCACACCAAATATAACATAATTCAAAATCCACATAAAAACTCATCAGATTAATCACATCATTATGAATTAACTAAAGCAGAATTACTCTTTCCTAAACAAAGCAACAATGATCACTACAAATAAAGCACATTTATGAAGGTAATGCACCAAATCTTGCATCTAAATGCACCAAAGGCTCAAAGCCATCATACAGACAGAATCATTAAATGCACCAAATCTTGCATCTAATGAAGTTTGAAACCAATTATATTATCCAATTCAACTACTAAAAATTCTGATATGCTATCCACTAAAACCCTCCTATTATCACCTACCAACAAAATGGGTTCATTGCTCTTAGATGATGGCAGCTAGTAGCATCTTTTTGCACACATCATGGCCATCCAACAACCCAACAACATACTTGTAATGTCGAATGAAAATTAAACTTCAAGAATTGCAAGTTTTACAAACACAGTAAAGCAAAAGAAAACGAATAACATTACCATAGGTTTATAAATATACAAAGTCAAACAGAGAAATACCCCGTCCAATCTCACGCTTTTATTTTATCAACCTACCATGCTCAAACAAGAAAACACAAGATGCAGAATTCATTTAAAAGAAGAATTCTCCATAAAAAAGTAAACCTTAACTGCTATGAAAGTTGTTCATCTGCATTCAAGAATTTTGAAAAACTAAGGCTTCGTTTGGGACGGCTTTTTTAGTGCTTTCTAAAACGGAGTTTTAATACAAATTTTTTTATTTTTGTACTAAAACTCTATTTTAGAAAGCAATAAAAAAGCCGTCCCAAACAAAGCCTAAATCTAAAAAATGGCAATCTGCACAAGATGTTTTGGTAAATCTCAAGTGCTTTCTTGATGTCCAACTCCGCTAGATCCAAATCTGCAGTTTGAATGTAAGCTTGTGCTCTTCTATAAAGGGCTTTGACATTTGTATTTGCTGCCTCAAGCACCTAAAAATGTAGCCATTCCCCATCATTTAGCCTCTCATCACTGAAAAAATATGCAAAACGACTGCATTCACATACCTTTGTACAGAGTTTTTCTGCCTCCTTGTAGTCCTTAAGCTTTAGCTTGCAGGCTGCATTGTTAAGGTTGCAGGTAACCTTCAATGCCTTGGACTGCTTCTTTTCCTCTTCACTGAATGAGCTATCATACTCTATGAGCTTAGCACCCTTGTTTTGTCAAAATAAGATATCGGTAACTAATATTGAAGCAGACAATGCAGAAAAGAGTGAGATATGGCTATACCTTCTCATAAGACGGAGCCTGCGAAAGGGCCGGAGGCTGAGAGGACGCAGACTCCGAAAATGCGACAGGCACGAGCAAAGGCGGTGATGGTTTCTGCGACGTCACCGCCGTCGTGGATTTTGAGTACGTGCGGCATGTAGTTGGCCACCGGAATCTTTGGCTTATTCTTCGACCCTGGCTGGCGTCCGCGCTTCTGCTTCGCCCTACCGAACGGGGGAGAGAAGAGGGATCAGAGACAAGCCTCGAATGGTCCGCTTGAGTCGCGAGCAAGAGAAGAGGGCTCCGGAGACGATTCGCAAAATCACCGCTTGAGTCGCGCGCAGGAAGAAGAAGAGGGGGCTCGGGAGACAGATTCGCGAAATTTAATTAGTTCGCGATGGGAATTAGGGCTTCATCGGGGTTAGATTAATGAGTAGTGATTTGCATCGGTTAAAATCGGTGCAAATAGCACCGGTTAAAACCGGTGCTAATTGCATCGGTTTTAACCGATGCTAAAACAGATTTTTAGAAGCGGTTCTAAATCCACTGCTAACAATCGATGCAAAAAGTCCAAATTTCTAGTAGTGTAAGTTTGAGTACATGATTCA
This sequence comes from Dendrobium huoshanense, assembly GCA_016618105.1. NCBI lineage: Eukaryota > Viridiplantae > Streptophyta > Magnoliopsida > Asparagales > Orchidaceae > Dendrobium > Dendrobium huoshanense. The sequence continues at coordinate 67,289,943 of CM028359.1, read as the reverse complement.
TATTACACATTTTTTTCTCGGGACAAAATTAATCAATCTAGAATGCAACATGAAAAAGAAGAATTCGTGGAAATGATAATGTATGTTCTATAATATTAACATTTTCTTATTAGAATGAGTAAGCAAGCAAATTGCAATTTTTATAAATATTGCAAGATGTCTCCTTGATAATGATAATGTATGTTAATGAGCATAATTAATTTTATTTAATTCAACAAATAAATTTTGAATTAGTTATAATCAATTTGTTGAGCAATATAAACTCTTTTATTTCCGGTCAAGAAAGAGTGCCCATTTCAGTTTCAATAGGTATAATATATTAATGAAAATAGCACATGAACACCACCTCCATCAAGTTAAAGCATGAGTAGAACAACTATTTTACTAAAAGCAGCATTTTTATCTTACTAATTCATAGAGCTTAGATTTTAGCTATTGATAAAACAATTTTATTTTCTTATAATTTCATTTTCATTGATAACTCCTTTACTAGTTATTATTTTTAATTTTTTTAATTATTTGACATGATTGTTTTAATAATCATCATACTTCATGTAGAAAAAAGAAGAATTACGACCGTTGAAGCCATTAGAAATAAAGCAAATTTAGAGCGTAAAAGGAAGATTGAGAAGGAAAGAGAAGCAGCTCGATAAGTATTAGAGAAAGTGATTTTTTGTTATTCCTTATTATACACTCACAATATTTCTCGTTCTGTCAAGTAATTATTTTAGACATTTAATGTATGTGATTTCATGTTTCTTTTTTTAATGACATCTTATTAACTAACAATGATATGACAGTGACCAATAAAATGGATTGATTTTAAATTTCAAATAAATATAAACTATTGTCTAATTGAGTAAGTTCATGTTTTATTTCGATTAAAAACCAATGTGAACTTTTGTGTTCATTTTAAAGAAACTTTGAGTAATAATTCATGCTAAAATAATGTCATATTTATTAACTTCAAATGCTTTTATTGATTTTGTAAGGCATGACAGTCAACAATTTTGCACACTTTCTCCCACACACTTGATTCTATGAATTATATAGGGAGTTTTGCTAAGTTTACTAAAGCATTTGGAGAATTCATATTTAACAAATATTCCCTTGGCGTTTGTGTAGAGCCTGAATAACTTTATTTATTTTTTGATTGATTATAACTTTCTTAATAGGTGGAAGCATCTGTTTATGTTGATGATTTCAACAAGACATATAAAGAGTTCATGTTGCTCATTTCTTCATAATTTGACAAGTCTAAAGATTTAATGGCTTCACAAAGAGATTTAAGTTATTGGGATGTTCATACTTAAAAATTACTATCATTGGAGATTAATGATGCATAAGAGAGAGCTATAGAGATTTGTTGAGGTTTTCTTGGTATCAAATTCTGGTGTGATTATGTGAATTGACATCTGGTGTTCATGCTACTTGGTAGTTGAAAATATTTCTGAGTCACTACATAGCAATAGAAATTAAGAAAGGTGCAATTGTTCATGCCTGAAAATAATAATAATGTTATTACTTTTTGCATGATAGAGTTCACATAAATAATTTGTACATAAATTTATTTATAGCTTCCATTTATTTTTCTTTTTATCTAAGGTGTAAGAAATCTTAGCGAGATTTAACTAACAATTGTGCTTGTAATTCTTTCTTCTCCTTAGAATGGTTGACTTTAGCCTTATGTATATATTACTTCAATAATAATGATAGCATTGGAGAAGAAGAATGATGTTAAAAATTTGTGACTAGTCAGTGAGATTTTGTGATCAAGAAAGTTCATTAGCATATGTTTTTTTAGTTTTTAATATTAGTATAAGTATCTAAATTTTCAATTGCCCCCTTTATAGTCCAAGTTTTTGGGCAGGGCCATGTTATTTTGTATCATCATACACCTTGATACGTACTCCAAAAATTAGCTTGATCGGGCACGAATCTCGAGGCAAAAGCTAGTTGGAAACATCAAAAATTAATTTTGGGAGCACCCAAACTCCGATTTCAGCGAGCTTACAGTCAAACTGAGCGTTTCGGAAATACGAACCCAACGACACCAAGATCAAGCCAATCCGAGCCCAAATGAGTCCGAATCAAGGGCTCAAAGCGCTATTGGAAGGTTCAAACCGCAATTTGTGTTACTAAACGGTTTCCAATTTTAACGAGCTTATACTCGAATCGAACAGCTCAACGAGACAAATCCAACGAGCCCAAGATCATTGAATTCCGACATCATTAAGGCCTTCAAATGCACAACAAATGGTGCATGATCAAAGGATTCAATATTGGCCGTCCATTCAAAACACTTCCAATTTGCCCCTGATCTCAAGGCTATTTACGGGCTATGCCACTCCAGAAAAACTTTAAATAGAGCCCTCATTCTACACCAAAGGGAGGGAAGTGAAGAGAGAGAAGAAGAAGAGGAGAAAGGGGAAAAGGAGATTCCTCACCTCCTCGACCACCGCCGGAGCTCTTCCAGCCGCCTGAAGACGCCGGAACTCTGCCGGATTTTTGGGAAAATGCTAGAATTCTTCCTAACTTCCATGGGATTCCGAAATTTTTCCCAATTTACAGCAGAGTTCCCTCCTGACGCCGAAACTCCGCCCAAGTGAAGCCGGATTTCTTCTCTGCCACCAACAGACGTCGGACTTATACCCGACGTCGGACCTTCACTCTTCGCCAAGTTTCTACCCAATGCCGGACTCCTACTGGTTATCGGACTTCGCTGGACGTCTACGCAAAGATGGATTTCTTTCCATTGTTGGACTTCTCCCTGACGCTATCCTTCTGATCTTCGTCGTGAGACTACAGTCCTTCTGACCTCCATCGCTAGTCGACTACGATCCTCCTGACTTACGTCGCCCACCGACTACAATCTTTCCGACATCCGTCGCCCATCGACTACGGTCCTCCTGACTTAGGTCACCCACCGACTACAATCTTTTTGACCTCCGTCGCCCGTCGACTACGATCCTCCTGACTTCCGTCGCCCGCCGACTACAATCCTTCCGACCTCAGTCGCCAGCTGACTACGGTCCTCCTGACTTCCGTCGCCCGCCGACTACAGTCCTTCCAATAAAGCGAATATGTCAATAGTATCACTTTGTATTTACACCATGTAATGTACTCCATAAGATGTACATCAAGCTAAGGCCTTCTCCGAAGGAAGGGCCTTATTTGTAATCGACTGCAAATACTAGTGGATTCGTTCAAACTGGGCTAAGCCCCGTGGTTTTTCCCCCTTTTTTCAGGGGTTTTCCACGTAAAAAGCTTGGTGTCTCATAAATGCTAGACCCTCTCTCTTATCTGATTGCGTGTCGGATTTTCGTACAATGCTAAGACGATAAACTTTATATTTCTCTACCGCCGCGAATACTCCTAGACGCAACATACCTATTAGGCTGAATTTATTAATATATTAAGTCAATTTTAAATTGAATTAAATATATTTCAAGTATTCCATCTTAGAGTCATGGTAAATAAATTTTGACATCAAGATAATAAACATTCTAAAGGTTATCTAAATAAAATTGAATATGAACATACTACTCCACGATGATGAAGGATCCTAAGTTGAAATATTAGTATGAACCTTAAGAAAAAAAAAAAAAAAAAAAAAAAAAAAAAAAAAAAAAAAAAAAAAAAAAAAAAAAAAAAAAAAAAACATAAATGTTATGGTCTGACATCTTAAGTACAAATAGATATATTTAAAAAGGGACATGTTAAAGAATGTTAAGATCGAGAGCGAGACATAGAAAAACAATTTGAACTATATTTTATAAGATATTATCTATTTTTGTTCATCCCATTTTATGCAAGACTAAACCTCTCTACTTTCTCTTTTTATATAACTTTTTAATATAACACTGATAGACAAATAATATTGTATTATGAGGGTGCCTGATTGTGACATTCACTTCAGAAATTCACTGTTACATTAAAAGGAAAAAAAAAAGGAGATATTATTTACCCCATTAACCTAAGCTATTTGAGTGGATTTTAATGATAGAATACATATAATTTAAAGTTGCTAATGCATTCAAGTAACATTATTAGATTTATAGATGTAGTAAAATTGTTTTATTTTTAATGGGCTAGATGAGCATATGCACTTTGAAACTATGGAGCTTTTTTATTTTTTTGACAACTTCCATGCCAAAACTGATACATTAGGCTAAAACACCTTTAGAAATACAAAAGTCATGGTGCTAACACACTTAAAAAAAGAATTGTCATTTTTATACTATAATTTTATTTTCAAGATTTATAGGAAGTTAGCATAAATAACAATACGTATAACGCTTCCCTTTCATATAAGATACATCAAAAAAAAAATTCATAAATAACATCAATAAAATCTAATAAATATAATAAAATCTAACAATACGTATAACGCTTCCCTTTCCGCTAACATATTTTTTATTTTAATCTTCTCTTTTAACTTAAAGGATAAAAAAAATGAGAGTAAATCATGTGGCTATTTTTTTTTTTTTTTTTTAATAAAAGAACATAAACGGTTACATCAGCCAAAGACCAAAACCAAAAAAGAAAAACAAAAAAGAAAATACAATGAAAATGGGGCTCAGTATAAAACGGCCGAGGCTCCCAGCACCCCAGAAGCCTCGCACGGACCATCCAAAAGGAAACAGTACCATCTGAAGGACCCACCTCTAATAAACTGCACCAATGGTTGCCACCAGCGAGACAAAGGGGTGCGAGCCCCAGCCACATCATTGCCCTAATAACCATCGCATCGCCAATCGCAAATCTAAACCGCAAAATACTATAAAAAGCCCAGCAAATAAACAACTTATCTTCTCCTTCTTCCCCTCCCACGCAATCTCCCACGAGAGGCACCAAACGCAACAGACCTATCACGAATTAAAGTAAAGTCATTGCCAGGGTCCGATCCACCACAAAAATCCGGAGAATTCAAACCACAATCTGAATAATCAGATTCTGATTCAAACTCAGACGACCCATTCAACCAATCCATATGGTTCCTCATATCAAAACTAGAGCTTTCTCCAAAATGACTGCCCAAAGTATGCGAGTTTATCAATTTTACAGGGACATCAATAAAATTGCTGGATAGCACAGGAATTTCTCTTTCCACTCGCACTCCATCAGCATTATTATTCACATTACTCATCTGATTGCAACCAGCCCCAACATCTGGCGGAAGAAAAACAGTCTCAGCCACAACAGGAGACAACACATCACCAGAAATTGGAACATTCAAATCATTAGGCTGCACAGCCTCAGTAAACACCAAAGAATCTGTAAGAATAGGAGCATCCCGACACACAAAATCTTCACAATGGGGCAAAGAGTTAACCGACATCCCCGCATTACTAGCAGACGGCAAAACAGTTGGAAGAAATGGTAAGGCATTAGGAGATAACACCTTCGAAACAAAGTCAGAATTAACGCCCCCAACCTCCAGCACTTCATTAACTTCCCTAGCTAGTCCCGGGTCCACCAGAGCAGACACAACATTGGCCTCAAGAGCATCATTCACCGAATCTACAATAACAAGAGCCTCATTTGTAGCAAATGGTTCAATAATTTTGGGTTTAATAGAATATACCAAATCACCATTTTTAAAACGGCAATCACCTACAACATGACCAATACAACGACAAACACCGCAGAATTTAGGGAATTCATCCATTGCAACTTGCTGGATATAACCAAGTTTTTCAGAACCAACCCATATACGATCAGGGTAAGATTTGGTAATATCCAGTTCAACTAAAACCCGAGCTAAAGAAGGTCTAGAACCCAAAGAAGTGGCAGTATCAATTTTTAAAGGCTTGCCAAAAATTGACGCCAAACCATGAAGGATTTTAGGTGAATAAAGATGAGGCCGCAAAGAAGGGAAAGAAACCCAAACTGGGATCTCCGGCGATTCAGCCCCAATATCAAAAGTAGGAGACCATTTAGTAAGTTTCATATAGCAGTTAAAGACTAGATACGATCTATGACAGAAAATGCGGCAATAATCAAGATCGTTCTCCAATTTGATTAAAACATGAGACGGATCAAGCAAGGTAACCGAAACATCACCGTTGAGCTTGAGATTGAAAAAAAAATTCCGTATAGAATCAAGAGACGGTCGCTTAGTAGGAAAAAAACCAACTAAAGCAAATTGAAAAGGCACAGCCAAAGCCTCTACTTCATCATCCGAAATCCAAAGGGAGGGCATACCACGAAAAGAAGAAACGCTAAGTTTAGGAAAATCATTACTAGCAGAGGATCCCGAAAGCACTTGAAGAAAGGAGCGAGAGGGGTTCGAAACCCCTAAAAAACCTTGGTCCGTAAGCTTTGGAGCCATCCGGCAAACGCCGGAGAGAAAACACGAGCAAAATACCAAGGACTAATACTAGAGAAAGGGAGAGAAAACTTCCCTGAAAGCCAGGAGACCGCCAGCCCGACCGTCGAGAGGCGCGGCGCCGCGAGGGAAACTCTAGCAGAGCGAAAAAGGGGAAAAAATTAATAAAATTAAGGTGTAAATTATGTGGCTATAATTTATCACTTGGGAGAAATATTTTTATTCAACAATTATTGGGCCACTAAGTCTTTCACATATGAAAATATTTAGCAAACTCTTTTTCTGTCTAGTCCAAAAAAATTGGTTCTGAATATTCTTCAATATTTTTTATTGAAATGATTATCAATTTTCATATTTATATAATTTAAAAGTTAATGTAATAATTAATTATTCTATTGGGAACGATTTAAACTGCTGCCTAATCGTTTGAATTGAATAAGCTGAATAGCTTTCTATCAAAATTTTATTTGGAATCTTCACTCTTATTATTTATTAAATATATAATTATTTATCATCAAATTAGAACGTTCAAATTTATGCTAATTATTAGGGCCGCCTCCAATGGATATGCCTCTCAATAATTTATGTTTCGTTCGTGTGGGCCCAATTGATCTGTAAATTTTTCTGAATTCATTTTAATTTATATATAAAAAAAAAGATAATTATCCACATTTGTTTTGCATTCGTAGAAATAATCCCAAAAATTTTTAATTCATTACATTTTCTTTTAAATTGTACTCCATTTAACTATGAGTTCGTTTTTTAGCAAACTAAATGACCTCAAGGCTTCGTTTGATTTTGAATTTCAAAATTAATGATAATATGTGGATTATAAAAAATAACAAAATTTCACCTTTTTCCTAATTTGTTTTGTTTATGAAAGGAAATATTAATAAAAGTGGATAATAAATAAAAGCTTTTTTCTAATTTAAAAAATAAGAAAGCATGTTTTCTAGAAAGAATTGCTGAAGAAATGAGAAGTACAAACTTACTCAGTTTATCTTGATCGGTTTCAGTAATCAATCAAGATATTTTGAGTTTGAAGTTTGCGTATGTGATGTCTATGAGTTTATCTTAATTCACACAAAAGTTCAAACAAAAAGTATAAACTACTATTTTTTATGATTTGATAAGCTGAATGGCTTATTTAATCGTACATTTCAGTTTCTTTTAATCATCACTTGGTCATTATTACAAACATATTAACATATAATGGCTGGAAAACTATGACAAGGCCATATTTGAAGGATCTGATAGGTCAAATATTCATTAACTTATGAAATGATGATCATTTGCCTAATTTTACTTCCAAATTAACTAAATAAAAAAAAACTTGAAAATTCTACAAGTTTACAGCTAGTCCTAGTGACTTGCATATCTAAGATTTAATTCTTCAAGTAGGTTGTAATGAATTAAACACTTCAACATAGCATATATGAGATGTATTTTATACAGAAGCATAATTCTTTAAGAAGATTTCATATTATAATTGTTGCGTGTCAGAAAATACGCGGCGGTAGAGTTTTGTAAATTTGCGTCCGAGCGTTGCACGTAAGTTTAACACACAAACAGAAAAGAGGGTGAACACCGAGGGTTTTTACGTGGAAAACCCAAAAATGGGAAAAACCACGGGGCCTCGCCCAGTTGCAAATTTCCACTAGTGTTTTCGTAGGTTACAAATGGCGGATTTCGTCCCACAAGTCGGGATTATCCAAATACAACTTGTTTTCTTCCACTAAATTCACAAAGTCCTGCGAATTCCTAGCGTTCCCTGAAAATCCGGCAGAGTTCCGGCGTCTTCAGGCGGCAGGAAGAGCTCCGGCGGCGGTGGTCGAGGAGGTGAGGAATCTCCTATTCCCCTTTCTCCTTCTCCTTCTCTTCTTCTGCGAATTCTTGGCGTTTCCTCCAAATCCGGCAGAGTTCCGGCGTCTTCAGGCGGCAGGAAAAGCTTCGGCGGCGGTGGTCGAGGAGGTGAGGAATCTCCTATTCCCCTTTCTCCTTCTCCTTCTCTTCTTCTTCTCTCTCTTCACTTGAGCCCCTTGGTGTAGAATGAGGGCTCTATTTATAGTTTTTCTGGAGTGGCATAGCCCGTAAATAGGCGTGAGATCAAGGGCGAACAGGGAGTGGTTTGAATGGACGGTCGATATCGAATCTTTTAATCATGCACCGTTTGTTGGACATTTGATGGCCTTAATGATGTCGGAATTTGATGATCTTGGGTTCGTTGGATTCGTCTCGTCGAGCCGCTCGATTCGAGTATAAGCTCGTCAAAATCGGAGACCGTTTGGTAACTCAAATTGTGGTTTGAACCTCCCAACAGCGCTTTGAACCTTTGATTCGGACTCATTTGGGCTCGGATTGGGTTGATCTTGGTGTCGTTGGGTTTGTATTTCCGAGACGCTTAGTTTGACTGTAAGCTCGCTGAAATCGGAGTTCATATGCTTCCGAAATTAATTTTTGAAGTTTCCAACTAGGTTTTGCCTCGAGATTCGTGCCCGATCAAGATGATTTTGCGATGCCGTATCAGTTGCCCCCCTATTTTCGGACGTCGTAGCTTCAGGGGTCCGAAAATATGTGTCACAAATTTCAGAAAATTTTTCTGAGTGACCCAGGATTGATCGGGATTGTAGAAGCCCCGAACGGCTCTGAAAATGTCAAAATTGAGTCCGGAACGTCGAAAAACGGGTCCGGGGACCCCAAAAACGTCCGATTTGGTCTTCCCGGGGCGAAATTTGGGCCCGGAAAGGACCGGGCGGCCGAATTGGCAGGACCGGCCGGCCGGCCGCCGAGTCGCCGGCGAGGAACCGCGCGCCCGCGCCTGCGGGCGAACCGCGCGCCTGCGCGCCTGCGGGCGAACCGCGCGCCCGCGCCTGGGCGCACCGCGCCCGCGCTGGGGGCGCACCCGCGCCCGCGCTGGGGGCGCACCCGCGCCCGCGCCCGGGCTAGCCGCGCCCGGGCTAGCTGCACCGCGCCTGCCGCGCGTGGCTGCCGCGCGTGCCATGGCTTGCCAGCCGCGATCCGCGGGTGCTGGCCGCGGATTGCTGGCCTGGCCGCGCGAAAAGGTGCAGCTGGTTGGCTGCACCGCCAATGTGGGCCCCACATCCGTCCAAAAATGGGTTTTTTGCTATTTTTGGGCCCAAAAAATTCCCCAAAAATTCCAAAAAATTTCGAAAAATTCGGAAAAAATTTAGAAAAATAGGGGAACTAAAAAATGGCAATAACTTCCCTCCTTTCTTTCCAAAACCTATAAATAGGCCTCCTAGGCCCTTAGGAAACTTGCAACTCCTTCTTTCTCCCTCCGGTTTACTGGCGATAGAAACCTACGGGATTTCCTTTCTCCCCCTCCGGTTTTCTTGCGATAGAAACCTACGGGATTTCCTTCCTCCCCCTCCAGTTTACTGGCGATAGAAACCTACGGGATTTCATTTCTCCCCCTCCGGTTTTCTGGCGATAGAAACCTACGGGATTTCCTTTCTCCCCCTCCAGTTTTTTGGCGGTAGAAACCTACGGGATTTCCTTTCTCCCCCTCCGGTTTTCTGGCGATAGAAACCTACGGGATTTCCTTTCTCCCCCTCCGGTTTTCTGGCGGTAGAAACCTACGGGATTTCCTTCCTCCCCCTCCGGTTTACTGGCGATAGAAACCTACGGGATTTCCTTCCTCCCCCTCCGGTTTACTGGCGATAGAAACCTACGGGATTTCCTTCCTCCCCCTCCGGTTTACTGACGTTTGAGGCTCCCGTTATTTGCGAGTTGGAATCTTTTCCTGCTCGAATAACGCCCTTCCTTGCGTGCAGAAACATGCGGGATTTCTTCCTGGTGGATTCTCGCGAAGCAAAAATGGGTGATCGTACTTCTACTAAAGATGTTTCAGTCGTGGAAGATCGTCCAACTGCATGTCCAGAGGGTTCGAAGAAGACTTCTAAGACGAGAAAAGTCGACGACGTGATTTCCACTATTACAGAAGACTCCTTTATCTCTTTTAGGAAAAAATATCATTTTCCTAACGACTTGGTGATGAAGGTGCCAACAAGATCTGAGCGCGCCTGCTACCCTCCTCGAGGATATGTTACAGTGTACGAGTTTAGCTTGAAGGCGGGGTTGCGGTTCCCGCTGCCGTTTGAACTGGTGGACATTCTGGTGGCTTATGGATTGAGTTTGTCTCAATTCTGCTATCGGGCCATGTCGGTGGTGGTGGGCCTGATTGCATTTTTTAGAGAACGTGGAGCGGTGTTATCTGTGGATTGCTTATCCCGGATAGGGCGTATTTATATCGACGCACAGGGTCGAATTTCTTTTAGGTCAAAGTGGTTGGAAGTTCGCACTCGGGAACCAGCCAAAGACTGGATCAGTGATTTCTTTTTCGTGCAGAACGATTGGGGTCTCCAAGAGAAGTGGGGAACGTTGAAGGAGTTAACCGCTCCTCTTCATTTAGGAGCGGATGAACTGTTGAGCATGTTAAAGATTCCTACTACCGAAGCTCTTCGTTACGAGATGCGTTCTCTTAGCAAGTGCTTGGACGAGGAATATTTATTTAAGGTGGGAATATCCACTCACGCAGGGAGGTCAGGTGCACAGAAACTGAAGATATACACAAAAGTCTCAGATGTCCTGATAACTCAGTCCAGACGACCCGAGGGTGATGGAGATTCACATACGCCGAAAAAGAAGAAGTCGGGCGAAGTTTTTACGGCCGGCGGGAAGGCCCCTCATTTTTCTCCGTCAAGAATATACATCCCCGAGGATGTGCTGAAACATAAGTGCATCGGTCGTCGACGGCTTGAAGACTTGGTAAATTTTCCTTCTTTTTGTTTCTATCATTTTTGGTATTATTTCGAGGACATACTTTTCACTTATCTTCTTCTTGTGCAGTTCCTCGAGGCGAATAAAGTCTTAGATGTCTGGAACGATGAATTTGTGAAGGTCAAGTACCTCCAGGGAGAATATAAGAAGAAATACGGCAGCAGGGTGAAAGCGATGGAATCTGTGGAGAGTCAGCTTGATGGATGTAGAGCGGAATTGGCGAACAAGATTGCTTCATCTTCTTCTCAGAATGAGCGGATGGATCGTTTGCATATACAGCTAGTGGAGGCAGAGGCAACAAGCAACCAACAACAAAAAAATATACAAGCTCTTGAGACCGAGAATAAGAGACTTCTGAACAAATTATCGGAGAAGGTAGCTCAATTGTCGCCATCTTCGGCCGTAGAGGAGTTCAAGAGATCTTATGGCTTTAAGATTTTTATCGAGGATCAAGTCCAGGAAGCCCGCGATTATTTTTACGACGTAGAGGTAAAGGCCTTAGAAGAGGAGCTCATGCAGGATGGTTTCATTAAAGGCTTTATGAAAGGTGTTCGTGCCGTGAAACGCAGAAATGGAGGGGATATTGAGGGGTTGACCCCAAGCCAAGCTTCTGGTGATCCTTCTCCAGATTCTGGTGGCGAAGAGTTGGAGAGTGATTTACAAAGGATCTTTGCGTTGGAAGAGGACGACGATGATGACCTTGAGATTCTGTAGAATTGCTTTGATGTTTTCTATGTCACTTTTGCTTTTGTTGTGATGATGGTTCGTGTGTTTCCATTGTTCATGTTCTGCTGTATTTTTGGATGATGTACTTGATGTTCGTGGGTTTATATAAAAAAGACAATTTTCTTCTTTATATACGTTAACTCCTGTGTTGAGGAAGTCTTTCAAATCTGCATGAATGTGAGAGATATCCGCTTTGGGATACTCTGACCTATCCGAGGTTGTTAATCAAAGCATTTGCTTGATGATTATAACCTGTGTGGAAGAGGTCGGACTGGATCCCCCTGGGATTAGTCGCTTTTGATTGAGATACTACATATGTTGTGTGTTTCTCGAATCATAAAAGGAAACTCAGAATAGAAGAGACGATGCAATGATAAAGTAAACATCACATTACTGTAACAGCACGATAATTCCCTATTAAACCTAGGGATACAAAAACAAGTGTTCTTCGACAACAACGTACAAAAACCTTAAAGAAAACACAATGCATAGCTACAAAGCAAAACAAGAGTTACAAACGGCTTTACACATAACAAATAGCGACACCAATCTTCTACTGGTAGTATTTGCGAAGGTTGTCTACATTCCAAGTTCGGGGAAGCGTCTTTCCATTTGAATCTTTTAACTTGAAGGTTCCAGGCTTGATCATCGCTGCTACTAAATATGGACCTTCCCATAGGGGGGAGAGCTTATTTCGTTGAGGGCCTTTTCCAGCAGCTTCAAGGCTTCGCAGAACTAAATCTCCAATGGAGATAGTCCGAGGCTTTATCCTTCGATTGTAGTGACGAGCGATCCTTTGATGGTATGCAGCGGTCTTAAGCGAGGCTATATCTCTTGCCTCGGGGAGGAGGTCTAGATTAGTCCTGAGTTTTTCTTCATTCTTACCGAAGTCAAATGTCTGAATTCTATCGCTCGGGACCCCTATATCCACTGGTATGACAGCTTCTGTGCCGAAACAGAGGTTAAACGGAGTCTCTCCTGTAGGTGTTCTGGCGGTGGTGCGGTAAGCCCATAAGACATTTGGGAGTTCTTCAACCCACTGCCCCCCGGCCTTCCCTAGGCGTGTTTTCAGCCCTTTCAAAATTGTTCGATTTGTGACTTCCGTTTGCCCATTTGTTTGAGGATGGGCAACAGCTGTGTGGACGAGTTGAATGTGAAAGTCTTTACAAAAAGATGTGAAGATTTTTCCAGTAAATTGAGTCCCATTATCGGTGATGACCTTTGCCGGAATACCGAAGCGACAAACTATATTCTTCCATAAGAATTGTTTGGCGTTTTCTTCAGTGATTTTTTCTAAGGGTTCCGCTTCCACCCATTTTGTGAAATAGTCTACAGCCAGGATGATGAATTTTCGTTGTCCTGTGGCTATAGGGAAGGGCCCCATTATGTCGATTCCCCACTGCGCGAAAGGCCAGGGACTTTGAAGAGATGCAAGTTCTAGAGTTGGAGTATGGGTGAGGTTGGAATGCAATTGGCAGTTCACGCATTTTTGTGTAAACTCCAGTGCGTCCTGTTTCATTGTAGGCCAATAGAACCCCTGCCTCATGATTTTATAGGCCAAAGCTCTTCCTCCCAGGTGCTCGCCACATACTCCGAAATGAACTTCTCGAAGTGCGTAATCAGCTTCTGAAGGTGGGAGACACTTCAGATATGGTCCGGTGAAAGCGCGCTTGTATAATTCATCACCAATAATGGTGGAATTCGCTGCTCGTCTACGAAGTCTTGTTGCGGCCATGGGCTCTTCAGGCAGTATCCCATTTTGTAAGAAAGATAAAATGGGATTGATCCAAGACTCCTCTCTCGTTTCGTTGATTGACTGTATAACCCATGGACCTTGAATGCTAGGAAAGTGGATTTCCTCAATATGCTTCCTCTTGTAGATGTCTCCTGTCATTGATGTTGCCAACTTTGAAAGAGCATCTGCTCTCGCGTTTTGCTCTCGAAGAATGTGTATGATCTGATATTCTCCTATTCGGGTTAAAAGCGGTTTTGCAATCTTGCAATATTCGGCTAGTTGTGAATTGTGGATCTCGAATTCCCCCTCTATTTGGGATGCAACTAATTGTGAATCGGTGTGGATTATCAGATTCTGTACTTCACAATCGATTGCTAGTTTTAGCTCAGCAATAAGAGCTTCATATTCCGCCGTGTTATTTGTTGCTGGGAATTTGAGTCGGAGCCCGTACTCAAGAGTAATTTTCTGTGGAGATATTAGCAGAATTCCAGCTCCTGCGCCAGAACTTCCTGATGACCCATCAACATATAACGTCCAGCGCGGAGGGGAAGGCAAAGTATCTAGTTGGATATCAGATGCTGGGACAGTGCATTCAACCACGAAATCTGCGAGTGCTTGAGATTTTATATCGGGTCTAGGCAAGTAGTGAATGTCGAATTCGCCAAGTTCTACGGACCACTTGACGAGCCTACCCGATGCTTCCGGTTTCTGCAGAATACTTTTTAGCGGCAGATTTGTGTAAACTCCTATTGAGTGGGCTTGGAAGTAGGGACGTAGTTTCCTGGCAGAATAAACCAACGCCAATGTTGTTTTATCTGCTATGGGATAACGCCCTTCCGTTTCAGATAGGATTTTACTGACATAATAAACAGGGCGTTGTGTAGCATTTTCTTCCCGTACTAAGACAGAACTGATGGCTTGGGCTGAAACAGCTATGTATAAATACAATTTTTCTCCTGTTGTTGGTTTGGAAAGTAACGGCGGGGAGGCCAAATACTTTCGTAGCTGTTCGAAAGCTTCTTGGCATTCGTCCGTCCACTGAAAACCAGAGTTGCGGGCACCTCTGAGTATTTTGAAGAAAGGGAGATATTTGTCTCCTGAACGCGCCAGGAAGCGTGATAATGCTGCAATTCTCCCGTTCAATCTTTGGACTTCTTTGATGTTCTTCGGAGGCACCATATCTCTTAATGCCTGGATCTTTTCAGGATTGGCTTCAATTCCTCTATGGGTTACCATAAAACCCAAAAATTTTCCGGAAGCAACTCCGAAGGCGCATTTGGTGGGGTTGAGTCGCATGTTGTAACGTCTCAGCAGACGGAAGCACTGCTCCAAGTCGGAGATATGTCGAGACTTTTCGAGGCTCTTTACCAACATGTCGTCGACATATACCTCCATGTTATGCCCAATAAGAGTTTTGAAAACTTTATTCATAAGGCGTTGGTAGGTTGCTCCGGCATTCTTGAGCCCGAAGGGCATTACCCGATAACAGTACAGTCCTCTGTCTGTTTGAAATGCTGTTGCTTCCTCGTCAGTCGGGTTCATCTTGATTTGATTGTAGCCAGAGTATGCATCCATGAAACTTAACATTTGATGACCAGAAGTGGTATCGACTAACTGGTCGATACGTGGAAGGGGAAAGCTGTCTTTTGGGCAAGCCTTCTTGAGATCAGTATAATCTATGCACATTCTCCATGCGCCGCTCCCTTTTCGAACCAAGACGACGTTTGCCAGCCAGTTAGGATGATGCACTTCTCGTATGAAACCGGCTTTCAAAAGTTTGTCAACCTCTTGCTCGATTGCCTGTTGTCGATCGGGCGCGAAATTTCGCTTCTTCTGGATGATTGGTTTGTTTGCAGGATTGACCTTAAGGGAATGCATGATTACTTCGGGGTCAATTCCGGGCATATCCGCCGGACTCCATGCGAAAATATCCTGATTTTCTCGTAGAAAATCTGTGAATATTTTCTTCTCGTCTTCTGAGAGAAGCGATCCAATTTATACTGTCTTTTGAGGTTGTTCTTCAGAGATAGATACAGTGGTGAGTTCTTCTACCGGTGAAGCTCTCTGAGGTATGTCCTCGCTCCGGAGATCAAAATCCTCTATATTTAGAGTATCGGCAGGGTGTGTTCTGACCTGCCTGAGATAGCAGGTTTGTGCTGCTTGCTGATCTCCGCGTACCACAATAATTCCTGTTGGAGTATGGAACTTCAATTTGAGGTGAGGGATAGAGGTGACAATCCCAAAAATTGATTGGAGTGGCCTTCCAAAAATAGCGTTGTAAGCTGATTCAGATTTTACAACAATGAACTGAACAGAGTGTGTGGATTGCCGGGGAAAGTCTCCAAGTACAACGGGGAGACTAATTATCCCTTCTGCTCGTACAGGTCGATTATCAAACCCGTATAAGGGTCCTGCAGCGGGTTGGAGTTTCTCTCTTGTGAGACCCATGTTGAGGAAGGTAGAGTAGAACAAGACGTCCACAGAGCTGTCGTTGTATACAAGAATTCTCTTAACGTTGTAGCATGGATCACCTATCCCTGCATTTATAACAAGCGGATCTTGGTGAGGGGTTTTTACCCCCTCCAAGTCGGAATCATTAAAAGTGATGGAGTGATCTATACGAGCTTTCTTTAAAGTTGGAGTTTTGTCCACAGCCAAAAAGATTTTATCGGATAGCAGGGGGCCTCCAGCTATTGTCTCAATTTCTCCAACTACGATTCGGTTGTTTACTGGTGGCCTCTGCTGTCGTTCTTGCCCCCCAGCGGGACGAGTTTCCTCTCGGGGAGGAGGATTCTGAATAAACTGGCAGAGATACCCCTGGCGGATAAGCCTTTCAATCTCCTCCTTCAATTGTCTGCAAGCTTCGGTAGCATGACCACGGCTTCGACGGAAATGACAGTATTGATCCTGATTTTCGGTGTTTGGTTTTAAGGGATGTGGCCACTTTACCGTGTCCTGATCTCGAACAGCCATTAGCACATTTGTTCGAGAAGTATTGAGAGTAGTGTATTCTTTCTCTTGTCGAGGTTCCCGTCGGGGCAATGGAGGCCTTGGGGATAGATTATTCTTTCCTTGCTTCTTTCGTTGCGAGGAAGAATTATCCGTTCCCGGTGCTCCTTTGCGTTTTCCAGTAGATTGCTCGAACTGTTTCCTATGGGCGTTTATAGCCTCATCTGCCGAGATTTGTGCTTCCACCCGGTGAATTAAATCGGCATATGATGGAACGGTGTCGCGCATAAGTGCCGAGTAGAAGGGGCCAGGGCGAAGACCTCCAAGGAAGACTCCCCTTAGAAGTTCAGGATCTACTCCTGGGATTTGTCGAGCTTCGGTGGAGAATCGCTGAAAATACTCCCTTAAAGATTCTCCTTCGCTTTGACGGATTCCCGAGAGGTGGGAGGAATCCTTAGCAATCCTTCGGTTAGCTACAAATTGCTCGACAAAAGCTTTCGCTAATTTCACAAAGGAAGGGATTGTTCCTGATGGAAGCGAGTAGAACCATGTGCGAGCCTGTCCTTTGAGAGTGGCAGGAAAGACTTAGCAGAGGAGAGCATCCGAGGCTCGCTGAATGTGCATAATGGTTCTGTAATGGTCGATATGTTCGTACGGGTCGGATGTCCCATCGTAAGACTCCATGCTAGGCAGCTTAAATCTAGCTGGAATTGGGTGTTGCAGTATGGCCTCAGTTAGAGGTGAAGATTCCTGAAAATCTCTCTGTCGGAGAGTTTGTCTCGTATCTCCTTGAGGGAATTCTTCCCTTACTAATTTTCGTAGTTCGTGACGCAGGGCGTCGTGAGGAAGCTCTACTCCATGTGGTTGAGCAGAATTTTCAGGAAGATCTTGGAGGATGCGATGCTGTCGAATTGAAGGTGGAGGATGTGTAGAGCTTGCCGTATCGGCAAGTTCGTTATCCTGTCGAGACTGAGGAAATCTTCTAAGTGGGGGGAGTTGAAATTCCGCTTGAGGATGTCCAAATTGGACATCCTCAACCCCTGGTGGATTTTGGGGAAGGAAGACTTCCTCCTGTCGTGCTAATTCCGGCTGTCGATTCTCCTGGAGGAGTTGAAGAATCTTGTTCTGAGATTCTTCCATTTTCCGGATCCTTTCTTCCAAAGAAGGCCCGGAGGTCCTTTCGCCGGCAGCATTTTGCCCCCCCTGGGTGCAAAGATACTGAAGTTGGTCGTCTATGGTTAATAGAAGAGTTTCTGGACTGACGAGAGTTGGAGCGAGAAGCTTCAACCAAACGATTGCTGCGCCTATTCACCATCGTAGCAATACTTGAAGTAGTGGGATAGAAGTTTCCCACAGACGGCGCCAAACTGTTGTGTGTCAGAAAATACGCGGCGGTAGAGTTTTGTAAATTTGCGTCCGAGCGTTGCACGTAAGTTTAACACACAAACAGAAAAGAGGGTGAACACCGAGGGTTTTTACGTGGAAAACCCAAAAATGGGAAAAACCACGGGGCCTCGCCCAGTTGCAAATTTCCACTAGTGTTTTCGTAGGTTACAAATGGCGGATTTCGTCCCACAAGTCGGGATTATCCAAATACAACTTGTTTTCTTCCACTAAATTCACAAAGTCCTGCGAATTCCTAGCGTTCCCTGAAAATCCGACAGAGTTCCGGCGTCTTCAGGCGGCAGGAAGAGCTCCGGCGGCGGTGGTCGAGGAGGTGAGGAATCTCCTATTCCCCTTTCTCCTTCTCCTTCTCTTCTTCTGAGAATTCTTGGCGTTTCCTCCAAATCCGGCAGAGTTCCGGCGTCTTCAGGCGGCAGGAAAAGCTTCGGCGGCGGTGGTCGAGGAGGTGAGGAATCTCCTATTCCCCTTTCTCCTTCTCCTTCTCTTCTTCTTCTCTCTCTTCACTTGAGCCCCTTGGTGTAGAATGAGGGCTCTATTTATAGTTTTTCTGGAGTGGCATAGCCCGTAAATAGGCGTGAGATCAAGGGCGAACAGGGAGTGGTTTGAATGGACGGTCGATATCGAATATTTTAATCATGCACCGTTTGTTGGACATTTGATGGCCTTAATGATGTCGGAATTTGATGATCTTGAGTTCGTTGGATTCGTCTCGTCGAGCTGCTCGATTCGAGTATAAGCTCGTCAAAATCGGAGACCGTTTGGTAACTCAAATTGTGGTTTGAACCTCCCAACAGCGCTTCGAACCTTTGATTCGGACTCATTTGGGCTCGGATTGGGTTGATCTTGGTGTCGTTGGGTTTGTATTTCCGAGACGCTTAGTTTGACTGTAAGCTCGCTGAAATCGGAGTTCATATGCTTCCGAAATTAATTTTTGAAGTTTCCAACTAGGTTTTGCCTCGAGATTCATGCCCGATCAAGATGATTTTGCGATGCCGTATCAATAATGTTTCTGATTAAGTTGAGTATTTTGAACCATAATGTTTCTTGATAACATTTGCATCAATAGTACTGATCATTATTGCATCACCTTATTCCAAGCCAAATACAATAAAAATACTCTTTTTTATTGTTCACTTTGGCCTGAGCCTCACTATTTTTCTTATTAGTGTAACTTCGTATGAGGTCACATATCTAAAGATTTCTCCAGAATGAGCATACTTAATTGCAGAGTTAGTACAATTTTGACCATTACACCAAAATGGGCCTCGATGATTAATATTTTAGCTTATTTTACTCAACGGGTTATCTAATCTCCCCGAATTAACTAACTGAAGTCCTCGTCAAAATCTTTAACACAAAATCATCCAGTAGACAAATAGGAATTTGAAAGTTGCCCCTAAAAATTCAAATGATGACTCCCGCCACGTATGTGGTGTGCATGCATGTGCGCATATGTGTGCATATGTGTAACCGCACACGTGTGTATGAATTTGACTCTGACTAGGACACAAAGGAAAAAATGACTCACGAGCCCACACCATGAATTGTGATAAGTTTTAGTTGTTGTTTTTAGCTATGCGTCTGTGCACGCATGAATGATGATCGAGATGCTAAGGCCAAATAAGAGATGAACATGCCAAACAACAGATGATATGACAAATCTAGCTAAAGTTTTAATAAAGAAAGAAAGACTATAGATTGATTGTACAGAGGGAGGCGAAGAGAGACATTAGAGTACTTAGCATTAAAGAGGCATCAAGCCTGGGCAACATGAGTTTGATAACAATGAATTCACTTGAACTTGAAATGAGGGAAGTTATTTGAGGGTTTTTTCGATAAGAAACATCAACTAGGCTTTCTTCATCATTGATATGAACTATGTAAACATTAACATGATTGTCTTCTTTCCTGTCTCTTTTATACTTGCCCAAATTAATGTGAAACCCTCGATAGGTATAACTAATATTAGGGTGTCTTTGTGATTTTAGTATGCATGTCTTATGCATAAAATTATGATAGATTTTTATTGATCAAGACTTCACGATATGAATAAAAGGTTGAAGAGAATTTGTTGCACTTCTAAAAGTAAATAATCTCATTTCTCTTCTTCTAAACATGATACATTAGATTAATTATTTGATCGATTATTCAATTTATAATCATATCCTTAAATGATTACACATGAAGTGAAGTATTGGTATGATATTGCTTCTCTTAATAGCTTTGTAATGATTTATTTCTTTTCATTGTAACTATCTCCCATATTGTTGTAACTAACATGTGCTTGTTTTCATGTCTATGGTATATATATATATATATATATATATATATATATATATATATATATATATATATATATATATATATATATATATATATATATATATATATATATATATATATATATATATATATATGCATTCTTGAAACTCCATTAATGGCTATTTTTATACTTGCGTTGACATCTTTAGTAATTAGTTAATTGTATCCTCCAAGAAGGAATCCTGCATCAACGATATGATTTTGATTGATATCAATGAAAGGAAATAAATCCTCCAAGAAGTAAGCTCCAGCCAAGAAGGAATCAATCCGCATCAGCTTGTGCTGCTAGTTATGTTCAATTGGTTCCATTTAGATCATAAAACAAGCATCAACGTGTAAACATAAATATCAAAGGATTATTAATGAAATGGAGGTAGCTAGGCTTATTTTGATATTATGTACCGCCATAAATGATTTTGATTGATTTAGCTACATCTAGCGGTGGAGCTATAAATTTTTATTTCTGGGGCATAATTATGATATATTTTTCTTTTTATTGAGTCTTTGACCAAGTAATAAAATATAGTTTACATGAAAACATTAAAATGTCCATAGATAGATTATTTTGGTTATTTTGGAACATATTATTTTAGGTAAATAATTTGGGTATTTTGATAATTTGATTCAAAATATTTTATAAAATCATAGGTGTTTAAGTGTGTGATTGTGATTCAACCATGCACTTATACCCATAGATAGATTATTATTTTGGAAGCAAAAATATCAATTTCATTGTAATAAATATTATTAAATTTGATAAAATTTAAATTCTACCAATATTAATTATATAAACTTAAATAGAGAATTAAATTTGAAATTAATTATTTACTTTTGTAAATTATTTGACTTATTTCATGTTGATATTTAATATTTCATCATATATGCATTTATATTTTTCATCATTTATTAAAATATTACTTTATTTTATTAGTTTCATTTATATAAACTAAAAATTTTACCGCTTTGAAGCTTTTCATCTCTCCATTTAAAATTAATTACTTTAGGTTGTTGGCTTTCATGTAAATTATTTGACTTATTTTCACCCGCTGTTTTTTGGGTTCGCACGCGATTTTTTAAAATCCTTTACGAGCCACTAACCAAAATATTACCGAGTACCATACCATACCGATACCGATACCGAGTACCAGTTTTTCCTTGCAATACCGATACCGAGTTTTTTAGCAATCATACCAGTTTTTTTAGCAATACCGAGGAAATGAACAAATAAGTTGTACCTATATACCGAGTACGAGTACCGAGTACCGAGTACCGATTTTATTAGCAATACCGAGCAAATCCTGAGCAAATACCGAGCAAATACTAGTTATCCTGTTCAAAAACTCGGTACAACTAGGTATTTGCATGATTTTGGTTCCACAGAACGTATTTTTCGTTTTTGAGAAGCAGTGGAACGAAGATTCACCATATACGTTAAATTATCAAGCTTTCATGCCTCTCCTTCTCTCCATCCCTCACAGGCATGTTCTTGATACATCTAATCCGCAGACTGCCGTTTCCAAGCATACAGTGCACATAAAAAATGCTTCCAGAATCTCTCATTCAAATTGGCTCCATTGTGGTTTAATTCTTGCTCAGTACCACCATGGCTTAAGCCCCCGCAGTGAAGCTAGAAAGCTCCTATTTTGGCATAGAGAGCTGTCTTGGGGTGGAGAGCTTCGTAGAGAGAGAGAGATGGCGAGAGCTTCGCCGGTCTTAACAGAGGCTTTCGATATTAAGGCCTTCGAGCTGGGAAACTACAGCGTGGAGAGATGTCGAGCTTCTCTGCTTCTTCTGTGAGACTAAGGCGGTTTGTGAGAGTCTCTATCCTCGCCGACGGTTGTGATGCGGAGGTGGGGCGGGCCTTCCGGCCGAGACTGCCTGGAGAGAGCCAATGGGAGGGTTCCGCTACGGGTCAAGTCGTCGGGCCGCGTGGTAAAGAGAGAAATGGCGAATATTGGCGGCCGAAGAGCTCTACGTCCGGAGGGAGTAATAATTGCCAAAAGAGGAGCCCCAAATTTGTTTGGATCGCTTTTCCCCTTCTCAACTATTCGTTGACCAATGATTTTGCCTCCTACGCATGGAGAAATTATTTTGTGTGAAGTTTGAACATAGCTTCTTGTTCAGACTCACACACACACACACACACACACACACACACACACACACATATATATATATATATATATATATATATATATATATATATATATATATATATATATATATATATATATATATATATATATATATATATATATATATATATATATATATATATATATATATATATATATATATAATGTAGCCACCATGGATTTTTTATTAATACGTGACCCGACGATCTGTCCCTGCTAATTCAATTAATAATATGTTTCTTGCAGCCCGATGACCCTACCCTGTCAAGAGGTTATCGACCTGATAAAACAAAGTCGATGTGTTCATTCACTTTTGAAACTCGTGGAAGAACAAAAGTTCAAAGGAATTTGGAGTTGGAGCTCTCGTCTCATTCACAATAGATTACTACGTGCAAAATTTAAACTCTCACGATGCACTTTATCATCATGAAGGAATGGTTGGTCATCGCTCTCTTCATCCTCCTTAGTTGTTTAGGATTAAATATGAAGGTCAAATTATTTTTTGTGGATAACATGTAACTGTAAACACTTAGTCCTATTTGTATATCGTAGAAATTGTTCAATTTGTAAACTTGTATACCATAGAACTTTTAGAAAAAAAAACATCATATCTGTTGTTAAGCTGTAGAGAGAAGTGTCCATCTGAATTTTGTTCAAATCTTAGTTGGCTTGGAGGAAATACATAAATTTTAGGGACATTAAGAAAGCGAAGAACAATTCTAAGATTGAACATTATACAAAAGCTTGTACACACACTATGCACAAGCATGTGCATAGTCTCTGCTATACGTTTAAACACATTTTGCACAAGCATGTTCATAGTCTTTGCTATACGTTTAAACACATTTTGCACAAGCTTGCTCACACACTTTGTATAAGCTTGTACACATATAGTGTACTTTTGAAACTTGTTCAGTATGAATTAGGTTGTTAGACCTAAATTTAAACCCCAGCGGCTAACCAAAAAGGGAGGGGGTGAATTGGTAATTTAAAAAATTTCCTCTTTAATTTTTAAACCGATGAAAACTTTAATGATTTTTTGTAAAAAGAATTTTCAACCACATATCAATAGAAAAAGTAAATTAAAAAAAAATAGCGAAAAATAAAAGACATAAGATTTATAGTGGTTCGGTCAAACACGACCTACATCCACTCTTCGGAGACACCCTCCGAGTATTGCATTAATACCAATAGTGTCTCTCTTTTTTCCCCTCAGCAAGGCGGAGAAGCCTTCACAAAACTCTCCTTCACCACAACCCGGTGCGGTAGAGAAATGTCATCCTTTTACACCCTCCATGTGAAGGCAGAGTACCTCCCGCTGTTCACACTCTTCAAGTGTAGGCAGGGAACCTTCCGTCCTTTCACACTCTGCAAGTTTAGGCAGAGAATCTTCCATCCTTTCACACTCCCCAAGTGTAGGCAGAGAACATTCCATCCTTTCACACTCTCCAAGTGTAGGCAAAGAACCTTCAATCCTTTCACACTTCACCAAGTGTCGGCAGAGAATCGGATCTCCTTGAAAGATCTTCTCAAAAGAAATATAGAAGGACAAGGGAAAAGTGTGAAGTAATCACAATTCCCAGAGTTGAGATCCTTACCTTTGAGTACCAAGTGAATCCTTCACGCTCCAATGGTAAGAACTCTTCTTCAAACACTCTCTCTCACTCTCTCCTTTACACTTCTTTTAGTAAGCACGAAGACCAAAGACCAAAAAAGATTATAAGATAGTTTTAAGTGGACCTTATAAAGGAAAGACACAAAAAATTATCTAAAAACTGCTAATTTTTAGTTATATACGCACTCAATCATCCCGAACGATCATGATTTCATCCTATATGAATAGTGTAAAAACTATTGCGTATGAACCCAATATATATTGGTATGAATAACTTTATACCTGATCATCATCCCATAGGAATGAATGGTATATTTTATCTGAACGAACAGTTCAAAGTGATAATCCGGAGGACATCATCCAGGGATGAATAGTATACTTCGTCTAGAAGAATAGTTCAAAGTGAGAATCCAGAGGACATCATCCAGGGACGAATAGGAAAATTGGTCTGGACGATCAGGACTTAGAAAATTTTTCTCACTTCCTGTTTGTTCCATTGCTCTCTAAGGGGTATAACTGACCTGATCGTCTCGTACGAACATAGTTCGTCCCGTACAATCAGTATAAGAAAATTTTTTATTTTTAAATATCTCCCCAAGTGTGTGTGTGCTAAGTTACTCAATTACAATCACACTCTCTCAAACTCAATACATTGAAAAATACAAATTTCAATTTATAAACTATTTCATGCTGAATTTGATTTGTAGTCTTCATTAGTCTGGAGTTCGATTATCCTGAAATATTAGTCCATACAAGAGCAAAAATAATTTTTCTAAAAAAGTATTAGGAGAAAATAACAATAATATTTGGAATCATCAAAATAAAAGAAGTTGCAAGAAATTTAAAACATGCAAAAGCTAAGTAGCAACTATCTTAGTAATCTCCCCCTTTTTTATGAAGATTAAACAATTATTATTTGTATAATTTTCATATACAAAGTATCTCCTAAACTCCCCCTGAATTGATAAACATGTGAGAATAAGGAGGCATTTGCATAACATTCTCTCTCTTTTTTTGTTTAAAATATGAATATAATAGATACGATATGAATAAAAATGAAACGAAACAAAAAAAATGATACGAACAAATAATATTTCTCCCCCTTTTGACAACAACAAAAAGAGAAGAAGAAAAAGAACTAAAACAAAAATGTAAGAAGTCATATGATAATCCTTTGATAAGTGATCTTTGAAAGAGATGGTGATATATTTGGAAATATAATTGGCTATCATTAAATAAATAGAAGATTTCATATGAATTTATGAAGAGACATAACATAGACAAGTAGATGGATGTCAAAATACATGAATCAAATTAGACATGGAGATAAACAAAATCATTGCAAAGTAGATGGATGTCAAATTTTTATATTTTAAATTTCAATACTAAATAAAATTGTACATAATATCAATTTGAATTAAGAGATTAAAAGATTGAGGAAATAATTAACTACCACATGTGACACTTTGCGCATCTTTTTCAATAGTTGTGGCACATTTTTGTGCATCTTTTTACTTGTGGGCTTATTTTGTGCTTCTTTTTCAAAGTGCGAACCATTGTGCATTCTTTTTTGTTTTTATACATGTGTACATTTTTCAAGAGTAATTTTGATCTTTTCAAAATCAATAATAAAAAAATTTAAATTTATCTAAGTACATCAATATTTATTGATAAGTGAAATACACAAATAAGAAAACATCATAATTGTAATAATAGTATAAAAACTATATTAGTGTAAGAATAGACATGAGATTGACATTCTAAACTAGATCAAGTTATAATCACAACTTTAATTTATTTTTTATTTTTTAAAAATTTGAATTTCTAATGATTTCAATTCTATGTTGCAATTCAAGATATAACATTTTCAAGATCAAATTTGAAGAATGTTCATATAAGCTAACATATATTTCTAAAATGAATTAAAAAATATAAAACAAAACAAGATAACTTTTATTTATATCATTTGTAGAAGATAATGCATTTTGCATGAATGATATCATTACATTGTCTATTGACAAACACATAAAATACAAGATTTTACTAAAAACACAACATAAAAACAAAAAAATCATCACTGGTCACATCACATCACATCTAATGCAGTAGAGAAAAAATACATAAAACAAATATATTCATCACTCAGACAGGCCTGATCTGGAGGAGGTGGCTGGTTGTAGAAATTAAAATAACT
The DNA here is from genome assembly GCA_016618105.1 of Dendrobium huoshanense. NCBI lineage: Eukaryota > Viridiplantae > Streptophyta > Magnoliopsida > Asparagales > Orchidaceae > Dendrobium > Dendrobium huoshanense. Next base: position 67,263,732 of record CM028359.1, on the reverse strand, counting down.
GCTCATCATAGTCAAATTTGAGTTTATACCATCTATTTGCTTCCGCATCCAACTCATATCCTGATGGTACTGAGCATCCTGCATTTGTATATGAGTTTTAATTTGATCAAAGCGTTGATCAAAACGAGTCTCTAGACAATCAAATCTGTGAGCCAGATCTTGTTAATTTGGTTCTCCAACAGGTGCAGGTGGAGGTGCTCCCATTTCCTCCACTGAGTCACTAATAACATGTTCTTTATGTTGATCATCTTTATTAAAGATCGCTTAAAAAGATCCATCATTGTAGTAAAGAGGCTCCTCTAGATCTTGATCAGGTTGGACTAGATCATATTTCTTCTCCAAAATGTATGTGACAAGATGTCCTAAGGCAATATTTTTCTTTCTCTTGTGGGAGACATGACCAATTTTAGTAAGTCCATAAAGGTAGTCAATGATCAATTGGGCTTCATCTATAAGTTGGCTAGTCATGATCAGATAAGTCACAATAGAAAGAAGAGGTGTGATATTTACTCGATCACCAGCTTTAGGTATGATGGAGGTGCGAAGAACATGCTGGATGATTCGGGCTTTTTGAAAAAGAGTTGACACTTTGGGTATATGAGTTACCCCACCATACCCTCTAAGAACATCATTTATAGCAGACTAATCAAAATCATAGGTTGAGGTTAAAGTATGGGCTTTAATCCCATGAGTCCTTAAGTTCAGAAAAATTCCTAAGTTCTCCTTTTTTATCTCTACTTTCTTCTTAAAAACATATGATCAATCAAAGAATGGTCAGAGTTAAAGGACATGTTGGCAAGAAAGTAGTGGAAGGTCTCCTTATTGTAGAAATGGATGAGAGTAAGAATGAGGTCAAACTGGGTTGAAGCAAAAAGGTTTATTACCTTAAAGTTGAGTTGTTCTTGAAAAAGAACTCTCGAGGGAGTGATTTTGGCTGATGCAAACCTAGGGAAGGATTCCTCATTTACTTTGTACAGGAAGTTTTCACTTGAGTTTTTAGGAGGACCCTTTGCGAGTACCTTTGCTTGCCTAACTCTCTTGCACGAACTAGCCATGGATGAGATTTAAGGGAATGGAAGATTGAAAGGGATTTTAGAAGTGATGAAATTTGAGTTCAAAACCCTTCAATTTAAAGACAAAATGAGTTTTTGTACAGACAAAAATAATTTTGTCCCGTACGAATTTGGGTACATACATACGAAAAATATTTTGTATAGACAAACTAATGAGTCCAAAATTGAAATGGCTTTTCGTAAGCACATAAGTTTTGAGGCATCCTTTCATACATACTTTTGACCAAATGATCATACAGATGAACAGGTGTTCGTCCAGGACGATAAGACATTTAAGATCGTTTTTATGATAGTTTGAACCGTCCCCCATATTAAATCACCATGTGTTCGTATATACAAACCAAAAGTTTGTACGTACGATCATGAATAATGAAACCAAATTTATATGTTTAACTATCTACATTCATACTTACAATTTAATATACATCGTCCGGACGATAGTGATGATCGTACATACGAACAATAAAATAAAAAATAAAAAATACTATACAAACTGTTCAAATTCGACAGTTAATACACTACATAATTCATCCCGTATTAAATGAACTTTGTATAGACGATTATCACTCAATTTTTTAAAGTAAACATTCAAAAATCTAGATATGAGATTTTTTTTTTAAAAATATAAACAAAAACACAAAAAAAAATGTTTAAAAAATATAGAAAAACACAAAATAAAAAAGACACACAACACACTAATGAAAAAACACACATCAATGTTACAGAATCATTTTAATTAAGCATTCAAATCAATCACACCAAACCTTGTTCTTAATATACTGAAAGTATCAAAGGCTAGTGGTTTTATAAAAATGTCTGCAAGTTGATTTTATGTTGAAACATGAATGAGTTCAGTTTCTCCTTTGGATACATGATCCCTTATGAAATAATACATGATGTCTATATGTTTGGTTCTTGAATGTTGAATAAGATTTTTAGAAATGCAAATAGCACTAGTGTTATCACAATAAATAGAAATAGTGCCAATAGTTAATCCTAAATCAATCAACTATTATTTCAACCAAAGTATTTGTGCCACACAACTTCCTAATGCAATGTATTAAGCTTCAGCAGTAGATAGGCCTATTGAATTTTCTTTTCTATTGGACCAAGAGACTAAAGAATTTCTATTAAACTGATATGTTCCAAAAGTGCTCTTTTTATCTACCGTACAACCTATAAAGTCAGAATCTGAATAATCAATTATTTCAAATGAAGAGCTAAACTTAGGATACCAAATTCTTAAGTTCTGAGTTCTTAACAGATATCTTAAAATCCTTTTTACTACTGTCAAATATGATTCTTATGGATCTGATTGAAATCTACCATATAAACAAACACTAAACATGATATCGGGTCGGCTAGCTGTCAAGTAAAGCAAAGATCTAATTATTCCTCTAAATTTCTTTTGATCAACAAATTTTCCCTTAGGGTCCTTATCCAACTGAACTTAGGAACTCATAGGTGTACTAACAGGTTTAACATTGTCTATTTAATATTTTTTGATGATATCCTTAACATTTTTCGACTGACTAAGAAATGTACACTTCTTAATTTGCTTAATGCTAAAACCTAAGAAGTAACTTAAATATCCCATTAGACTAATCTCAAATTCACTACTCATTATTTTAGAAAAATCATCATAAATATTTTTATTTGAAGATCCAAAGATGATCTCATCAACATAAATTTGTACAATGAGTATATCCTCTTCAATTTTCTTCAAAAAGAGAGTTATATCCACACTTCCTTTTTCAAATGATCTTTCAAGTATGAAGGTGCTCAATCTCTCATACCAAGCCCTAGGTGCCTGTTTCAATACATATAATGCCCTTTTCAGTTTAAAAACATGATTTGGGTGTTTAGAATTTTTAAAGCCTGGAAGTTATTCTATAAAAATATCCTCTTGAATTATCTCATTTAAAAAGGCACTTTTAACATCCATTTGGTATAATTTAAATCCTCTAATAGACATAGGCTAACAAAACTCTAATTGCTTCAAGTCTAACTACAGGGGCAAAAGCCTCCTCAAAATCAATTCTTTCAATATGATTATACCACTTAGTCACCAATCTAGCCTTTTTCTAATGACTACTCCTGAGTCATTCATTTTGTTCTTGAATACCCATTTAGTTCCAACTACACTTTGATCCTTTGGCCTTACAGTTAATTCTCAAACTTTATTTCTTATAAATTGATTTAACTCTTCTTGCATAGCCAAAATTCAAAATTCATTCGAAAGTGCTTGATTAATATTTGTGGGTTCTATAGTTAAAATAAAAGGCTGGATGGTTGACTTCTTTGTTTAGTCCACGCCTAGTCAAAACACCGTCACTAGGTTCACCTATAATCAATTCTTTTGAATGGTTCTTAGAAAAACTTAAATCTCTAGGCAACAGGTTTTCTATCTCCAGATTTTCTTCCAAATTTTTTTATTCAATCTTTTGGGAGTTAATTTCTATCTCATCTTCTTCAATATTTGGCTCTTTTAAAATTTTAGATCTATCAAATATAACATGTGTGGTCTCCTTAATTATCAAAATTCTTTTATTGAATACTCTATAAGATTTTTCAACACTTGAGTATCCTATAAAAATACCTACATTTGATTTTGGATCAAATTTTTCTAAGACAGATTTTCTATTATTATGAATAAACACCTTACATCCAAAAACATGCATATGTAATAAATTAGGTGTTCTTCCATTTAGCAACTCATAGGGTGTTTTATTTAATTTTGATCTAGCATCCACTCTATTTAGAATATAACATGCAGTACTAACTGTCTCAGCCCAAAAATATTTAGGAAGTGAGTATTCTGCCAATATGGCTCGGGCAGCTTCTATTAATGTTCTATTTTTTCTTTCGGCTACCCCATTCTGTTGAAGGGTTCTAGGTGCAAAAATATTGTGATCAATTTCTTTCTCCTTATAAAAATTCTCAAATCTTTCATTCTCAAACTCTCCTCCATGATCACTTTGAATAGTCATAATTTCACATCCAAGCTTCCTTTGAATCCAAGTCAAAAAGTTTCTAAATTACTCAAATGATTCACTCTTATGATATAGAAATCTAACCCATGTGAATGTAGATTAATCATCCACAATCACAAATTCGTATACCTTCCCTCCTAGACTTACAGTTTCAACTAGTCCAAAAAGATCTATATGTAAAATCTCCAATGGTTTACTAGTTCTAAGATCCTTACCGGACTAAAAAGGGGACTTCACCTATTTTCCTAATTGACATACATCACAAAGGTGGTCCTTAGTAAAGTCTACTTTAGGTATACCTCTCACTAAGTTCTTTTTGGTAATCCTCCTAAGGTTTTTCATGCTAGAGTGACAAAGTCTCCTATGCCAAAGTCATGACTAATCAGATATAGTCTTTAAAAAACAAGTAGTTCGAGTTTTAATATAATTCAAGTCTAGCATATACACGTTGTTTACCCTTATATCATTCAAAATATTATTATCATTCAAGCTTAAAATGCATCTAGTAGGAAAAGATTTTACACAGTATCTTTTATCACAAATCTGACTAATACTTAACAAATTATGCTTTAAGCCTTCTACCAATAACACATTTTTAATAAAAAAATTCTTAAGATTTCCAATCATACTTGACCCAACCACCTTCCTTGTGGTGTTATCTCTAAGTGTAACCTTGCCTCCACTTCTGGATTTCAACGATATGAATTGTGCAGTATCTCCAGTCATATGCTTTGAGCAATCACTATCCAGGTACCATATACTCTCACGAGGTCTTGTGTGATAGCGACCCTGTAAAATTATCAAACGTTAGACCTCGAAATCAAAAAAAGTTTGGGTTCTCCTTTTGACAATTTATAATTAGATGCATGTATGATATGTCTAAGTTTATGCATCTTAGGTCTACACACCAAATAAGTTTTCTTCTTCAAAGTACAGGTGTGAGCTATATGTCCAAACAATCCATAATTATGATATTTGATTCCTAGAAAGGGGTTTCTTGATCTTCTAAAATTTCTCTGTCTATTTAAGGATTGCATAAATTTAGGATACAAAATAAGATTAGTGAAATCTTCAAGTCTTGGGGGTATCATATTTTCCTCAAGAGCTTTTATCTTCAGTTTGTAAAATGAATTCATATATTCCAAAATTTGATTAGTATATTTTATCCTATAAATTTTACTCTTAGATTCAACCTTAAAATTTTTAAATTCTTTTTCAAGGTCTGCATAGGATGATTTTAAACTTTCATAGTTATTATTCAAATCATCAAACTCATCAAGTAATTTCATGTGGTTGTCATCAATTAAAGCATGATCTTTCCTAAAGATTTCCTATTCTTTTTGTAATTCTTGAAATTCTAAATTTAGACTAGTATATATTTTCTTTAACTTTCTATATGCATCATGTATGTGTTCAAAAACTTCAAAAAGTTCATTGTAAGTCATGTCACATACATCTTCTTGATCTGACTGATCAAGATTATCGGCCATTAAGCATTGATTAGTGACTTCCTCTTTCTTTTAAGTCTCTGACGAGTCTGAAGCTGAGTCCGCCCAGAAAGCTCTTTTGAATTTCTTCTTGCCCTTCTTCACAATTGGTTTCTCCTCTACCTTCTCCTTGCTTGGAGTGGCTTTGAGTTTTGGGCAATCTAACTTAATATGTCCAGGTTTCTTACACTCATAGCAAATAACATCATTTGAAATCTTGAAATTTTTATTAAATTTACCTCAATTCCATTGCTGGCGTCTCTTTTGCTTCCTTTTTAGAAAGCTTCTGAACTGTCTAGTCATCAGTATGATATCGTCTTTATCCTCAGGTTGTGAGAGTTCACTTTCTTACTCCACTTTCAGTGCAATATTCTTCTCCCTTCGTGGTTCACCTATATTAATCTTTCTTTGACTCACACCTTGCTCATAAGCAATTAGTGATCCAAGAAGATTGTCAATAGAGTAAATGTTTAAATCTTTAGACTCTGTAATTACAGTTATTTTAACATCATAAGTAGTAAGCAAATAATGAAGTTAATTATTAACCTTTTCAGCATTCGTTAGTTTCCTACTTAATGCATGTAAAGAGGTGACTATTTGTGTGAAACTTGTGTACATGTCAGAAATAGATTCATTAGGTTTCACGCGAAATAATTCATAGTCATGCAACAAGATGTTAAGTTTAGATTGTTTTACTTCATTAGTCCCCTCATAAGTTATACAAAGTCTATCCCATGTGTCCTTTCCACTCTTGCAAGTGGAAACCCACATGTAATCTTCTGATTTAAGAGCATAAAAGAAACTATTCAAGCATTTGATATTTAGTTGTGCTAATTCATGTCCTTCTACTATCCAGTCCATAAAAGGTGTTTCAACTCTAACTCCATCAACTAGTCTAGCTAATTTTGTATACCCTTCCTGAACTATGATCCACATACGATAATAAAGTGATTGTAAAAATGTAGACATACGTGTTTTTCAAAAATCAAAAAGAATATTGTCGAACAATGGACGTCTAGTTATAGAGTAACCCTCAGGTGTATTTCGGTTTCCAAATGTAGTTATGCACGTTAATCAAAAAGTAGTCTAAACTTAAGATTTTGAAATAATACTATTATATGACTTTTTGAAACTTGTTCAATATAAATTAGGTTGTTAGACCTAAGCTTATATCCCAACGGTTAACCAAGAGGGGGGGAGTGAATTGGTAATTTAAAAAATTTCCTCTTTAATTTTTAAACCGATGAATACTTTAATGATTTTTATAAAAGATTTTTTAACCACAGATCAATAGAAAAAGTAAAGTAAAAATAAAAAGAAAAATAATGGAAAATAAAAGACACCAGATTTATAGTGGTTCGATCAAACACGACCTACATCCACTCCCTAGAGGCACCCTCTGAGAATTACACTAATACCAATAGTGTCTCTCCTTTGCCCCCTCAGCAAGGAGGAGAAGCCTTCACAAAACTCTCTTCCACCACTACCCAATGCGGTAGAGAATCATCGCCCTTTTACACTCTCCAAGTGTAGGCAGAGTACCTCCCGCTGTTCAAACTCTCCAAGTGTAGGCAGAGAACCATCCATCATTTCATACTCTCCAAGTGTAGGTAGAGAACCTTCCATCCTTTCACACTCTCCAATTATAGGCAGAGAACCTTCCATCCTTTCACACTTAACCAAGTGTCGGCAGAGAACCGGATCTCCTTGAAAGATCTTCTCAAAACAAATCTAGAAGGATAAGAGAAAAGAGTGAAGTAATCACAATTCACAAAGTTGATATCCTTACCTTTGAGTACCAAGTGAATCCTTCACGCTCCAATGGTAAGAACTCTTCTTCAAACACTCTCCCACACTCTCTCCTTCACACTTCTTTCAGTAAGCATGAAGACCAAAGACCAAAAAGATTAGAAGATAATTTTAAGTGGACCTTATATAGGAAGGGCACGAAAAACCGTCCAAAAACTGCTAATTTTTCAATTTTGTACACACTCGATCATCCTGTACGATTGTAATTTCATCCTATACGAATACTGTAAAAACTATTGGGTACGAACCCAATGTATATTGGTATGAATAACTTCATACCCGATCCTCATCCCGTACAAACTAAGTTTGTTCTAGTACGAATAGTTATATCAAGGGTTTATTTGTACGAAACTGCAAGACGATCCAAATTTTTAAGGAACAGAGGACTTCATTTTGGGACGCATCGGGTGAGTCATTTTGACGATCTATTCAACTCAAGGATCCAAAGGACATCCTCTGTATATTTCATCTAGACGAACAGTTTAAAGTGAGAATTCAGATGACATCATCCAGGGATGAATAGTATACTTCATCTTGACAAATAGTTCAAAGTGAGAATCTAGAGGACATCATCCAAGGAAGAATAGGAAAATTACTTTGGATGATTAGGACTTAAAAAAATTTTTCTCACTTCATGTTTATTTCGTTGCTCTCCGAGGGGTATAACTGACCTGATCGTCTCATACAAACATGGTTCGTCCTGTACTATCAGTATAAGAAATTTTTTGATTTTAAATATCTCCCCAAGTGAGTGTGTGCTAAGTTACTCAATTACAATCACACTCTCTCAAACTCAATAAATTAAAAAATACAGACTTCAATTTACAAACTATCTTATGCTGAATTTGATTTGAAGTATTCATTAGTCTGGAGTTTGAATATCCTGAAATATTAGTCCACACAAGAGCCAAAATAATTCTTCCAAAAAAGTGTTAGGAGAAAATAACAATAATATTTGGAATCATCAAAATTATACAAGTTGCAAGAAATGTAAAACATGCAAAAGCTAAATAGCAACTCTCTTAACATGTACAACATGTACATATAATGTGTACATGCTTGTGCACAATGTCTACTAAAACTAGAATGCTTGTTCTTTATGTTTTGCCTTGTGCACACTCTTTGTACAAGCTTATATACACACTGGGCATAAGCTTATACACACATTGTGCACCAGCTAGTTTTTTCAATTGTGCACGTGCTTTGCACAAGCTTGTACACGCAATGTGCACAAGCTTATTTTTCCACTTATGCCCATGCTCTGCGCAAGCTTCTCCACACAATGTTCATAAGCTTGTACATATACTACTTACACCATGTACAAAATAAAATTACAAGTTAAATTACTTGTCATTTATGATTACGTTTATACACACTCAATGCCCAATCTTATAGATAATCTATGCATAAGCTTGTATACACAGTGTTTACACCACATATAAAATGTGTGTACATGTTGATTTCCTAAGCCTATTTATCCATTTCATACATACACTCTCATAATCTTGTACACACACTATGTACAAGCTTGTATACACTATGCAGCTTATGCTCCATATATATTTACTTATTCAAACTAAATTCCTAGCCCTTTGTGATGTCATTTCTATACACACTCTTTACATTCTTATAAATATAATGTGCACAAGCTTATACACACACTGTGCACAAGCTTGTGCACCCACTATGTATATTTTATTTATAATTTAAATTAATATTGAAAATTCATCACGATTTTTAAACCTTTATGAACTAGCATTTTTTAGAGAAAAAGGAAATCTTTTTGAAATAAATTTTAATATTTTAAAGCAAACAACTTATGCTAAAGAAACACTAATTTCATTATAACAAAAATTAGAGATTTTAACCACAACAAATCTCAAAATAATGTTAAAATTAAATATGAAAAAGTTTCTAGAAAGAATACACAAAATTTATAGTGGTTCATTCAACTTCACCTTCCTCCACTTCTATGTATTGCACTAAAATTAGTGTCATTTTTTGCCCCCACAATAATGCGGAGAAGCCCTTATAAAATCTTTCCACGGACCCTATGAGGCAAAGTATCTTGAATCCTTTTACTCCATCATTGAGTATGCAGAATACCTAGAAATCCTTTTACTCCCTCCTATAGTAGGGAGAGAACCTTAGAATCCTTTTACTCCCTCCTAGAGTAGGTAGAGAACCTTTGATCTGATGTTGATGAAGTTCTCCCCAAAGCCACCAACGAACTAAGGAAGAAGCTTGACAAAGATGATGGAAACCTTACACTGAGCATACTTTGTGAAACCCTCATAACTCTCTCTCATAAGGATCTCTCTCTCTCTCTCTCTCTAAAATTTTTCCTCTCTTCCTTCTCTAAGCTCTCTCTCAAGTCAACCCAACAACAAAAGATTTCTCATAAGTGTATTAGAAATCCTTAAAAGATGGCTTCAAAAAACCCTAAATTTAAATAGATTAATCTTTTGTTCATACAGTGAGATACACGTATCATACGGTATGATTAGTTCAATTCAGAATCATCTAACAAGATCATTTAGATGAAATGTTCAACTTTTATAAGACATCGTACAGTTCGATCAAAACATTATATGGTACGATTTATAAAAATTCTTTTTGTTTATTTGGGATGATCCTTGGGATGGCCAACTATGTGCATGGGTGATGTTTAATTATAGATGATATCATAAGATATGATAATTATAAAAATCATGGAATTTATTTGTTATGATCTATGGGATGACCAATTTCATACACATGTAATCATACAATACAAACTATATACTGTCGTATGATAAATAAGAATAATTATCCATAATTTGATTGACTCATATGGTGGCATTAATTAAGAAAGATCTCAATTAGGGCATTCCATACGAACCAAATAATACCGTATGATTACTACATAATTAGTATATTTCTTAACCTTTGGTGACTAGGGTTTTAACAAAGCACAATACTTCGTATAGTATGAGTTAAAATCGTACAATACAAATTGCTTTTTATAGTTCAAAACCAAGATCGTACAGTACTAATTACTTTAAAAATGACTCTCTCAAAAACATTTTTATCTCTCTCCTTACGTATGTGAAAGTTTACTCAGCAATAATATCCAACAAATTACATGATACGACTCAAGAAAGGATATAACACAAAATAAAATAAAAACTAACTACTACCCTAGTCTACCCAGTCTTGAACTTATTAAAATTATAAGTGGGTGGTGGACTGATCTCCTGAAATGTTAGTTCACACAAACACAAAAAAAAAAATATTACAGAAACACGAGAAAGTAGTAACATACATAATAATGTTTGTTATCTTCAGAATCACAGTGTTTGAATCAGATTTGTATTAATCTCTCCCTTTTTTATGATGAGAAACAATATTATTCTGGGATTTATAACAAGTTGCTTTCCTCTTAACACCACTTTAGATAAAAATCAATTTTAAGAAAGAGGAGTAATTTTTTTTTATTTTAAATAATATGTAAATAGCAAACAATAACAATAATAAATAACATAATTAAATAATACTCTCCTTTTTGAAAGCACAACAAGTGGGAAAATAGCTGGGAGAAAAATATATAATAGAATAAGAAATGCATAAATAAACAAACTCAAAATGACTAACAACTCAAGGTATGGATAAAATCATTACAGACATGAGAACTCTCATAGGCATTTTTAAAAAATGTAATAATCTTAATATACAAATAGAAATGACTAAATAAGATAAATGTTCATTTTATATGCAACCAAAGTACTTGGTTTCTAAAGTTTGCATACCCAGCTTAACATCTTCATAAGCTAAAATCCTTTGTTTAAACAAACATCTAATTCATGAATTATAATTAGACAGAGGCATTTAAACTTTTTAGACTGCTAGCATGAAATATATTGAATAGAATATTTATGTAAAAATGATGATTAAAGAACCAAGATTTTCCAAAATATAGTTTTAAATATATTTTGAAATGCATGTATGTTTTGAGATTTAAAGCTTTAATAGAAATAGAAGCTAATTTAAGATGAACTCATTTTATGCCTCTTTTATTAGCTTTGGCGCATATTATGCATCTTTTGATTTTGACAAATTTAATGTATCTTTTTCTTATGGCATCATTGCACATCTTTTAATTTGGGCTCATTTTGTTCCTCTTTAACTTTTGTTTTGAAGATTTCTACCTTTTTAAATCTTTAAAAATCTCAGTTGTAAGATTATCTTTCAAATAGAAGATAAGAATAACTCACTCTCTTATATATTGAAGAATAATTTGCAGTGTAAACTCGAGTTTTTAATAGGAATAAAGAGCCTGATGTAAAAATATAATGAATTTCATTTGTTAATTTGTAAAATATATCAATGATATAAGAACATGTAGTATAGTGAATATGTTTTCATTTCAACATCTTAATTCTATGTTAATTTAGACATCCAGTTCAAATAAGGAATTATCATGCAAAGGAAAAAAGAGGGGATATGAAATTCATAAGATTCATTTATCCTTTGAGTTTTAAAAATGCCAACAATTACTTGTTAACCTTTTATGTCAGAATAGAAGTATATTTATTGTAAGCAACAAAGAGCATTGTGGAGAGTCCATTCGTACAGTACGATAGAATATTAAATTGTCAATTTGATGAATGAGACAGTGAAGCTAAGGGAATGGTTCATGAAATGATCAGGACACAAACAAAAAATAAGATAACAACAAAATCAAAAGAATAAAATAAGAGAAAAAATAAATTCAACAAAAAAAAATTATGTACTAAACAAGCAAAATAAAATCATGAACATCACAAAACAATAAAAAAAATGCATAAAACCTGTAAATAGAAACAATCTTAAAAAAATAAATATAATATAAACAGAAAGCATCAATTTCAAGCATGAATATTAATCATACCTAATCTAATTCTTTAGGTACTAAAGGTTTCAAAAGCTAGTGGTTTTATGAATATATCAGCTAGTTGATTTTCATAGGCTACATAGTGTAGCTCTATGTCTCCTTTGGTAATATGGGCCCTAACAAAATGGTGCCTTACGTATATATGCTTGGTCATGGAGTGTTGTATTAGATTCTTTGAAATATACATGGCACTAGTCTTGTCACATAGGATTAGAATTATGCCTACAGGTAGTCCTAAATCTAGAATTTGTTGCTTTAACCAAAGGTCCTGGGCCACACAACTTCCTAAGGATTTGTACTTAGCTTCAATAGTGGACAGGGCAATAAAGTTTTATTTTATACTGGTCCCGGAGCTAAGGAGTATCCTATGAATTGACATATTCTAGAAGTGTTTTTCTACCAACTCAATTTCCTACAATTTTAGAAGTAGAATATCCTATGATTTCAAATGATATGGTATACCTAGGATACCACATTCCTATGTCTTGGGTTCCTAAGAGATGTCTAAGAATTCTCTCAATAGCAGTCAAGTGGGACTCTTTTGGAGCAGCCTGAAATCTAGCACAAAGATTAACACAAAATATAATATCAAGTCAGCTATTAGTCAAGTAAAGAAGTAATCCAATTATTCCTATATATTTCTTTTTATAAATAGATTTTCCATTTTAATCTTTTTCTAACTAAACAGTGGAACTCAAGGGAGTAGTTATTTAATTGGCTTTATCTATTTCATATTTCTTAGGGATGTCCTTAATATATTTTGATTGAATAAGGAAAGTTCCAACATCCTTCTGTCTTATACTAAATCTAAGAAAGTAGGTTAGTTCTCCCATCATACTCATCTCAAATTTTTTAATCATTATTTTAAAAAACTCATCACAAAAGTTTTTATCAAAGGATCCAAATAAAATATCATCAACATAAATTTAGACAATCAGTAGTTTATCTCCTACCTTTTTAGAAATAAGGTGGTATCTATGCTTCCCTTAACAATGGTTTTTTTAGTAGGAATGTGCTTAGCATTTCATACCATGCTCTGTGTGCTTATTTTAGTCCATATAATGTCATTTTAATTAAAACACATGATTAAAAATTTGTGAATTTTTAAAGCCTATGGGTTATTCAACATACACATCTTCTTTTATCACCTCATTTAGAAAGTCACTTTTAACATCCATTTGGTATAGTTTGAATCCCTTAAAACAAGAAAAGGAAAGTAGTATTCTGATGACATCCAATCTAGCTACAAGGGCAAGGATCTCTTCAAAATCAAAATCTTTTATCTAAATATATCCCTTAGCCATTAATAATGTTTTGTTTCTAACCACTACACCAGAATTATTCATTTTGTTTTTCAAAACACATTTAATTTCAACCACACTCTAGTCCTTAGGTCCTTGAACTAGCTCCCAAACATCATTCCTTACAAATTGATTTAACTCTTTCTGTATGGCTAGGATCCAGAATTCATTAGATAGGGCTTAATTTATATTTGTTGGTTCAATCATGAAAATGAAGGAAACTTAAGGCAGAGTGGTTTACTTATTTTTTAAGCCCATGCCTTATTCTAATACCTTTAAATGAGCCTTCTAAGATTAATTATTTAGGATGACCTGAAGAATATTTCCATTCTCTAGAAAAAATGTTTTCAGGTTGTCCCTTTCCACCAAATTTGCATATTTTAATCTTTGGATAATTTCTACAACCTCTTCTTCTTCTACCCTAGACCCTCCAGAATAATTAGATTCATCAAATACAATACGAGTGGTCTCGTCTACTACCAGTGTTTTTTATTAATAACTCTATAGGATTTTGTAACATTTGAGTAACTTAGGAACAATCCTTCATCGATTTGGGGTCAAACTTTCCTAATATAGATTTTTTATTATTCAGAATAAACACTTTACATCCAAAGACATGAGGATGAGAGTGATTGGGTGTCTTACCCTTAAGAATTTCATAAGGTGCCTTATTCATCTTGGATCTAACATTTACCTAATTAAAAACTTAATAGTTTGTATTCATTGCTATTGCCCAAAAGTATTTAGGAAGTGAGTATTCAACTCACATGACTCTAGCGGCTGAAAATAAGGTTATGTTCTTTCTTTTAGCAACCCCATTTTATTAAGGGGTTCTTGGAGCAAAAAAAATTATGATCTATCCCTTGCTCCTTACAGTAAGATTTAAATTTGTCTTTCTAAAATTCTCAACTGTGCTCACTATGAATGGTTAAAATTCTACAACCTAGTATCCTCTAAATCTAAGTGCAAAGAGGCTTAAACTCCTCAAATTATTCACTTTTATCATATAGGAATGTAATCCAAGTAAAACTCAAATAATCATCAACAATCACATACCCAAAAATATTCCCTCCAAGACTTGTAGTGCTGACAGGTCCAAAGAGATCAATACGAAGATATTCTAAGGGTGTACTAGTATTAATGTCTTTGATTGAGTAGAATGAGAATTTGACTTATTTTCCTAATTGATGTGCATCACATAGGTTTTAGGGTGTGAAATCTAGTTTGGGAATTCCTCTCAGTAAATCTTTTTGGGTGAGTTTCATAAGGTTTATATGCTTGCATGACATAATCTCCTATGGCATAACTAGGTTCTATAAGAAACAATTTTTTAGGCAAAAAGAAACAGTAGGGTCAATATAGTTTAAATCAAGCATATAAATATTATTAGTTTTATTTCCTTACAACATAATATTTCCATTTAATCTAGTCATGCAGTTGATAGACAAAAATTTAATGCTAAATACTTTATCATAAAGCTCGCTTATTCTAAGCAGGTTATATTTCAAGCCTTCTATCAGTAAAACATTTTAATAATAAAATTTATGGAGTTGCCAAATATACCTAATCCCACCACTCTCCTAGTAATATTATCTCCATGTGTTTCCTTGCCTCCTACCCTAACCACCATAAAAATAAATTGATTTGCATCTTTAGTTATATGCCTTAAACAATTTGGTGACTCGTTTATGTTTTAGATTTTAAAAAACATCTAGGAGGGGTGGGGGGTGAATTAGTTTTTAAAAAATCTTTTAGATTTTAAAAATCTGTTTTATGAAATTTTATATAATGATCCTAAAGTATGCGATTGTTTAAAGAAATAGATTTTCACAATATATTTTTCAAACACAAAAATATAAATTGCCAAAAAAAAAGTATAATAAAAAGTAAAAGAATAGAAGAACAAAAAATTTTATAGTGATTCAGTCCAACTAGACCTACGTCCACTCCTTGGTGACTCATTCTCCAGGTATTTCACTAAACACAAGTGACTATTCTTTTACTTCCATAGTAAGGCGAAGAAGCCCTTACAAAACCTCTCTTCCACCAACCCAATAAGGTAGAGTACCGATGTCCTTTCTCACCCTCCTGATGATGGCAGAGTATCAATCCTTTTTCACCCTCCTGGTGATGGCAGAGTACCAATATCTTTTTCACCCTCCTGATAACAGCAGAGTATTGATATTTTTTTCACCCTCCTGGTGATGATAGAATACCAACAACCTTTTTCACCCTCCTACTGACGGCTGGGTATGAACATTCTTTTTAACCCTCCTTGTGATGAAAGAGTATCGTGTCTTCTTAGAAAATCTTTTCTCAAGAGCCTTCAAAGAAGTAGGGCAAAATTTGAAGAACAAACTAGAGATCTTTACTTTTGGGAAACCTTGTGAATCCCCTATAATTTAATCTTACAAGATCTCTCACTCTTCACTTCCAAACACTCACTCAAACACCCTCCTTATCCCCTTTTAAGAGAAATTTGTAGCAAGATTTATTAGTGTAAGTTTTTAGGACCTTATAAATAAAAGACAAGAAAAATCATCGAATAAAATTGAAAATTATAATAAGAACATACTTAGATCGTACGGTACAATCAAGGATTGTTTATATGAATAGTTCAAGAATCCATATACGATCCCATACAAAATTTATTTCATACTTTGTCAATCGTCTGTACAAACTGGCATTATACAATATGAACAACTTAAAAATTAACTTATTCATCTAGTATGATCTTGTATGAACCTAATTTTGTACTCTATCAATCATCTGTACAAACTGATATCGTACAATATAAATAGCTAAAATAAATCATGCTTCATTTGGAATCAATATGGACAACCCAATTTTGTACTCTATGAGTCTTCTATACGAACTAACATCGTACAATATGAATAGTATAAAAAATAGTGAGTTTGTTTAGGGGAAAATTACTATGCACCCATTAAATACTCTAGGAGGTGTACAAAGAAACATTGTATAGTATGAACAATTAAAAAATGGTGAGTTTGATTAGGACGAACTGGTATGCACCCATTTCATACTTTGTGAGTCATCTATATAAACGGACATCGCACAATACAAACATTACAAAAAAAAATTCGGGCATTATTTAATTAACCTTATTTGGAGGAAATACTATGAGAAATCTTCTAGTACAATTTGAAATCATATAGTTCTATTAGATTTAAAATTTTAAGTTTTGACTCACTCCCCTAGTGTATTTGTGCACTAATATCTGATTACAATCACAAACTCTAAAACTAAAAAAAAATAAGAAAATTTAAAAACTTCATTACATGAAACCCTAATATACTCTTTCTTGAAGTCTTCAGCAATCCAGAGTAAGATTTCCATGAAATGTTAGTATACAGGAAAAAAAAACAAACAGAAAATATATCCAATGTATGTTAGGAGAAATATAAATCATAATAATAATATTTTGTTACCATTAAAAATCACATTATATCAAACTCAATCTAGAATTATAAGTTTTAATAAGATCCATCTTGTATTCATATAGTATGATATATATATCATACGATATGATATGTTCAATTCAGACTCGTCCAATAATATCATTCTGATGAACTATTTAACTTTTATATGACATCATATTGTATGATTAAAACATTATATGGTATGATCTGTAGAAATTCTTTCTGTTCGTTTGGGATGATCCTTGTTATGGCCAACTTCATACATGGGTGATCGTCCTGTACTATGTAAATTATATGGTATGATAAGTATAAAAAAAAGGATTTTAATTGGTATGATATATGGGATGAACAATTACATACAAGGGTAATCGTACAGCACAAAATATTTCGTACAATATGATAAATCATAGTAAAAGTCCATGATTTGATTACCTGATGTTATGGGATTAGTTAAGAATGATCTTAATTAGGGCGAACAATATGAACCAAATTGTACTGCATGATCCATAGAGAACTAGTATCTTTCTTAACCTTTGGCAGCTAGGTTTTTGAAAGGGCACAACACTTCATATAGTACAAGTTAAATTTATACAGTACAAATTAGTTTGTACAAAATGAGTTACTTTAAAATAGACTCTCAAAATAATTTTTATCTCTCCCTGTGTGTGTGAAAGGTTACCCAAAAATGTTATCCACCAAAATTTGTGATACAACTCAAGAAAGTAAAAAATATAGAATAAATTGAAAACTGATTGTAACCCTAGTTTATCCAGTCTTAAGCTAATCATAATTATTAGAGAACCATAGTCTGATTTTATAAAATGTCAACATACACAAACACAAAAATAAAATATCATAGAAATCAAAGAAAGTAGTAATAGACACAATAATATTTGTTATTAACAAAATCACAATATTTGTATAAGGTTTGCAACAAATATATATATTAACCTTTACTCATAACATATGTACATTCAAAAGGTTAGTTTTCATTTTAGAGCCTGAACATTTAGATCTATCTGTGACTCCTTAGCTAAAATATGATTGGATGAACTAGAGAAAACTTTTTGGAATTTAAACATTTTCAATTTACTGTGTTCCCTACATTTGAGAAGAATACACCCCTGATATACATGCTATTATTATATGGGATTTTACAAGGAAATCCTTCGTCATGAAGGGCTATGAGCTAAAATTTATCATAGATGAAGTTGCTCTAATCACAAGATTGTCAAACAGAGGAGAAATGATATATTGGGAAGCTGAGCCATTAAGCAAATATTCAAAAGGAAGTGGCATAATAAGAATAAATAGTCAAACCAACCATCAATTAAGAATATGGAATGGTTTTTTATTTAAAGATTTCTAGAAAGTTATTAAATTAATTTATTGGTCATTTCGGTTGATTTTAAATTTATTGACATTCACTTTGGTGAAATTTTTTAAAGTAACTTATGGGCACTCAATGGTTATAACAAGATAATGATGAACAAAAGCCAATTTAGATTTCACATAATGGAAAACCAAAACTTTGCCAATTTATAAGGACATGAGTACAACCTAAATGGATGTCATGTCAAATAATAAGTGTTATCTACTTCACAACTCTTCTACCCATTATGTCTGTGATATTTTAAAGGGAATGCATTATCGAATCAAATAACTTTTATGGATGGGATTGATTGTTGGAATAGGTTGCTAGGACCACAAGAGATTTATGAACCTAATGTTTGCCTCTAAAAAAGAGTATTACAAGTGCAATGTGCTCAAAACAAAATGTGTTTCAATATCCTAAATCTCTCTTTTTTAACAAATATGACCTATCCAAACAAAGGTTCTACTCTTCAAATTTGTGCCTACAAATGTAAGCAATGAAGTTCTAAAAATAGTTATCTAGCCTAGTCAATCCATGTAATCAACTTAGGAAACCTCTTTCACCCAACCCTTATTTTCACTTTCCCTCTCATCTTAGTAAGCACACTGTTGTAATGCTATAAGCCTTATTGAGCTCCAACTTCAACAACAACTATTTGGGGACCCTCCACTATCCAATCTTGTTGATTGCTATATGAGGAATTAGCTTTACTTTATTAGACCTTTTTCCTAACTAAAAAAAAAAACAAGCCAAAAATAAGGCTATCTAAATGCAATTTTCTAATTCATTCAGAAGATGGCACATCAAGCAATGAAGACTCATTGAAATCACTATCATGTTTGTCTAAAATGAAAGTAGAAAATTTTTAAGAAAATAGAAGAACTGAACATTTCAATCAATACTATAACCAGCGCATATAATAATTAAAAAATAGCTAACACTTGAAACAAAAAGCTCATACAGCCATACCCACACCCACACTCACACATCCTCGGAGGGGACTTCAGCATTGATGAGGATTTTCACTACATTCATGACTTCATCGATTGTCCTGTTCTACAAAAGGTTTCAAATGAACCAACTAGAGACATAGATATATATCACTAATACCAAACAAAGCTATAAACATTTTCATTACATGAACTAAAAAACTGACAATTTAAAAGTCACATTTGTATGGGAAAAATAGCTTTCGGTGAGCATAATTTTGGTTCAATAAATGCTTGAAAAATCAAATGTATAAACAGAAATCCCTAACGAAAAAAGAATTAATATTCAATGCAATTCTAAAAGATAACAAGAAGGGAGTTAGGTACCAATCGGTAAAACAATTATACATTTGTAATTATCGCCGATCAGAATTGTTTTTCCCATTCTCTCATATCACAATTCATTGAGCTCAAGAAATACAACGTGGTAATCACCACCCATTCGAAGCTTTGGCTTAGATCGACTCGAAGTCGTTTGAAAAGACGGTAATTACTAGTTGTTCTTTACAACTTAAGCTAATCATTGATTAGAATTGGGGAATTTATGTACAAGCACATCCCCAAATATTTATATATTTAGATATTTAATATTTAAAAAATTACTTTATGCCAATATATAAATTGTCATGAAGTTGTTGAGCTATATGTTGCTCTGCTAGGGTTTAGGATTCGTCTCTGTCTGCTGGGGTTCCCCGTTGCGCTGGGGTCTTCCCCCTTCTCAGTTCTTCAGTACTAAGGGGAGTTTCCTAACCTTTATGGTTCTTATGTTTTAGCTTTTTTGGTTTCTTAGTGTTTTGTTTTTTGGTGGTTTTCCTTCGGCGGGTGTTGGCATGGCCCCTGTTCGTATGAGCGATCCTAGTTTTTTTGGCGGTTCGTCTCATTCGCGCTCATTTTTAGAGGCTTTAGCTAGATTTGGGTCAGTCGCGCCTTCATTTCTAGATCTGCGTACCTCTACTTTTCGGGGCTTTCCTTCCTTATGGATTTCCGATATTGAATTCAATGCTCTAGCCGCTGGTTTTCAATTTTCCTTAGTTGGTTTTTTCCCTACTAAACGTCCCTCTCTTGACTCTATCCGCAAGTTCTTCTTTAACCTCAAGCTTAGGGGACAATATTCGATTACCTTGCTCGATCCTATACACATTTTGATCAAACTGGAGAATGACTTGGATTATTGTAGGGTTTTTTGTCACCGTTCTTACTTAGTTTTCAACTGCTATATGAAGCTCACGACATGGTTACCTAGTTTGGATATTGGTGTTGAGTCACCAGTCATTCCGGTGTGGATCTCTTTTCCGCTTATGCGTCCTCATCTTTTTAACCCTCGTATTCTTCATGCTATGGGGTCAATTTTTGGTAAACCGTTGAAAATTGATGAGGCTACATCTGTTGGTTCCCGCCCCTCCGTCGTGCGTGTTCTTGTGGAGCTTGACATAACTAAATCTTATACCAACCGGGTGTGGCTAGGCTATGAGAATTTGGGGTATCTTCAGGAAGTGGTTTTTAACGATTTTCCCCCTTTTTGTGCTTCATGCAAATGTATTGTTCATGTTCAGGGGAATTGTTTCCCTCCCCTGCGTCAGTTCCACCTATTTCCCCTGTTTTACCTTCGAGTGTGGCTTCTGTTTTAAATGATGCTTCGTTGGTCAATTGCGTGAAAATGTTGAATGCAGTGGTTGATTCACCTGTGGCTAATAGTTTAGGAACTGAGAGGGTTTTGGTGGATGTTTCGGCTGGATTGGAGTCTGGTTATCCTGGGTTTAATGTTTCTATTGATGGCCATGTGGATGTTCGGGGTGATATCTGTGATGTTGTTCCATTTGTTGATTTGGTTTTGGGTGATGAGGTGCCTGTCGGATCTATTCCTCTTGTTGACGAGGGTATTAATTCTGGTCTTCCTTTAATTGAGTCTGAGGATGTGGCTGCTGGGGTTCTGCCTAATGCTTTGGAGACTCGGGTTTGTCCTAATGTCAAATATGGAGGTGTTTCTTCTCCTGCTTCTATTGCTGTTTTGGAATCTCATAAAATTGGTAGTATTAATATGGTTGGAGGTAGTGTAAATGCTGAGAGTGGATTATCTGTCACTTCTAATTCTTTGGTTGATGTCCCTGTGAATTTGATAGATAATCAAGCGTTGGTGTATCATGTGGGCAATAATTTAGGTATGGATGTTAGAAATCATCTTGATTGGCTGCATTGTACGTCTAAATTTGAATCCGAGTCAGATTCATCTTCGAATTATTGTGGAGGTTATGATCCTGGCCATGACTTTAAATTGGTTCGTGATAGACCTGTTCTCTCTATCGCCTCTCGCGGGAGGTTTGTGGGAGGGGAAGGAGTGGAAGATAGTTTCTTGTTTCCTCTGTTTGATCCCTTTGTTGGTTTCAGTTGGTTTTTTTCTATGGACTTTTGGCCGTTTCTGTTGGTGTCGGTTTGTTTGGCTATGATGTGGCTGGGGCTCGAATCCTCGTCGTCATAGCTGGTGGCAACCATTGGGGATGTTCTTCGCCAGTTTTGATAGTCCGTGCTTTCCTTCGTGGATGCTGGGAGCTTCTGCCATTTACTGAGCCCTCTCTTCGATCTCTTCAATCTCATTTTGTATTTGCTTTTATTTTTGCTTTTCGTCTTTTAAGCCTTAGCTGTTGTAACCACTTATTATCAATAAAATGTTCTTTTGAAAAAAATAAATAAATAAATAAATTGTCACGAAGTTATTATTGAAATATTATATATATATATATATATATAGATAAATTATTACTATTAGTATTTATGATATTAAATATATAAATTTATATATTAGAATAACAATTATAATAATACATGAATTATAAATTATAAAAATATTAAATTTCTAAGTATATTACTAATTTATTTATTTATCAATCTACAATATCTTTAATTTATGTCATAGTGATTCAATTTAATTTGGAAGTGGCTCACTTATGTGTTTGAGTTTAAATTTATTTTCAAACAATGAGTAAATAGCTTACATGTTGATGTTGATAACAACTTACAACCTATATATACCTAATGCATTGGATTATTAGGCCACCACAACATAAAATAATTTCATTTCTTTGTCCCACTCCACACCCTATGTCAACATAATGTAAGCCAGTAATACTAATTAGGAGTATAAACAAGTCAAGGCGGGCATGAACTCATCACTTCAACTTGGGGAGAAGCTAGAACTTGAGCTCGAGCTTGAAACGAGCCCATATGTTGAGCTAAAACTTTGCTTGTCAGAGTTGCAGCAGCCATAAGATCGACTCATGTGCTCACCTCACCAAAGAAGTTTAAATGTCTGGTTGTTCAAGTTACAATGGGCTTGGCTCGCTGTAGAGCGAGGTTGGGAGTCGAACTCGGGACACCAACTCCTGAGCTTTGCTCACTGAAGAAATAAGGAAACACAGATGAGCATTGCAATTCATTGGAGAAGAAGAGCTTTCATGATAAAAAATAGACTTTTTTTATAAGAGCAAGAGCATGTTTTAAAAAACATTGACGAGCATTCATGTGGTTTGCTCAATATAGATGACAGCGAAAGCACTTGATTTTGGTTTCAAACCCTAATTATCTTAATTATAACAGTATAGAGATCAGTAGTGGGGAATTTCTTATTTCTTTTCGTTAAGACTGGTTGGCCCGATCATTTATTGCACTCTTCTTGATGTAATTTTTATCCATGTGGCCATTATTTGGGCTTGCGCTGTATTGTTCTTATTACTTAATGCATTTCTTTTTTCTTAAAAAAAAAAAGAGATCAGTTATCTAGTTTTTTTTTTTCAACCTTTTTGCAGGATTATTTATTTTTAAATTTTCAATAACTATACAAGTATACATCTTAGACTTTTAATAATAAAATCTATTTCACGGACCTGCTTTTTTATTTATTTTAATATTCATTTTTCATATGCAAGATATGTGTTTTTTTCTTGATAATGAGAGTAGCTTATGTGGCTCTAATTTATCACTCGGGGGAAATAATTTTGTCCATCAACTAATGGGAACTAAGTTTTCATATATGCGAGTTTTTAGTCCATTCTCCATTTTTGTCTTAAAAAGATGGAAATGAATTTTTTTAAATATTTTTTAGTCAAATGTGACTCAATTTTGTATAAGAAGATATATATATATATATATATATATATATATATACACTAATCTATAAATTATTCAAATAATTAATTTTTTTCTTTTTAATGCCGTAATTAGATGGAAATGAATTTTTTTAAATATATAATTAATTTCTTTTTAATGCCGTCATTTTGTTATTTAAACTAATTTTTTTAGCGTCTTTGGCTGAATTTTATTTGGAATATAAATTATTTTATAGACTCCCATTATTTATTAACTATAGAATTATATATTATCTAATTGAAACTTTCTAATTTCTGTTAATTTGTTAAGACTTTAGCTGCTAATTAATAGGGCCTACTTCCTTTGGATGTGCTTCTCAAAGCTTTATATTTCGTTATGTGTTAAAAAACAAATGATCTCCATGCTCCAACACCAAGTAATTTTTTTATTATTATCAGTTTCGGCTGTTGCTGACCATCACTCAACGTCGGGCATCGCCGACTTTTTTCGCTACTAGTCATTGTATGTTATCGCCTGACACCGCTGACTATTACTCATGGCTCATCATTATTATTGAGTTGTATACTGCATTCATTTTACATCAAATAAAAAAAAGTAATCATCTCCATTTATTTTGACATTTTTAGATTGTATTTCCCTTAACTATTGATTCTTTTTTCAGCAAATTAAATTGCCGCCAAGTCTACATTTCATTTCTCTTAAGTCTATAATATTCTTTAGAATATAGAATATACAACAAAAAACATATTTAAAACAAAATAAAACAGTGTGATAATAAATTTTATTGTTTTAAAGTAATAATCAAGAAATTAAGTCAACAAAATAAAAAGTTCTATAATTTCATTCTTACTGTAATTTTCTTTGTTTGGTCATAACTCGAAAGCCCATGGCTGAATGAATTTGGTTCTGCTAACCAACGCATCGGCTGGGGATTATTTATTTATTTATTATATATAATGCTTTTTTAACTAGTGCAATCTTTCATTGCAATATTGATTAATTTAGGGCCTTTCATTCTTTGATTTCTTTTGGTTTTAAATATGGACAATTTGTTTAACTCATTGTGAACTGGTATTATATTTTGTTGGTTTTATAGTGAACTTTAATTGATATTTATTTTACCATAAAAAATATCCATGATTGATTTTATGAAAATAATCTTTACATTATTCTTTCTCATTTTATTAAACGAGTTATACTCCATTCATTATTGCACAATATTTATCTTTTTTTTTTAGTTTGAGATCATGATTCATATCATGCATTTATTTCTCAGGACAAAATCAATCAAGTTAGAATGGAACATGGAAAGGAGGATTCCAAGGAAAAACGTAAAGAGAGTAAGTATTTTAATATTTTCATTTTCTTATGATAATGTGTAAGCAAGCAAATTGCAATTTTTATAAATGTTGCAAGATGTCTCCAAGATAATCTTAATGCATGTTGAAAATGGCTGGAACTCATGATGAATTGGATGGGAAAATTACTCCAGGTAATGGGAATTGTGACAAGGTGAAAGACATTGCTGCAGATACTCACTTGGAAGAAGGTGAGATACCTGGTGAAGAGGAAGAGGTGGCTTCTGGAAGGGATTCTGCTCGGTTGGTAAATTCTGCTGTGGAGGTTGTTGATTCGGATGAGGCTCCTTCTAAGATCAATGGTATGTTTTCTAAGTCTAATCACCCTGTTGTTCCAGCTGGTTTGAATAAATTTTCTGTGTTAGATGGGGTGGAAGAGGATGGAATAGAGGGTGCTTGTGTTAAAACCGTTTATGGAGGATGTGGCAGTGATGGAATTCCTCCTATTTCAGGGAGCTCTATTGGTGCTGAGTGTGTCAAGGGGTGTGAGGGGAGTAAGTTTGCTGGGAGGATAGAGAAAGAAGCTGGTTCTAGTGGAGAAATGGTGAAATGAAAGCTTGCTAAAGAGCTTAGAGCTTTGGGACCTATTAAAATTAGTTCAACAGGTAGGAGTGTGGATGGTGGTTCGAAGAAAAAAGGTGGGGGCTCTCCCCCGGACTCTTTTAATGGAATCTATTATTTTCTGGAATTGTAAGGGGGCCAAAAAGAGGGAGGCCTTCCTCTATTTAAAGGAGATTATCAAAGACTACAAAGTAATCTTTGTAGGGTTTCTTGAAACTAAAATTTCTTCTATGGATAAGGATTTGTTTGTAAGGATGATGGAGCTTAGTTGGGATTATTTCATTCTTCCCTCAGAAGGCCTTTCTGGTGGTATTATGGTACTCTGGAGATCGGATTTGGCGTCCTTCTTTGTTTTGAAAACTTCATATCAATGTGTTATTGGTGATCTCAATGTTTTAAATAGAGGTGTCTAGATGATTTCTACTGTTTATGCTAGTAAGGAGACTCTAAAGAGAAGGTGTCTTTGGGAGTTTGTTCAGGAGGCTTCCAATAGAGATATTCTTTCTATTGTTAGCGAGGTTTATAATTGCATTTTGGCTCAAGAGGACAAGAAGGGTGGTAGAAGGTTTAAAATCAATCAAGGCTCTTTGGATATGTTGAAGTTTATGAATGAGAATGACTATCATGAAGTCGGATTTGTTGGACATAGGTACACTTGGTGCAATAATAAGAGTGGTGGAAAAAGGATTTTAGAAAGGCTTGATAGGTGTATTCTTAATTCCTTGGCCATCAACAAAATCCAAATTACCTTGGTTAGAAATCTTGCTATAGTTGCTTCAGAGCATTGTCCGATTGTACTTAGGATGTTTGAGTCAGTTTGTAAAGGTAGTAGTGGTATAAAGTTTGAAGATACTTGGCTTTCCTTTAAGACTGCTGAGCATAATGTCTCTAGTAGGTGTAAGAGACCATTTTTGGGGGATGACATGGAGGTTCTTAATAAAAAATGTAAAAGAACCTTGAAAGATTTATTTTATTGGAGCAAGGCTAGATTGAAGAATTTCTCTTGGGAGAAAGACAAATTAAAAGTTGAAATTCTGGTTTTACAAGAAGAAGAATCAAGGCTTGGGTGGTTGAATGAGGATAAATAGTGGTTACTTAAAGCTAAAGTTAAAGAATTCAATGTTGTGCTTAATAATATAAATACTTGGTGGAGGAAGAGAGCAAAAGCAAACTGGATTAAGGATGGTGATGCAAATACCAAATTCTTCCTTTCTTTTTCCAACTCTAGAAGGAATGTCAACTGGATCTCTCAAGTGAAGGATTCTAACAGGGTGCTGACTAATGATCCAGAAATGATTGAGGAGGTGTTCAAGAGGTTTTTTCTAGTGAAGTGGAAATCCAGGATCTGTAGCTTTGCTGGGTGGCCAAAGCCGTGGGTTTTTTGCTTGACAGTGATAAGGAATGGTTGAACAGGGAGCTGGATGAAGCTGAAATCTGTGAAGTTATTTTGAATCTGGACAGTAATAGAGCTCCGGGCTTTGATGGAATCACCTGTTCCTTTTTCAAAGCTTTTTGGAAAATCATTAGAGTGGATGTAGTGTGGGTTGTGCATCAGTTTTTCCTCACTGGTTCTATGAATAAGGATATTGGAAAGACACCTTAGTGGTGCTTATTCCTAAATCTTCTAATCCCAGTATTCCTTCAGCTTACCGTCCCATTAGTTTATGCAATTAAATTTATAAAATTGTTGCTAAAGTTTTGCTTAACAGAATGGTGGATATTATGCCCTAGATTATTTCTGAAGAACAAGAGGCTTTTGTGAGGGGTAGGTCAATCTCAGATCATCTTCTTCTAGCTCATAAAGTTTTCAAGAAGTTGAGATTTTCCAAAGCATGTAATGGATTCTTGGCAATCAAAGTGGACATGGAGCAAGCATATAATAGTATGTGTTGGTCTACTTTGGAGAGAATGTTAATAGAATTGGGGTTCCCTTCCAGGTTTGTTCATTTGGTGATGGAATGTATAGTAGATCCAAGATTTTCTATTGTGATTAATGGGTCTAATTCTGGTTGGATTGAAGGGAAGAGTGGCTTTCGTCAAGGGTGTCCTCTGTCACCTTTTCTTTTTGTACTTTGCTCCCAACTACTTTCCAACGCCTTTCGTAATAGGGGTACTGAGGTGGGTATTAGGATTTCTGCTAATGCCCAGAGGATTTCTCACCTATTATTTGTAGATGATATTTTGCTGTTTTTGGAAGCTAAAGTGAACGTCATGAAGAAAGTTAGAAAAATTATAGAGAATTATTGTAGGTGGACTGATCAAAACATTAATTACCACAAATCTTCTTTGGTTTATGGTAATTCGGTGGACAGGAGGAGGAGGTTGCAGATTTACAGATTTATGGGTATTAAGTTAGTTGATGAGTTTGAGTATTTGGGCAACATGTTGGCATTGAGACGCTTAAAAAAGGCAGATTTTCAGGGTTTATTGGATAAATGCTATAAGAAAATTAATGTTTGGGGGAATGGATTTGTCTCTTTTGCAGGAAGACTGGTTTTGGTTAAATCAATTTATCTTTCTCTTCCGATTTTTATCATGACTCATTCTCTTATTCCGATGAAAACTTTAATGGAGTTTGAGAAGATTTGTAGAGATTTTATATGGAATAAATGTGATGGTAAGAGGGGACTTCATTACATGGCATGGGAGCAAGTTTGTAAGCCTAAGGAGTATGGAGGTTGGTATGTTCACTCAACTGTGGCTAGGAGGGATGCTATGAGAGCCAAATTTGCTCGGAAGTTGATCGATAAACCTGAATCTCTGTTAAGAAGACATCTTAATGCTAAGTATGGCGCTAATTGGTGGAATTATCGGCTGTATGGGAGGAGTTCCTGTACTTGGAAGATTTTATTTTCGGGGTGGAATGCACTCAGGGAGCATGTTAGATGGAGAGTTGCTGATGGGGTAAGCATCAACGTGTTGAAGGACATATAGATTCTGGACAAGTCTCTAATCAAATGGCCAACATTTGTTGGTAATTTTGAGGATGAATATGTTACCCTGGACTTCTTCATTACTGAAGGCTGCTGGGACCGGGTGAAACTCAGTCAGTTCTTTGGGGCTGATCTCATGGAACTTATCTGTAAGGTATAGATTTCTCCCTGTTTTCTTGTGGATAGTATGGAACTGAGATTTAAGATGTCTGGAAAATCTATTTCTTCTTTAATTATGGAAGACAAATACAAGAACATGGATGGTGTTGTTCCATTCAGTTGGGTTTATAAACTGAAGTTGAATGCTAGATTAGAGGTGTTTTTATAGCGGCTGTTCTCGAATGCTCTGCCTTCAGGTGCTTTCCTCTTCAGGAGGAAGCTGGCTGATGATTCTTTTTACCCAATGGGTTGTGAAGTATTAGAAGACATCAATCACATTTCATCCAGCTGCTGTAAACTTCAGAAGGTGCTGGATGTGCTGAGAGGTTGGGGATTTCAAATACCCATTTCCAATGGATGGTTTGATTGCTTGGAGGGTATACAACGGCTTAAAAATGGTAATTTGATGATGGTAAAGATGTATTTTACTGTTATTTGGTTTGTTTGGAACCATAGGAACAAGGTCAAGCATGGGAATCCTGAAGAAAGGAATGTGTTTATTGCTATGTCTATTCTCAGCTTTATCAGCCAGGATTGTTTGCACGTTGTTCAATCAGGTAACTGGGTTGTTAATCAGTCCATTGGGCTGTCTTTTGATAAATGATAACCTCCTCCCCCCGGTTGGATTAAGATTAACCTTGATGCTTCTCTCAAAGAAAATTATGAGGCTGGTGTTGGCGGTATTGTAAGGGATTGTGAAGGAAGGTTCCTACTTGCATTTGGGAGGAAGAAAATGCATTGGGACATTGCCCAATTGGAGATGTCTGCTATTTATGCTCTTACAAAAGTTTTACATGGCAGATTTGATGGGGTTGAAGGCATCATAGTAGAAGGTGACAATAAAAATGTTATTGATATTCTTCACAAAGTGCACAGTATACCTAAGAATATGGATAGAAGATTGGGTATTGAAGATTCTTCTTTTGTTAATAAGGTAAATAAGGTGATTTTTCATTGGGTTAATCGCAGTTGTAATAGATTAGCAGATTTTTATGCTAATCATGCTTTTTCTTCTGATTTTCTTTGGGACTTATTTTGTGAGAATGAGTTACCGTCTTCCTTTTGTAATATGGTGAAGGAAGATTGTGTAAGAGTTCTTCACTCTTAGTAGTTTGTATTTAGGCTTTGTTTTCTCTTTCTATGCATTTTTAGCATTCTTCAAAAAAAAAAATAATGAGCATAATTAATTTTATTTAGTTTAACCCAAAATTTTTGAACTAGTTTTAATCAATTTGTCAAACAATGTGAATACTCTATTCCCAGATAGGGTGAGGACAAGAAAGAGTGGCCATTTTAGTTTCTAAAGTTATAATAAATTAATAATAATAGAACATGGACATCACCACCAGCAAGTTAAAGCATGAGTAGACAACTATTTAACTAAAAGAATAATTTTTCTCTTTCTAATTCATAGAGCTTTGATTTTAGCTATTGATAAAAGAAGTTAATTTTCTAATGGTTTCATTTTTATTGTTAACTTATTTAATAGCTATTATTTTTAATTTATTTTATTATTTGACAAGATTTTTTAATAACCATCATATTTCATGTAGAAAGTAGAAGAATTACAACTGTTGAAGCCATTAGAAATAAGGCAATCGAGCGTAAAAGGATGATTGAGAAGGAAAGAGAAGCAGCTCGGAAAGAATTAGAAAAGGTAATTTTTTGTTATTCTTTATTCTACTCTTACAATATTTCTTGTTTTTTAAATTAATTGTTTTGGAGTTTTAATGTATGTGATTCCATATTGGTTTTGTTATTGACATAGCTAACCATGATATGATAAGGACCAATAAAATGGGTTGATTTTAAATTTCAAAAAAAAAAAAAAAAGAAATTATTCATGAATTGAATAAGTTCATGTTTTATTTTGATTTAAAACAAATATGAACTTTCGTCTTCATACCAAAAACAATTTCATAATTATTAACTTCAAACACTTTTATTAATTTTGTATTGCATTACTATTTAAAAATCTGCACACTTTCTCCCACACACTTGATTCTATAAAACATATAGAGAGATTTACTATGTTTACTAAAGCTTTTGGAGAATTCATATTTAACAAATATTTCCTTACTGCTTAATTGTGTAGAGTGTGAATAAATTTATTTATTTTCTTGATTGATTACAATTTTCTTAACAGGTAGAAGCTTCTGTTTATGTTGAAGATTTCAACAAGACATACAAAGAATTCATGATGCTCATTTCTTCAGAAAATAACGAGTCAAATGATTAAATGGCTTCACAAAGTGATATAAATTATTGGGATGTTCATACATAAAAATAATAACACCATTGAAGATTAATGATGCATAAGAGGGAGCTATAGAGATTTGCTGAGGATTATTTGGGATCAAATTTTGGTTTGATTCTTAGAGCTACATGTGAATTGATGCCTGGTCGTCATACTACTTAGCACTTGAAAATATTTTTGAGTCACTGCACTCTAACCGAAGCTAGGAATGGTGCAACCACTAAGACATGAAAATAATAATAATGTTATTACTTTCCGCATTATAGAGTTCACCTAAATAATTTTTTGAGAAATTTATTTATGCCTTCCATTAATTTTTTCTTTTCATCTGAGGAATTACAAATGTCAGTGAGATTTTGCTGACAATTGTGCTTGTAATTCTTTCTTCTCCTTAGAATGGATGAATTTAGCATTATGTATATATTATTTCAATAATAATAAAAGTATTGCCGAAGAATGCTATTCAAAATTTTGGTATAGCGGCTTTTAGTATTGTGACTATGCTAAAAATTTTGAAATATCAAGATTTAAATTATAGAGTTAGATAAAAATTTACACTTCTTACTAAACTAAATTGAACATTGGCTAATCTTTATAAACATTTAGGATATTTTATGTTTTGAAAATTGATACTTTAAGAAAGTTCATGAGCATATGCTCTTTTAGTATTTTTTTTTTTTTGGTTAAAACCCACCTACGGGTTTACGCGTTAATATAGGGAAAAATTACACAGTCCTTAAAGGGACCTCTAGCTCGCTACTGCTCCAAGGAGGTACAAACAAAATGAAAAAGAAACCTAAGAGCCGGAGTTCCCTACTAATCAAAATTACAATAAAATCTAGTAACATACTAAGAAACAAAAAGCAAAGGGATAAAGAATTCACATTCAGCAAAGCCCTCCGACCAGCATGCAAAACCTTCCCAAAACGAGCGCGGAGCTCCAAAAACCTGAAGAACATGCCAACAAGAATGAGTATCCTGCAAAAAACGAGCGCGGAGCTCCAAAAACCTGCAAAAGAGGCCTGCAAAGATACTAGGAAAGGAAAAAAGCAAGCAGGAAAAACGAATAAACAAAATAAAAGAAGGATAGGAAAGCCAACTCCCTGGGAAACCAAAATACCAAGAAAAGAACAGCTCCAAAAACCGCAGCACCAAACAAACACAGCCGGACTACAAACAGCAGCACTACAGCCGCTGAAACCACCACCATATACAAACCAAATGCCAGCCTGGGATACCCCAGCAAAAAGAAACAGGCAATCAACCAACTAGCCACCAGAGCCGAAATAAAAGAGCCCAGGAAACCACCAACACTCCACACCCAGAAACCCCCCAGAACCACCAGAACACCATAAAAAGAAACCTTAAATAGAAGAGCACACACCCAGAAAATAGCAGCAGCTCATAAATACAAGAACCTATCGCTCAATAACATAAGGCACACCGCTCCTATCCAAATTAATCAAACCTTTAATCTGAACAATGAGATTATTAAAAGATAACTCAGTAATATCATGAAACCTACCGCCAAACAATGCTAACATCCTAGCAACAGAATTAACAACAGGGCAAACATTAATAAAATGGCAATTAATGGACTCCATGAAATACTGAATGTTCCTATAGATATAGAAATGAGAATAAGCATACGTACCACCTTCTCCATCCACTAAGGCTTTAATATCCTCATTAAAATTCCCCTCAATCACAATATTCTGAATATATAAACCAGCACATATATTAAGCCCTTGGCAGACAGCCAACAACAAAGCAGTCCGCTTATCAGCAGCCACAGATTTACCAGCAAAACCCAACACAAAGTCCCCTGCACAGTTTCTAATCAAACCCCCCATACACCAACAATTCCCAATCAGAGAAATATCGATGTTCAGCTTAAAACAGTTAAGAGAAGGTTTCAACCAAATAACAAAATTCATCCCATGAGAAGTAACAGACGAATCATAATGAATTCCAAAAGACTCCAAAGTAAACACTACCTTATAAAAACTTTTTAAAGAAATGGGCTTAGCAGTAAAAAGAGAATTAACTTTCTCCTAAATTCTAGCAATAATGCAATGGTGGTTCATCACATTACCATTAAAATGGGAGTCATTTCTAGCCAACCAAAGAAACCAAAAAATCAGAAGAGGGTGCTCTTTTAGTATTTAATATTAGCATAAGTATCTAAATTTTCAATTGACCAT
Organism: Dendrobium huoshanense; assembly: GCA_016618105.1. Taxonomy (NCBI): domain Eukaryota; kingdom Viridiplantae; phylum Streptophyta; class Magnoliopsida; order Asparagales; family Orchidaceae; genus Dendrobium; species Dendrobium huoshanense. The sequence continues at coordinate 67,230,780 of CM028359.1, read as the reverse complement.
CAATTCCAACCTTTATAGTCCAACTTTTTGGGCTGGGCCATGTTATTTTCAATAATCATACTCCAATTCATGTGAATATATTAATATATTAAATCAATTTAAAATTAAATTAAATACATTTCAAGTAGTCCATCTTAGAGTCATAGTAAAACAATTTTGATATCGAGATAATAAACAATCTAAAGTTTATCAAAAGAAATATTGAGTAGGGACATACTACTCCACCAAGATAAAGGAGACTAAGTTGAGGGATTAGTATGAACATAAACAATAAAAAAAATCAAACATATACGTTTTTGCATGACATCATATGTACAAAAAAGATATTTTAGAAAGGAACATGCTAAAGCATTTTAAGATTGAGAGAGAGAGACATCGAAAAAATAGCTCTAAGTGTACATTATAAGATACTATTTATTTTGGTTGAGCCCATTTTATGCAAGACTAAGGCTTGGTTTGGGAGGACTTTCTTATTACTTCTTAAAGCAACTTCGTAGTATAAAAATTCTAATTTTTGTACTAGGAAGCTTCTTTAGAAAGTAAAAAAGAAAGATGTCCCAAATGAAGCCAAAAGCTCTCAACCTCCTCTTTTTATATAACTTTTCAATATATCACTCATATACAAATAATATTGTATTATGAGGGTGCCTGATTGTGAAATTCACCTGAGAACTTCACCGTTATATTAAAGAAAAAAAAAGTAGAGTGATTTCACCTGAGAACTTCACTCATATATAACTTATTCACCCCATTAACCTAAGCTATATGAGTTGATTTGAATTATAGAAAATTTATAATTGAAAGTAACTAATGCATTTGTAAAGTGATTTCAAGTATGAGTATTAGATTTATAGATTTATAAAAATTGTTGTATTTTTAATGGGCTAGTTGAGCATATGTACTTCGAAACTATGGAGAATTTTTTTGTTTTCACTTCTACGCTAGAACTACTACATAAAGCTAAAACACTTATAGAATGGCAAAATTCATCGTATTAACTCATTATACTTTAAGAAGATTATTTCGAACTGAAGTAAATGCAAATAAGTGTGTTTTGAGGGCATTAAGTCGATCTTATGTTTTTTATTCTTCATTTGAGTTTTCTTATTTTTATACATTGAGATTTGAGTTTTGGTAAACATCTAAATTTAAGTTTTAGTTGTAGATCGCCAAGTCTTTGAGAGGATTAGTGTTAGTGTACTTGTACTAAACATATAAACTTGTTTGTGTATATAGACTGAATTGAATATAATATCACATAAACATATGTATATGTACTAAACATATTTGTGAATTTGATTTAAACAAATTGTTGTTCACCATATCGTTTCTCAAGATTAGCTAGCTTATAAAAATGAGCACTTAATCTAAGCATGCATGCAGTACTACACATCTATTCATAAGCCAATAACTAAATAATTTGAATCAGCAAATTTAAAACTAAAATTTTTTATTATATTTATGACAAGTTCTCAAGTAAACTGATCATATGCATAATTAACAAGAAGAACATGTTCAATAAATACATTAATAACTTTTTTAGCTTATATTAAGGCTTTTATTGGGATGTCTTTCTACCATCCCAAATGAAGCCTAAATTAAAAAAAGATGTGTTTTTTTACTATACAATTTTATTTCAAGATATATAAGAAGTTAGCACACTGTGAGAGTTTTTTTTTTTTAATTTCCTTAATAATTGGAGTAAATTATATGGCAAATTCATCACTTGGGAAAACTATTGCTATCTACTAGTTAATGGGAGTAAATTATGATGAAGCTCACTTTGGTTTGTTGGTTAGAAGCTTTGACTACCGATCAAGACACTTTGGATTTGAAGCTTGCCTGTGTGACTATATTACATGCATGACTATTCTCAAAGTTCATCACAAAAACATTGGATACAAAATATAGAAGAAATCTTTACTCAACATAAGGAAATAGAGCTTCTTGATGGCCATAAGTGCACATTGAGCATGACAATAAGATTATAATGCAAGCAAAGGGAAACAAAAATAGGCAATGCTTTGTTGGGGATGTTCTATGTCTTCTTAACAAGTGCCATGGCCTCTACAAGGATGGGCACAACAAGGTTTGCTCCTTTCTTTGTTGCGGTGATTACTTGACAAGCATTTATAAATATCAAAACTTCTCTCAGTTTTTTTTCATCCTGCAATACAGACTTGTCATCAATAAGTCTGCTGAGTTGAGTACCTACAAATGCATCAATAGCTCCACGTGTATTCAACTTGGCTAACACTAAAGCAATCAACAAGCCCTCGTAAATCCTTGGTGTAATGCTTACATTCCTTGTCGCCAAAAGTAACAACCAGAACCTTCAGGCTTGGCCACCACAGTAACAAAGGCACTTCATCTTCTACCAAATTAGTACTTGTTAAGAAGTCAAGCTTAACATCAATACCTTTAATGACACCATCCGGATCCCAGCTGCTCAAAATTTGTTCCTTTGCCTCGGCTACAGATGGCCACAGTGGCAGTCAAAGGTTTGGGTCATAAGAGAGGTTAACTCCTACCTTGGCAACCTCCACAACCTTTAAATTAGCTTATCTACATTGATCTGTAAACAAACTTACATATCCATAATGGAAATATTTTTCCCTACAGATGAGATCCAGATCCATCTCAGTTGGCTTAAGAAGCATATCAACACTAGGGTTATGATAGAACATAAACCCGCGCTTGCCATCGAAGTGTAAAGTAACAAAAGCTAGCACGGTGCCCACTCCAGCATTGAAAGTAACACCTTCTTTGGAGATGACATTCTCTCTAAGGATCACAGCGAGCATGTGGGGGAATCTTGCAGTTTTGAGTAACAAAAGCTAGCCAAAGTCATCATCGTTGAGCTTCCATGTTAAAGTTGCGCAGCTTACGAGGTGAGAAACACCAATGGTGGCATCTTACATTGCCTCTCTCGGAGCCTTTAGAAACCCTGCCACCTCTGCTAGCAATATGCTTGACACCATCAAGACAAAATTGATTAGCATCTCCTCGAAACTCATAATGAGATGATCGTCTGTGTTGCTGCCAACAACCATCACTAGAAAGTGTGAGATGTTGAGATTCGTTCAGTATGAATTAGGTTATTAAACCTAAGCTTATGTCCCAAGGCTATCCAAGAGGGTTGGTGAATTGGTATTTAAAAAAAAAAAAAAATTATCCCTCTTGAGTATGTTGAACCAAAAATAAACTTTAATGAATTTTTAGAAAAAGTTTTTCAACCACAATTTTTGGAACAAAAATAAAATGCGGAAAATAAAAAGCAGTAAAAATAAAAGACACAAGATTTATAGTGGTTCGGTCAAAACCAGACCTACATCCACTCCCCGGAGGCACCCTCCGAGTATTGCACTAATACCAATAGTGTCTCTCCTTTAGCACCCACAATAAGGCGGAGAAGCCTTTACAAACACTCTTTTCATCACTACCCGGTGCGGTAGAGAACCGTCATCCTTTTACACTTATCCATAGTGTTGGCAGAGAACCATCAGTCCTTTCACACTCTCTTAGTGTGGGAAAAGAACCCTTCATCCTTTCACACTTTCTTAGTGTGGGCAGAGAACCCTTTGTCCTTTCACACTCTCCTAATGTGGGCAGAGAATCCCGCGGCTATTCACACTCTCCAAGTGTTGGCAGAGAACCGGATCTCCTTGACAGATCTTCTCACAAGAATTCTAGAAGGAAGAAAGTAAAGAGTGAAGTAATCTCAAATCACAAGTAGAGATTCTTACCTTTGAACACCAAGCGAAGCCTTCACGCTCCACTAGTAGGAATCCTCCTTCGAATGCTCTCTCACACTCTCTCCTTGACTCTTCTTTCAATAGGCACGAATATCAAATGGCAAAAAGATTGGGTGGCAGTCTAAATTAGACTATATATAGGAGAGATAAGAAAAACCGTCCAAAACTGCAAATTTTTCAAGTCAACATGAAATGAATCGTCTCGTATGATCGTGGATCGTCCTGGATGATTTACTTAAAGTTTCAAAAATGATCGTTATGTATATTGGTATAAACTATGTTCATATACAATCATCGTTCCGTACGAACTATGTTCGTCTGGTATGATCCGTTATACCATAGGTTGGTTCCCAAATAACTTCATGGACGTAACCAATTTTTGTAAGTCGGTTCACATCATCCTGGGACGAAGAGGACTTTGTCCGAACAAAATTTTACAGAGAGCAACTCGTCCTAGCGCAATAATGAACTTTGTCTGAACGAAATTTTTACAGAGAAGAATTCATCATGGGATGATTTGAATTTCGTCTGGAAAAAGTTTTTTACAAAGAAGAAATCGTCCTAGCACGATTATAGATTTCATTTAAACGAAATTTTTATAGAGCCTATTTTGTCCTGGGAAGAAAATAATCTTGTCCTGGACGATCAGGACTTAGAAAAATTTCCTCCAACAACTATTCGTTCCATTGCTCTTTCGGGGAGAAAACTGACCTGATCGTTCCATACGAACTATGTTCGTCCCGTACGATCAGTACAAATTTGAAAGATCTCCTTAAGTAAGTGTGTGTGTGTGTGTGTTTATTCACTCAATTACAATCACTCCCTCTCAATTCAAAGAATGATTTAAAGCTTCAATTTGCAAAGAATTGTATGCTGAACTTGATTTGAAGTCTTCATAGTTTGGAGTTCAATTTTTTTGAAATGTTAGTACACACAAGAGCAAAAACAATTCTTCCAAAAAGTGTTAGGAAATAATTGCACATAAAATAATAATATTTGAAATCATCAAAACTATACAAGTTGCATGACTGTAACATATGCAAATAGCAACTCTCTTAATAATCTCCCCCTTTATGATGATGGCAAAATAATTATTGTTTATCAAATTTCAAATTCTAAGAATCTCCTAAACTCCCCCTGAATTAATGAGCAAGTGAAAATAAGGGGTCATTGAATACAAAAATTTTTAAATTTTAATTTTCAAAAATTTCAAAAACACCCAACAACGAATAAAACAACGAACAAAACACAAAATAAGACAAAACAGACAAAACCAAACGACACGATCACAACAAATAATTATTTCTCCCCCTTTTTGACAACAACAAAAAGTGAAGAAGAAAAAAGAACTTGAAATGCAAGCAGACATATGAAAATCATTTGATAATTCATTCTTAAAAGTGATTGTAATAAAGTTATGTAAATAAAATTAGTACATTAGACAAATCATAATAATTCATAGAATTTAAGAAGAGGCATAACTTAGATAATAAAAAAAATTTATCAAACAACATGGTTCAATTTAGACATTTAGATAGAGACAATATTGCAAAGAGGATGAAAAGAAAAATTGTATATTTCAAAATTCAATATACATGAATGAACACAAGATCAATTTGAATGAGAAGATTAAAAGAGTCTGGAAATAAATAACTACCACAAGTGGCTCTTTGCGCATCTTTTTCAAATTTGTGACACACTTTTGTACATATTTGCATTTATTGGGCTTATTTTGTGCCTCGTTTTCACATTGCGAACCATTGCGCATTCCTTTTAATTTTTATAAATTTATACATTTGTTAAGAGTAATTGTATTCTTTCCAAAGTCATTAATTAAAGTTTTTAAATTAATCTAAGTGCATAAATATTAATTAAAGAGTGAAATACAAAATAAGAAAAACATCACAATTGCAATAATAAATTAATGTAGTCTAAACAAGAGACATGAAATTTGACAATCTTAATTATTATCAAGTTATAAGCTAAACTTATATTTAAAAAAAAAATAGATTTTCTAATGAGTATGATTTTTAATTTGCATTTTAAGAATTATAGCATTGATAAAAAAATAAAATCCAAAGATTTTCCTAATTAAACACACATTTCAGAAACAAGATAAATACAAGACATGTTTACTTATATTGATATCAAAAAGATATTACAATCACTGCAATTGATATCAATACACACCATCTAGAGAAAAAAAGAAAATACATCAAACTAATATAAAATCCATCCAAAGAGATACAACAAAACAACAACTGCAACATTCACTCTGAGGGACCCTGATCTGGAGGAGGAGGAGGTTGAGCATTGAAGAAGGTAAAGTAACTGCTTACCATAAGCATGTTACTGCTCAAATCATTCATTTGCTCTTTTATGAAACCCATATCCTGATTGTAGTGATTTTCAAATTGATCAAAATGTTGATCAAAATGAGTCTCTAGCTGATCAAATCTTTGAACCAAATTTTGATAATTTGGATCATTGGTTGGTGCTTGTTCGGCTTCAGGTTCCTCCTTGGTGTCACTGATGACGTGTGCCTTGTGTCGTCATTTTTGAAGATTTCTCTGAATGATGCATCATTGTAATAGAGCAAATCTTCAAACTCCTGGTCAGGATGAGTCAAACCATACATCTTCTCCATAATATAGGCAACTAGATGTCATTAAGCAATATTTCTTTTTCTTTTCTGATCAGCATGACCTATTTCAGAAAGACAAAAAAGATAGTCAAGAATCAACTGGGCTTCATCTATAGGTTTTTTAGTCATGATCATAAAAGTGGCCATAGAAAGAAGTGGAGTTATGTTGACTCTATCACCAGCCTTAGGGATAATGGAAGTTCTAAAGACATGCTGGATGATTCATGCAGTTTTCACAAGACCGGATACTCTAGCCACATGTTCATTCACATTATTCCCTCTAATCACTTGATTGCTTTCAGACCACGAATAGTCATTGGTAGTGATCAGATAATTTGCTCTTTCCCCTTCAGTTCTTAAGTTTAGAAATGCTACTAAGTCATGCTTAGTAATTTCTACTCTTTGTTTAAAGACAAAGGAATGGACTACAGACTGACGAGGGCCAAAGGACATATTGGCCAGGAAATAGTGAAAAGTCTTTTTGTTGTAAAGGTGGACCAGAGTAAGAATGAAACCAAATTGGGTCGAGGCAAAGTTCATTACCTGGAAAGTAAGATTTTCTTGAAGTAGGATCCTAGAGGGTGTGATTTTGGCAGAGGCAAATCTAGGAAAAGATTCCTCATTTTCCTTAGACAGAAAGTTCTCTGAAGTATTCTTATGTGGTTTCTTTGGTATGACCTTCTTCCTCTTACTTGAACTGGAACTAGCCATCTTAAAATGACTGATCTAAAGAACGAAAGAGATTGAAAGTGATGTTTAGAGTGTGACAGTTAAGTTCAAAGCCCGCCAATTTATTGAAAAACGGCATGTTCATACTGGATGAAAAAAAATTTGTCCCGAACGAAAATTTTCGATCGTCCCGTACAAAAATATTTCGTACAGACGATCTAATATAACAAGAATGAAACGGCTTTTTGTAATCAATGCGACTTACAAAGCATCCTTTCGTACAGACTTTTGACCAGTCTGATCGTACAGACAAACACGTGTTCGTCCCGGGACGATCAGAACTTATATCGTTTTAATGACAGTTGAAATTGTCCCCTACATCGAACCGACATGTGTTCGTCCAGACGAACCAAAGGTTAGTACAGACGAAGTTGATAATAAAAATTGTCTTATCCATTCAACTGCTCCATTCATTCGTCCCGTCGTTTGAAAAACATTTCATCCTGGATGATCGTGACAATCGTACAGACGAAGTACATTAAAATTGCACTTAAAACAATTCAAAATCCGACAGTTTGTCATACTACACAAATCGTCCCATACGAAATGATTTCGTCCCAAACGATGATGACCTAAAAATAAATTTCACTCAAACCAAAAACTACAATTCAAAAACAAAATAAAATAGATACCAAAAATAATAAAGAAGCACAGACTCTAATAGAAAAAAATCACAAAAAAAAATTATAAAACACATAAAAAACATTTAATTAATAAACAAACATCAATGTTGCAAGAACATTTTTATTTAAGCATTTAGATTAATCACACCAAGCCTTGTTCTTAATGCACTGAAAATATAAAAGGCTAAAGGTTTTGTAAAAATGTATGCAAGTTTATTTTCAGTATAAACATGAGTGAGTTTAATTTCTTCTTTGGACACATGATCCCTTATGAAATGATGCTTTATATATATATGTTTTGTTCTTGAATGTTGAATAGGATTTTTGGAAATACAAATAACACTAGTGTTATCACAGTAAATTGAAATAATGCCTATAGTTAATCCTAAATCAATCAACTTTTGTTTTAACTAAAGTACTTGTACCATACAACTTCCTAATGCAATGTATTCAGCTTCTGCAATAGATAGGCCTACTGAATTTTGTTTTCTACTGGACCAAGAAACTAAAGAATTTCCAATGAATTGACATGTTTCAGAAGTGCTTTTCCTATCCACCCTACATCCTGCAAAGTCAGAATCTGAATAACCAATTATTTCAAATGAAGAGCTAAACTTAGGATACCAAATTCCTATGTTCTATGTTCCTAACAGATATCTTAAATTCCTTTTCACTATTATCAAATGTGATTCTTTTGGATCTGATTAAAATCTAGCACATAAGCAAACACTAAACATGATATCGAGTCGGCTAGCAGTCAAGTAAAGTAAAGATCAAATTATTCTTCTAAATTTCTTTTGATCAACAAATTTTCCCTTATGGTCCTTATCCAACTGAACTGAGGAACTCATTGGTGTACTTACAGGTTTAGCATTATCCATTTCATAATTTTTGAGGATGTCCTTAACATACTTTGATTGACTTAGAAATGTTCCTTCCTCAATTTGCTTAATGCTAAAACCTAAAAAGTAACTTAAATATCCCATTAGACTCATCTCAAATTCACTACTCATTATTTTAGAAAAATCATCACCAAGATTTTTATTTAAAATCCAAAAATGATATCATCCACATAAATTTGAATAATGAGTATATCCTTTCCATATTTCTTCAAAAAGAGAGTTGTATCCACACTTCCTTTTTCAAATGATCTTTCATGTAGGAAGGTGCTCAACCTCTCATACCAAGCCCTAGGTGCATGTTTCAATTCATATAATGCCTTTTTCAACTTGAAAACAAGATTTGAGTATTTATAATTTTCAAAGCCTGGAGGTTGTTCTACAAACACATCCTCTTGAATTAACCCATTTAAAAAATGAATTTTTGACATCCATTTGATACAATTTAAATCCACTAAAACATGCAAAGGCTAGCAAAACCCTAATTGCCTCAAGTCTAACTACAGGGGCAAAAGTTTCCTTAAAATCAATCTCTTAAATCTGATTATACCCCTTTGCAACTAACATAACCTTATTTCTAATGACTACTCCTGAGTCATTCATTTTGTTTTTGATACCCACTTAATTCCAACTACACCTTGATTTTTTAGCCTTATTGTTAATTCCCAAATTTTATTTCTTACAAATTGATTCAACTCTTCTTGCATGGCTAATATCCAAAATTCATCAGAAAGTGCTTGATCAATATTAGTGGGTTATATAGTTGAAATGAAGGCTGAATGATTGACTTCCTTATTTAATACACGCCTAGTCCTTACACCCTCACTTGGTTCACCTATGATCAATTCTCTTGGGTGATTTTTAGAAAATCTCAAATCTCTAGGCAAAAGGTTTTCTATCTCCAAATTTTCTTCCACATTTTCTTCCAAATTTATTCTTTCATTCTTTTGGGAGTTATCCTCAATCTCATCATATATAATATTTGGCTCTTCTAAATTTCCTGATTCATCAAATACAACATGTGTGGTCTCCTCTATTCTCAAAGTTCTTTTATTGAATACTCTAAAAGATTTTCCAACACTTGAGTACCCAACAAAAATTGCATGAAATGGCTCAAGTGGACCCAAAATTAGATAGTTTGGGTAAGTTTGGGTTCAATTTGGGTGAAGCCAGGTGGTGGGATTGATGGGAAAGATTCATTAGGTCAAAGGGGACCCAATGCAAGTGTCATTTTGGTCTAGTCTTGTCTATGGAGAAAGATGGCTTTGGTCAAGGGGGTTTTGGTCAAGGGGGTTTTGACCATTTTTAGCTAGCCTAGAGGTTAACACAAGGTAGTCCAAGGGCTAGGTTGACTTGGGTAGGTGTGTTGGACCTAGGGATAACCAATAGAGGGGTTGGTTGAGTATAATAGAGCTTAGGTTAATAAATGGCTCAACCTAAGGTGGTTTTAGCCACTTTGTGTTTGCCTTATTCCCAACCATAGTTGACCAAAAGGTTAGGTTAGCTAGAGAAGGGGTATTCGTTAAAAGGGAACGCAATACTACCATTGGTTTGATCTAATTGCGAAAGGGATGGAATTTGGCTTAAGGTGAACCCCTCTTTGGAAACTTCAGTCTAGCCGAATGTCAAACCTAAGTGGGCCCAAGGAATGGGCCTTTGAGGGGTGTCTCTTAAGGACACAATGGGTCACCCCATGGGTTGAATTGGTTTGGGGAGGTCCTGGTCAAGAGGTTTGAAAAGGTAGAAATGTATAGAAGGTTTGGTCAAACCTAGTTGACTTGATAAACCAAGTCTACTTAGGGTTAAGGGTCGGGTCCATTGAGTTAAAATTATGTTGACCCCTATACATCATACCACACGAGAAAGGACTCAAACTGGTAAATAAAAACACGTCACTTAAGGGGTCAAATGACCTCCAAATGCCAAGCAGATGGTATCGTTGCGATCAGGACACTGAATTATGCTGGGTCGAGGCCCCTCACAATTGAATTGGACGAGGTCAGTTAAAAGGAAGGTCCAACACCCGAAATTAAAGAGCGAGGCTGATCAAATGATGTCAGATCGACAAATGGACTATATCATTGTGTTTGGAGCGTCATCGATATTCAGAAAATATTTTTTGTTTAATAAATTTGGATCGTTTGAGATGGTCTTGTGAATTTTGATGACGATTCAAATATGTCACAAAGGCATGCATTATGAAAGAAACGAGGCCTCGAAGATGCTCAAACGACGTCCGATTGACAAACGGATAGCTTCATTGCGTTCGGAACGTCCCCGATATTTAGAATATATATTTTATTTAATGAATTTGGATCGTCTGAGATGGTGGAAAATTTCTAAGCAATTCAAATATGATATAAAGCCCAGCGTTACGATGGAAACAAGGCTTCAAAGATGCTCAGACGATGTCCGATCGACAAACAGACAATACCATTATGTTCGGAACGTCGTCGAAATTCAGGATATATATTTTATTTAATAAATTTGGATCATTCGAGATGGTTGTGAATTTTTAGGCGATGCAAATATAATATAAAGGCCTGAGTTACGACGGAAACGAGGCCTCGAAGACGCTCAGACGACGTCCGATCGACAAACGGACAATGCCATTGCGTCCGTAACGTCGTCGGCATTAAGTGTCTATATTTTATTTGATCAAATTGGATCATTTAAGGTAGCATCATAAATTTTAAAGACGATCAAAATATGATGCGAAAGCGCGCATATCTAGGAAATTTGTCCCTACGGAAACAAAACGACGTCGGATCGACAAACGGACTTCATCGTTGCGTCCGAAACATTGCCAACCTCTGAAAACTGTATTTTGTTTATTCAATTTTAAGTATCCATAATGGTGGCATGAATCTCGAGGCAAAATACACATACCGAGAAAAGAAATCTCGAGGTTGCCCAAACAATGTCCGATTGCAAAATGGACTGTGTCATTGGGTCCGGAACATCGTCAATACTATGAATGTACTGCCAATTTGTTTGAATGAGATTTTGCGCGCAAATTGAGACAACACGCATTTCGAGGGAATTAGGCCTCGTCGTCGCCCAAACGACGTCCGATCGCAAAACGGACTTCACCGTTGCGATCAGGACATTGGTAATACCCTAAACGTTTTACCAATTTATCCAATTTCAATATTTGGCAAGATCGACATGCACTACGAGATGAAATACACACAAATATCGAGGAAACATTGAAATCAAGATCAAATATCATTCTGATTAATCATAATATTGATAATAATATTTTATTATTAATTTGATAGAAATCAAAAGTCAAATTATGAGAAATCAAATCAGATTTAATGTCATTAATACAAACCTCGTATCTCTTCAGATTTTCTGCTCTGAATCCTGTCAAAACTCCTTGAATCCCGCTGAAATAAGCTTGGCCTCAAACGTCATTTGTTTTGTTTAAACACAAGATAGCCTCATTACAAAGGGCAAGAGTTCATTCATTCAGTTCTTCTTGTAGTTCAAGAGCTCTCGTCCAAGCCATGAAATCCCTCCTTCCCCTCTGTTATTCCGAACTCCAAGCGACGCCAGCAGAAGCTCCTTCCAATCAATATCCTCCCTTGCCACCTTCCCAATGTTCACTTCATGCAAACAACGAGAGAACTCAGCAACCACTCAACCAAACTCCAACCGGGTGCTTCTCATTTCCTAAGCTACATCCTTCCCTCAACCTCATACATGCAAACCCCACGTCCGTCTAGGCCACACGAGCATCTCTCAACCACATTCTCTATGCTGGCCGGACCACCTCCCCAAGTTCCGTTCAGCTCTACCTCTCGTCCAAGCCGTGAAAATCCGTAATCCCTCATTGTGCTCAGCAGTATTATCACGATCTCTCTATCTACGTAAAAACCTTCCAAGTAACCACTTCTCTCCATATATCCGAACCACAGCTCTGTACATTTTCCTCTTCCACGATCCTCGCTTGTTTTTAGCCCAAAGAATCCGGCCAAATCCACTCATGCGAGCAAGATAAAGCTTCAGCTCTGCAGGCTTGATCCGTCAATCCACTTGAGCAAACAATAAATCTCCTTCTGAAACCAAGTTTTGAATCCTCACTTCATCAACCTCATGCTCATGCGGCTTCATAGATCTTATTCCCAAACAGAATCTTGAACCAGCACTCAAGCTCTCACGACTGACATTCAGAAATTCTCCATTTCAGATCCTACACAACTCTTTAAAATAGTTTTTATGGCCAATCCCAATCCACCAACGAGCAGCATCCCACTCTTAAAGCCCAATATCACTCCACTACAAATCAACCCATTACAGTCCACCTCCCTAAATCAACTCATTAAACACCCAAATCTCAAAACAGTAAGCTTTATCTTATTATTCCATTTTGTCCAACTAATTAGTATTAAATGTTACTTTTAATTAAGATCAGTATTAGTATTATTTATGTTGATTAGTTGGTATTGCAATTCTTTACGTCATTATTATTGATTGTTAGGTTTGTATATGAATATATATGTTTGCTGCAAGAGCAAAATAGGAGAAAGTAAATCTGTATTTATTGCTTGTAGCATAGATTATCACTATTAACTAGTATAGTTGATACTATCCATTTTAGTTGGCATTGTTAATTACATTTATTAGTATCATGGTTGTTAGTTTTAAATATATATGCATGTGTATTTTGAAAAAAAAGAGGGAGGAAGATGATGTAGAAAAGAAAAAAAAAAAAAAAAAAAAGAGTTACAAAAAAAAAAAGAGTTACAAAAAAAAAGAGAAAAAAAAAATGCTCCCCTCTACTCTATTACTTCGACATTCGTGTTAGACCGGCAAACCACCTGAGCACGCCTTTGTTGGCCGTGGTAGGAGGGAACCCGGTGCGACACCTACGACGAGGTAGGCGGGTGACCCCTCGATCCATGTGTCATCCACGACTACCCCGCGGAGGTATGAATCTTTCTAAACTCAAAACCCTACTTCAATATTCGTGACAAATCGGAGAACTGTCCTATGCACGCCTTTGTTGGCCGTGGTAGGATGGGACCCCGGTGCGGCACGTACGGCGAAGCGGGGTCACTTATAAGTACCCCCAGGCGGGGGGAAAGCAAAACTGTATCTTTTCATAAAATACTTTTTAAAAACCCCATGCACGCCTTTGTTGGCCGTGGTGGGAGAAAAAACAAAAAAATACTGCCGCGGTGTCTCAACAACACCAACCGTGCACGTCTTTGTTGACGTGGCGGGTAGGCGGTCTCTTGGTTTTTCCCCTAAACGGGGGAGACGCCGGGAGGCTGCCGAAATTTTGTCTAAAATACAGACAAGGACTTGGAGCAAAAATGGGACTTGTGGACTTGTTTCAATTGATCTAAATGAACTTGAACCCAATTGAATTCAGTTCTAAATGAATATGAACTTGGACTCTCATTCGAACATGAACAAGGATTCATTTTTGAGCTCAAATGAACTCAATGGACAACATGGGACATGCACTTAAACATTGAACTCATCTTGAACTTGCAAATGAACTACAAAGAAGACTTGAACTCAAAGCAAGAATTTGTGAACATTGAATTTGAGTTGAACAACATCAAGTAGAACTTGAAATTGAACTTGAGATTGGATATGATTAATGAATAAAACTAAAGGAACCAAACTTGAGACATGTGCAAGAGAACTTGAATTCAGGTTTGAACTAAGTGCACTTGAAGGGAAACTTGAACTCGATATGATGTGGACAAATTGGACTCAAGTTCAAATAAACCAGATCATGTTTGGACATTGAACATGAATAGAAACAAAGAACTTGCATATTTAATTTGTTTGCAAGTGATAAGAAGATGGTGGAAAGTACAAAACAATCATGCTTGGGGAAGGGAAAGGGATGATTGTAATGAACATCCTGACATATTTATGAAGAAAATATAAAGACTACACAATGAATGCAATCGATCCATAAGCAAAGGTTAATTGGAGAGTACAATAATATGGTTGCAATCAAAACATGAGATTTCATTGAGATATCAATATGTCGTCACATTAATTATGATGAACATGATATTAAACAAGTTTGCTACACAACTTTTGAACCATCTTCGCATGGCAGTGGAAGATGTATGATGTTCAACAAGGCTCATCCATCATTAACATTCAACAATGGTTGTAAAGAATACGATGACCTACTTGCGGACAATAATAATTAGCATACGATGAGTATAGTAGTTTCCCAACACTTAATAATCAGCTAACCCACAAACAAAGGTTGACGAAGAACAAGAAAAAGCAAATGATTCCACCACGAAGAAGGAAGGAGTTCTAGATGAATACACAAACATCAAGTTCAAAGTGACACATAATCCTTCCACAATCGATATCAGTCAGTATGCAAGTAAATATTTCGGTCTCTTACAAAATTGGGAGGACTGGTGTGCAGCAAACATATATATATACGATAGTGATAATCAACAATAAATAACAAATGTTGCAATATGGCTGTAGTCGATAATCAATCAATGTTTGAAAGATACATTGATCCGCTGTAAGCAAAGACGAAAGATATGTAGTGAATGTTGACTCCTACGAGTCATCGTAGAAGATCATGTCGTACACCCGATGTGATGTTCACAAACAAATGTCAAAAGATCAAATACAAGAACCTACGAGAAAGGTAGGAGATTAGTTAGTGCGCTATGACCCGCCTACAAAAATTAACAAATAGTGCACGACAGTCTACCTGTACGAAGCAGCGAACAATTCTATCCAGAAGCTGCTACGCCACGCCACTGGATCTGCAACAATCGTACAAGCAGACATAAGGCGCCTACAATTATTTCAAAGTACCTTTACACGTGCACTATAAATTGTATACACATAGGTACACTAAAAGGGGTAAAAATAATTATAAAACCCGCATGGGCCACGACGAGCGTGTTATTGGTACACACGTGATGCATAGGGATGCTGCGCGGGTCGATAAGTGAATTCTAGTTCGAACCCGATCCTTTTATACGGATCAATAGAAGTCGACAGGGTTTGAACCTTTAAACAAATACACAGCTGCGGCGACCAATGTATTTATTTTAATACATTCGTATTAGGCATTCTAGGCCTACAATCAAAAGAATTCACTAAACAAAAGGCATGAAGCCTACGAAACCCAATCCTCCTAAATAGAGAAATAGGAGTAGACAGGGTTCGAGATATCGAATAAATATGCGGTCATGATAGTTGATCAAATATTTATTTTATACATTCATATCAAGCCTTCAAGGCTTTCAACAAAGAAATTTCATAAACCAAGGCATAAAGCCTACGAGGAACCCGATCCCCTATCGTTAAGGTTATAGGATCGACAAGGTTCAATCAAATGGAAATGACCCCAAACACCCCGATGATGGCCGTGTTGATTGCTTATCTCAACCGGAGGAGTCCACAATATATTTCAAAAATGCCCTCAAACCTATACAAAATCCAAACATTTAGCCCCGATGATAGCCGTGTTGAACGTTAATCTCAACCAGAGGGGTTCTCAAATATTTCAAATGTCTCCCAAATACCCAAAGTCCACACAAAATCCATACTCCAAAAATCCAAAATCAATCCCAAAATTCCAAATATTTAAAATTGAAATTATCCGTCCATACTTAAAGCAAAACCCATCCACCCTCCGCAATCGTTTGCCGGGGTGGAAAAATCAAGATTTACTTCAACTCACAAAGAGTAAAATGCCTAATCGAAAATATCACTATGATCCATTCTCAAAACAATCTCCTGCCAGTACGGACGTGGTACGTGTCCTCTAACTGGCGGTTAGCCGCCAAATGGCACCGCAGGATAAACGGTTACGACGACCCGGGGCCCTCTGAACCGAGTGGTTTTGCCGCCAAATGGCACCACGATATACCAATTATGGCCAGTGCCAATACGTTCCTTATTGGCATCAAATCCTTGAGATATGAATCAATAGGATATGATTGATATGGCACAAAGCCTTCTGTTAGCTAAGGTGGATTCAAATTTGTCCCCTTAGACAAACATCCAACCTTGGTCTACAAGGTCCCCTTGGACGAAGCAAACCATGGCTGTCGACAAGGATCCTTCTGTCAGGTTGGGTCGACTACCTCCTCTGACTAAGTAGACCAGGGACCATGATAGCTCGGGACGACGGAACCATGGGATCTTGATCGGGCCCATCATCCATTCCCCCACCATCCTCTTTAAGCGCTAGGTGGTGATATTTCCTATTTTAAATATCAAACTTTTCAAAACTTTCCAAATTCCCAAATCCAAACCCAATTTCCAAATCCAATTTCTGCCAATACTCATTGCTTCTACTATATGCCAGATAACACGTATTCTCTACGTATCTGATTAACGACTAGCCTTAATCGAAAGTTCTCTCTCGTTAGTGGGAGGGGTAATTAACTATAGGTGCTTGCGCCTATAAGAAACCAGAACTCAGATCATAAAGTCCTCGCAAAATGAGGGTGAAATTTCTGAGTAGTGTCTTATCTACAAACCCATCTGCCTTCCAAAATTTACCTAAGAACTTAGTTCGTTAAAACTCCCTCGCCGAATAAGAAAAGCGAGCGGAGGCCGAGGCTGAATTTTCGGAGCCCACAAATTAATCATATGAACTCAATGGAGGTGGTTTCAATTAAAGGCAAGGCCATTTTGTTTAAAATGGGTTTGAATACCTCCTCCATATGATTATTAGGGTCAACCTCCTCCCATTTAGAATCCTCACTTACATCATTTTCTTAATTATAAACTCCTCTAAATGCTGGATTCATACTACTTGAAGCTGACTTGCTTGGTAAATAATCTATAAAAGGCTTAATTATAGTAATGCCGGATGTCAGTCGTGACTCCTGAGGACATTTCACCATATACATTCATGATTTGTGATGTTGAGAGTGAGCTTCGGAGCTCCAAATTCATTTCCACATAAAGCACAATAGTATAACATATGTGCATCACTTGTCTTTTCATGTTCTTCATCTTAAGCTAGTTGTCTAACTTGAAATAAAGATTCTGTAACCCTAGGAACTCCAGCTACGTGACAATAAATAATAAAGCAACCAACATTCAATATTGTCTAAATAAATGTAATCATCCATTTAATTGATTAAACTAGAATGGAAAAAAGTTAATATAGAAACAACAAATAAGTAGTGACGATATGATAAGAAAGTAGAACTCATTATTCCCCAATATATTAGATAAAAAAAGCAAAGCAAATCATAATATTAAGAAATAAAAAGCATACCAAATAAAAATACAAACAAATTCATGAAAAAGAAACTCTTCAGCTCAATGTTATCCTACCAATATATTCAATCGTTGTTCATAATTATCATATCCTTTAGAATCTATCATATTCTTATAATGATGGCAGTTTTAATCATCTTTACAAATTGCTATATGTGTGAGAAAATAAAGGTATTATGCTTTACTTTGGGTAAAACTAAAAAAACTTCAAATCAAAATATAGAGCAATTAGATTATAAAAAACTTGGTGGCTTGGTCTTTCACTTTTATAATTGTGATCTACTAAGAGTTCCAATTAAATGTACCTTAAAGGCCACTTTGGTCAACTATTTAAAACCCAAGTGTGGGTTTGGGTCCAATGTGTTCATAATGAAATTTAGGATCTATTGCAGTAGGTTTTAAAGATTGGTATGGGAAGGTGATGTTAAATTTAGGGGAAAAGACAAAAAACCCCTTTAAAGGCCATTTTGGTCATTTTGACCCCAAGTCACCCCTTGTTCAAACAGGGTCAAAAAATTATAGATTATTGATTAACAAGTCATGAAAAAGTTCATGAGTGTGGTTCGAGTCCCAAAATCAAATTACATAGAATGGTAGGTCAAGTGGTATATGTTGTAAATATTTAAAGGTTTTGTAGCCTTTGGAAATCCATCCACTTTAGGGGGATAGGGACCTCAGAATTGGTTCAAATTTTGTGGGTTTATCTTAGAGACATATAAGAAAGATGCACTTAAAATATCCCAAATCATAGGTCATTTTATGAGTTTTCAAGGTGACAAAAAATTCAACCATAAAAGGTTTCAGGACTTAGGACTTTAACCCTAGAATTTGGCTTAGAATGTTGGATTTGGAGTGGTTTTTTATTTCACTTGTTGATTCTAGATTACCAAAATAAATTATAACCAAATAAATGATTGAGATTAATTTGATATGACATAAAGGTTAATAGAAAATTTGTTGAAAGTTAGCATGAAAATTAAATTAAAGGGTGGAACATGATTCGATTATATATTAAATTTTTTTTACTGAACCTATATGGCTGAGAAATGGACATCTTATAGTAATTAGGTAACAAGAAAGAAACCCAAAGTGCATCCTAGTGACCTCATACAAAAAAGAGGTCAATAGACCCTCCTAGATTAGAGCTTGAAAATAAAAAAAAATACCATAAGGAAATCACCAATACCCTTGGCCTTGGTTTACGCATGATCGACTAGACCCTTGAAACATTTCTTCTTAGGAAGTCATGAAATGAGGATGAATGGATTGGATATTGAGTTTTCATGATTGAACAATCAGCAGAGCTCGCTTGAAACCACCCTAAGACCTCATATAGATAGCTAGAAAAATAGAGAAAGGATGCTCTCATAGTTAGGAAGCTAAATAAAATAAGAAATTAAACCCTTCTTCAGAAAAGTTTATGTTTGTTTATAGGTTTTTAAAATGCACTTAAATAGGATTTTAGCTCTATTTAGGCTCTCTTTGAGAGTTTGGGTTGTCCTAAATTATAAGAGCGGGCTTAACTTGTGAGTCACATGCTGGACATTTTCAAGATTATGGCTCGATTAAACAAAGTTAGGCTAGCAGCAGAGGTTGAAAGCCTCTTAGAGCATTCCTAAAGTACATTTAATTGCAACCTGGACTTGGGAAAGTATGGAATGCAAGCTAGTTTAGTTTGGTTACTTTGAGATGCATTGGATTAGCTCAATGAGTCAACATAGGTCAGTCCAAATGTTGAGCTAACCATGGAAAATGTAATGAGCTTTAGGAATGCAATAAAGGTTCTTTCTTGGGTCAATTGAGCCTAGTTTTATATTAGGTACAGTATTTTATGATTTTGACCACTTTAGTCAAGCTAAGTAGCTAACCCAAGTGTACTCAATGCATGAGTCCTATAGTTGATACCTAGGGATTCTACAGACAATCCTATTAGTTTAGATGGGTTTAATCAAGCATTGGTTAATTAAAGTGCAAATGATTTCAATATATATAAGATTGGTCAACCATAGTTGACTTGGTCAACCAAGTAGACCCAGGGGTTGAGATTGGTTCCATTGCATTCCAAAGGACATTTTGAATTCATTAGTGGTGGTTCCAATGTTTGGTAAGGTCTTCTTATATGAAATGAATGTTTAAACCCTTATAAAGGTCATTTGGTCATCCTAGGTTTGAAAGTGCACTGAAGGCACTTACAAGTTTGTTAGGGATGTTAAGCCCTTGTGAAGTAGACCCAAGGCTAACCAAAAGGGGGGTGAATTGATATTTAAAAAAAATCTTTCACGATAAAAACAAAACTTAAAAAAAAAAAAACAAGATTCACCACAGAAATCAAAGTGCGAAAAATAAATGTGGAAATAAAAAAGGAAAGAACACGCCAGATTTATAGTGGTTCAATCAAAACTTGACCTAAGTCTACTCCTTGGAGACACCCTCCGAGTATTGCACTAAGCTCAATGTCTCTTCTTTAGCCCCCACAGCTAGGCGAAAAAGCCCTCACAAAATCACTTCCATCTTCCCCGGTGCGGCGCTGTAGCTGAATCCTTTGACACCAAAGAGATCTTCTTCTTCCCAAAACCTCCCTCAAGATGAGCCTTCAATCTGATGGTACTAAGGTGCAAGCTTGCCAGAGCAGCCATATGAAACTTGCTCCACACTCTCCTGAAACCCCCTACATGGATCTTCTCCCTCTCTCAATCTCCTCCCTTTTCTCTCTCCCTTTCAAGCTCTCTCTTCAAGTTTTCTCCAAAAGAAATGAAGCCTCAATGGATGTTAAAGACAAATATCAAGTGCCTTGAAAAAGCTTAAATAGAAGAGCTCCAAAAAGGCACTTAAAGGTAGTAAACTGACATTATCATCCAGGACGATCGTCGGATCATCCTGTACGATATGCTTAAAAAGAGAGCTTCAGAAAACTTTAAAAACTCAATTTGGCACAAAATATTATCCAGGATGATCGTATGATCTTCCCGTATGATGCGCTTAAAAAAGGGCTTAAAAAAACCCTAAAAACGCAATTTCGGCACCAAGAATCATCCTGGACGATCGAAGGATCGTCCAATACGATGAGCAGAATTTGACCTGATAGTCCTTAATGATATTTGGATAGTCAAGGACGATTAATAAAAAAATGTACAGTTCGTCCAGGATGATATTATGGATCGTCCAGGACGATTAGAAGAAAAATTATGGTATTTCGACTTGGACGATTTAAGAAAATCAAGTATGTCGACAAACATCATCCTGTACGATTAATCATCCAGGACGATTGGAATGAAAAATTTAATCATAATTAATCCCCTAATCACATGATCAATTTAGGCATGATTTGTATTGATCATCCTGGATGATCTAGATCATCCGGGATGATTAGAACAAAAATTAAATCTTAAAATCTTGCATAAATTATCTTTGACGCCTATTTTACAAGATCATAAAGGATCATCCTGAACGATCTAAAATTATCCAGTACGATTAGTTTAAACCTCAATCTTCTGGATTTGACTAGATATCACTCCCTTAAGTGTGTGTGTGCATGGTCAACAAGCAAGCATACACCCATACAAGACTTGACTCAAGAAATCAAAATTACATTTATGAATATTATAGACCCTTTTACAACATAATATTATTCAACCCAATCTTGAGCTCTGATTCTTTGTTTAATGTTGCATGGTATTCCTGAAATGTTAGTAAACACACAAATAAACATATATTACAAATACAAGTAGACAGTAGAAAGTAAGCCACAATATTTCTTATCATCAAAACATAAATTTATAAGCTCGAGTTGTAATAATCTCCCCCTTTTTCATGATGACAAAATATTACTGGTTGAATTTATAAAATTGAAAACATTTTCTCCTAATCTCCCTCTCACTAGAATAAAAAATTTAAAAAAAATAAGGGAAGGCAATATTTTTTGTTTTTTTTATTTTTAATTTTTAAAGAAAATAGATATAAATACAACAGTATATTCTCCCCCTTTGACATTATCAAAAAGAAGAGGGGAATAAACAATCAGAACAATAAAAATAAATAAAAAATAAAATGATCCCTCATCTAGTGAAAGAAAAAAAATGAAATATTCTTAAAATGAGAAAGTTACCTCTTGATTTTATTCAGAAACTTGGTAAGGAATGTATTCACAATGCATAAACTAGAAAGGTTAGAAATTCAAAAATTTTAATACAAGCCCATGTTCTTTTAAAGGCTCAAATAACTTTTTAATCCAATATCAAAATGAAGGAATAAATTAGAAAAAAAATACTAATTTTTCAAAACTCCTTTCATAAAATATATCTAATAGAAGATTAATGCAAAAATTGGTGAATCAAGAATCATAATTTTCAAGCTAAAGTATCGAAAATATCAAGAATTTTCTTAAGTTTTAAGAAGTACAAGAAAGGTAAGCATTAATTTTTTTGGGCTCATTTTATGTCTCTTGTTAGTTCTTGACACACTTTGCGCATCTTTTACTTTTTGAAACACTTTGTGTATCTTTCTCAATTTGGTGTCATTGCGCATCTTTTGTTTTGACGTCATTAGCCACTTTTTTGATTTAGAGTCATTTTCAATTTTTTTTTCAATCAAATATGCTACCTTTTTAAAAATATTAAGACCAAAAGTAAACCCATTCTATTAACAAAAATGAACTACTTGATTATGAAAATTATGAGGTAGATTCAACAACTTGCAAAAGATCCTTATGCGATAGACAAAATATTGGGAGATTAAAAAGTTCAGTTTAAAAATCTAATTTATAATATGATGAAGATTTTGAATCAAAAGTAAAATAACCTCTTTAAGAAATGAGACAGAGAGATAAAATTATGAGTTTTCTTCCTTTGACTGTTTTTAGAGAAGTAACCATAACTTACATAAGAGTTCAACAAAAAAATAGGAGGTAAAATTTTCATTTTTTTTAAAAAATGATTTTTAAAAAGATTTTATTTTCCAAAGTGTATAGGAAACAAAAACATGATATGTTTGTGTTGATCAGAGAAAACTTCACAAAAATAAAAGTAAAGAAATTTTAAATTTTTAATTTAAAAAAAAAAAGAAAAAAAAAAGGAATGAAAAATAAATCCAAAGAAAAAATATAAAAAATACACAAAAATGAATAAAACATGCATACACAGAAAAATAAACACACAAACAATGGTTTAAACATCATCTTGCTCCTGGTCTGATGATTCAGAAGGTAGGTCTGCCCAAGAGATATTTTACATTTTATTATTTATCATTTTTATAATTTGCTTAGCTTTACCTTTTTTTTTACAGGAAGAGTTCTCAAATTAGGACACTGATTTTTTATGTGTCAAGGCTTCCTACATCTAAAGCAAATAACGTTAGAAGAAATCTTAATATTCTTACAATTTTTACCTTTATTTCACTTTTATTGATGCTTATGCTTTGGTAAGCTTTTTAATTTTCTTCATAAGTCATTGCTTTCATCACCAACTAAGCCACTCTTCTTCGAGTCTTCAATATTTAGCACTATCTTCTCACCTGCATCCAAAGGTTTTTGACCCAAACTTTACTCGTACGCAATGAGTGAGCCAATCAAATTATCAATAAAATATTTACTCAAAACTTTTTATTCATAAATAAAAATAACTTTGGCATCAAACTTATGAAGTAGACAATATAGAATTTTATTGACTTTTTCAAAGTTTGAAAATTCTTTACCTAAAGCATGCAATGATATCACAATTTGAGAAAACCTAATATACATGTCTAAGATTGACTCATAAGGTTTCATATAAAATAATTCATAATCATGTATTAAAATATTTAATTTGGATTGCATGATTTCACTAGTGCCTTCGTATATAGTGTATAATTTATCTCAAATTTCCTTGCCAATAGAGCATGTAGATATAAAAATAAAATCATCATAACTTAAAGCACATAAAAAATAGATTAATGATTTAGTATTCAATTGAGCATTTTGTTGAGTCTAGTGAATAGGTTGTTAGACATAAGTTAATGTCCCAAGGCTACCAAGAGGGGGGGGTGAATTAGAATTTTTAAAACTTAACCCTCTTTTAAATTTAAGTTGAACCGAAACTAAACTTTTAATGAAATTTTTATAGAAGATTTTTTCAACCATAAATTTTAAAAAGAAAAGAAAAATGCGGAAAATAAAAAGCAGTAAAGTAAACGACACAAGATTTAGAGTGGTTCGGTCTAAACCAGACCTACATCCACTCCCTAGAGTCACCCTCTGAGTATTGCACTAATACCAATAGTGTCTCTCCTTTTTCACCCACAGCAAGATAGAGAAGCCTTTACAAACACTCTTTTCACCACTACCCGGTGCGGTAGAGAACCGTCGTCCTTTTACATAATCCTCAGTGTTGGCAGAGAACCGTCCGTCCTTTCACACTCTCCTAGTGTGGGCAGAGAACCCTTCATCCTTTCACACTCTCATTTTATGGGCAGATAACCCTTCGTCCTTTCACACTCTCCTTGTGTGGGCAGAGAACCCTTCGGCTGTTCACATTCTCCAAGTGTCGGCAGAGAACCGAATCTCCTTGACATATCTCTTCACTAGAAATCTAGAAGGAAGAAAGAAAAAGAGTGAAGTAATCTCAAATCACAAGTTGGAAATCTTACCTTTGAACACCAAGCGAAACCTTCACGCTCCAGTGGTAGAAATCCTTCTTTGAATGCTCTCTCTCACTCTCTCCTTTACTCTTCTTCCAATAGGCACGAAGATCAATGAGAAAAAGATTTGGTGGCAGTCAAATTTGATCTATTTATACAAAAGACAAGAAAAATTGCCCAAAAACTGCAAGTTTTTAATTATGTACGCAGTGGATCGTCCTGGACGATTTTACTTAAATTGTCGGAAATGAACCTTATGTATATTGGTACGAATTATGTTCGTACACGCTAATTGTCCCGTACGAACAAAGTTCGTTCAGTACAAAATGGTTATTTCATAGGTCGGTGCCCCAAAATTCTTCAGGACGTAACCAACTGACGTAAGTCGGTTCAGTTCATCTTGGGACGAATAGGTTTCATCCTGGGACAATTTCAAACAGAGACTTTCATTCTTGAATGAAGGTTCATTTCGTCTGGACGAACAGAGAAAGCTTCAATACAAAGAAGTTCATCCTAGGACGAACCTTATTTTTCGTCTGGACGAACAGAGCAAGCTTCAATACAGAGACGTTCGTCCTGGGATGAACCTTATTTTTTTCCTGGACGAACAGAGCACAGTGAGAATACAGAGACATTCGTCCTGGGACGAACCATGAATTTTGTCCTGACGAATAGTGGAAAGTGAGAATCTCGAGATGTTCGTCCCGAGACAAATATTAAATTCGTCCTGGATGATTAGGACTTAGAAAAATTTTCTCCACGCCTGCTCGATCCATTGCTCTTCTTAGGGGTAATTGACATGATCATCCCGTACAAACTATGTTCGTCCCGTACGATCAGTTCACAAAATTTTTTCCCCAAGTGTGTATTTTGTGATTTTTCACTCAATTACAATCATTCTCTCTCATTTCAAAACTTATGAATATTTATTGAATTTTATTACAAGTCTTCATATCTTGGAGTTGATTTTCCTGAAATGTTAGTATACACTAGAGCAAGAAAAATATGTTCCAAATAGTGTTAGGAGATATGTATAAAACAATAATATTTGAAATCATCAAAATAATACAAGTTACAAGAATGTAAAACATGCAAAATAGCAATTCTCTTAACACATTTATTTGTTCTTCTGAACTGCATTGATTAAAAGGAATATCAGTTTTAAATCCATCTTTAATACATGTCGGTATATAATAACTAGTAAAAATCATTTGCCATATTTGGAAATCAGTTGATTGCAATAAAGTAAACATGCAAATTTTTTAAATATCAAAAGTAATATTTTCAAATAAAGATGGTCTGATGATTGAATAATCTTCCACAATATTATGATTATAAAAATCAGCCATGGATCTAAATTCAAAAGTTTTGAAAATCTTATTTTTATGAATCCTGCTTTGATACCACTTGAAAGTGCATTGAAGGCACTTAAAAGTTTGTTAGGGATGTTAAGCCCTTGTGAACTAGTCCCAAGGCTAACCCAAGGGGGGTGAATTTGTATTTAAAAAGTTCTTTCACGATAAAAACAAAACTTGAAACCAAAACTAAGATTCACCATAAAAATCAAAGTGCGTAAAATAAATGTTGAAAAAATAAAGAAAAGAACACACCAGATTTATAGTGGTTCAGTCAAACCTTGACCTACATCCATTCTTAGGAGGCACCCTCCGAGTATTGCACAAATCTCAGTGTCACTCTTTTAGCCCACACAACTAGGCGGAGAAACCCTTATGAAATCACTTCCACCTTCCCTGGTACGGCGGAGTAGCTTGGTCCTTTGAAACCAAAGAAATCTTCTTCTTCTTCCCAAAACTTCCCTTAAGATGAGCCTTGAATCCAATGGTACTAAGGTGCAAGCTTACCGGAGCAATCATGTGAAACCCCCTCCACTCTCCGTTGAAACCCCCTCCAAAGATCTTCTCCCTCTCTAAAACTCTACCCTTTCCTCTCTCCCTTTCAGGCTCTCTTTCAAGTTTTCTCCAAAAGAAACAAAGCCTCAATGGCTACGAATGACACATATCAAGTGCCTTGATAAAGCTTAAATAGAAGAGCTCCAAAAAGCCTCTTAAATGCACCAAACTTACATTATCGTCCCATACGATATGCTTAAAAAGAGGTCTTCAAAAAACCCTAAAAATTCAATTTCAGCGCAAAATTTCATCCAGAATGATTGCATGATCATCCCGTACGATGCGCTTAAAAAGAGGGCTTTAGAAAATACTAAAAACTCAATTTTAACACCTAGAATCATCATAGACAATCGCAGGACTATCCAGTACAATGTGTAGAATTTAACCTGATAGTCCTGGATGATATTTGGATAGTCCAAGCTAATTAGTAAAAAAAATGTGTAGATCATCAAGGACGATATTATGGATCGCCCAAAATGATTAGAAGAAAAAATTATGATATTTGGACTTAGACGATTTAGGAAAATCAAGTATGTCGGCAAACATCGTTTTGTACTATATACAGATCATCCAGGATGATCAGAATAAAAAATTTAACCATAATTAATCCCCTAATCATAGGATCAATTTAAGCATGATTTGTATTGATCATCCTAGATGATCCAGTTCATCCGGGATGATTAGAATAAAAATTAAATCTTAATATCTTACCTAAATTAATATTGGCGGCTATTTTCCAAGATTATAAAGGATCGTCCTGAATGATCCAAAATTATCCAGTACGATTAGTTCAAAATTTGATATTCTGGATTTGACTAGATCTCACTCTTTTGAGTGTGTGTGTGTGTGTGTATGGTCACCAAGCAAGCATACACCCTTACAAGACTTGACTCAAGAAATCAAAATTACATCAATGAATATTATAGACCCTTTTACAATATAACATTATTCAACCCAATCTTGAGCTCTGATTCTTTGTTAGATGTTGCATGGTATTCCTAAAATATTAGTATACACATAAACAAACATATATTATAAATACAAGTAGACAGAAGAAAGTGAGCCACAATATTTTTTATCATCAAAACATTAACTTATAAGCTCGAGTTGCAACAAGGTTGACTTGGTCAACTAGGTCAACCTATGGGCTAAGTTTGAGTTCAAACCTTTCCAAATGATGTATTGAAGACTTTGGAGTAAGTTCCATGCAGTGAAAAAGTTTAAATGTATGAAATGTAGCTTTATGGTTTAAAGGTTTCATATGGTCAACTTTTGTTGACTTAGTCAACTAATGTTTTTCATGTCTTGGATTTTTTGTTTAATGCATGACAAGTGATATTCTAAACAATTTTGTAGATTGTTATATAGTCTAAATTGTTTGATCTATGTTGGGATTTAAGAAAAATTCAAGTTTTAAAATATAAGATTTTAGGGTTTGTGGTGGTTATCTAAAGCTCAATATTAGTTTAATGCATCATGCTAGTGATGATGATCATGTTGAATGAGTTTGGAGAAACCTTTAAGATCAAGATCATAGGATGCCATGTTCAGTGGCATAGGATATAAATATTTATAAGTTTTACAACCTATGAAATACTTTGAGTTTTAGGGGTAAGGGATACTGAAATGCCTTCATGATCATGTGGTTGACCCTAGGGACATGCCTAGTCAATATTCAAGTGATAAGTCAAGAATCAAAGGTCATTTTTTCAACTTTGAAGGGAAGGAAAATTTTATGAAGTTTTAAGGATCATTTGGTACGAACACGTGCATCGAAGGGTTAGCCGGTACGATGTGAGCACGGGTTAATACTAGATATGAGGGTGGGTTCGATAGCAGATGCAAGTATGGGGTCGAAAGGGGGGACATGAGGGTGGCATCCATGTAAATTTACATCATTTTTTTGTTTTCAGGTCAACCTTAACCCGACACAATTTAAAAAATTTGTAAGAACCTAAAACCCAAACCTTACTGATTTTTGGAAATGATCAAATATATATATATATATATATATATATATATATATATATATATATATATATATATATATATATATATATATATATATATATATATATATATATATATATATATATATATATATATATATATATATATATATATATATATATATATATATATATATATATATATATATATATATATATATATATATATATATATATATATATATATTTTGTATCGACTCTTGGTCAAGTTTTAGAATGGGTCAAATATTGACACCCCTATTTTATGGTGATAGATCTGATGATCAATTGACACTTTGGGGTGATTATCAATTGATGGTTTATGTATACAAATGATTAAGGCATTATGCAAATGTATATTATAGAGTTTGATGTATGGTTAAATGATTTATGACTCGATATTAGTGTTAGATATAAGAAAATTGACCTCATTCAAAAATGAGGTCAACAAAGCATTCTAAACATAAAATTTCAATAATTTTCAAATGGGTGAACTTACATAATTTTTCCTATACCAAAGTTTCCTCTAACCCTCATAACCAAACAAGCATACCATTCAAATATCAAAAAAAATCTTTTATTATTTATGAGAGATGAATTTTTGAAGTTCTAGCTTAATTTTTCGTCTAGTAATTTAGAAATTCCATTAAGGGTCATGGAGACTTTAAATCCATCAAGGGAAATTCGAGGATGCAGAAGACATCCTAACCCTTTGCCAAAATTATTTTTAGGGACTAAACATGTTAACTACTCAAATTACCCAATATAGTATTTAATTAATTTTATGTATATCTTTAATTTAAAAGCCCTCAAGCTATTCTTACAATATTATATAAAATTTTATAAATCCATAGAGTTATTGAATGGAATATTTGGATAAGAAATAAATTATATTTTACTTTTTTAAATTTCACTTATATTTTGTAATTTAATAAAATCCATATGTTGAATTTAATCAAATCAATGTTAAGTCTGCAATGCTATCTACGTGGCAGCGCTGGAGTGGTCTTTTTTTTAAAGTAGGAGACCCTTATACAATCAGAATTAATAGAGGGAACTCAAATTGCTGATTTTATTTAAACATTTATACAATTAAATCATTGTTGCTCATTAAATTTGAATGAAAAAACAAATCATTATTTCATTTTCAACCATCTTCTTTTCATAAAGACCATCCATGGGAATTTGATGATCAAACATAACCTATGGAACAATCTTCTCCAAATTGATCTAGATGGATATAGCGACCATAGGTTTGTGATACAACTGTTGGTTTGCATTGGATTGCACATCCATTTCTTAATGTCCCAAAGATTCAAAAAATTACATTCGTGTTTGAGAATTACTTTTTTCCAATGACTTCTTTAAGGGAAAAGGGTTTCAAGAGAGTTCCTCATAGACTTTAGAATAAATTCAGTGAAGAATCTAAAGATGAAGAAGCCTAGATAAAAACTTACGATTAAGCTAAACACGCCTCATTAGGGATCGCTCAACCAACGAGGCCAAAGATCTTAGAGATTGGGGAAATCTAAGAACTATGAAAATTACATTGGGAAAGTTTGGGGAATGATTTTAACATGAGAATTTGGGCTAGAAGAGGGAATTTATAGGACACTTGAATTTACATCTAGAATGAATTCCAACCATTGGCAGCTCTTATAGGTAGTGAAATTAGTTTAGGATTGATCATTAGGATGTTTAAATGTGTGTGAGATTGACCAAACACTAAAGGATTGCTAGAGGGGCTATTTGACCATTTAAGACCATATGAGGAGGTCAAAATAAATGTAGGCTAGCTGTATAAGTAATGTTAGGTGGTTGGTTAACCAAAAATAGACTCTAAAATGTTCATGGAACTTAACTTATGAACTAAGTAGATTTGGATAGGCTTGGGTAAGTTCAAATTGAGTTTTAAGTACTTTTGGTAAAGTTGGGTTAGCCTTTTCAACTAGCATAGGTTAGATAAAAGGCACGACTTCTTGTGATAGTTATGGTAGAGCCTGAGAGTCTGATTGTTAAGTTTTAATGTGATGATGTTGACTTTGAAGAAGTTGAATTCAAGGAAAGACAAATTTAGCCTATAAAGGGCTTTTGGGTAATTTTTAACTAATCAAAATTAATCATCATTAACCATGGGTTAGGTAAAAGCTAGGGTGATCCTATGATGGGTTTGAGTAGTTTAGAATAACTGGTAGGTATTGAAAAGAGTATTAGAATAAAAAACCTGGGCTCAACTCCATTAGGGCTATTTACATAATTTAGACATTTAGGTCTACCTATGGTCAATAAGGGCTGACCAAGGGTCTAGGGTGAGTCAAACTGATTATTGTAATTCCTAGTTTAATTTGACCCAAGCCAGTTAAGAAAATTGGCTTTGTCTTATGTTCACCGAAGGGTTTAGGTATAAGGCATTTTGATAACTCTATTTAACAAGTTTTGATCTTGGATAGTTGGGATGAACAAGAGTCAACATTTATTCTAAGTTATCCAAATATGAGTTTAGGTTAAGTTTGGCCAGAAAAGTTACTAAGTCTAATTTGGGTGTCTTTAAGGTAAGCCTAAGGATAGTTTAGTATTTTTTTTTCAGAGGGGCCTACACATTTCATAAAAAAAAAATGCTTTTATGTATTTATGGGTCTTAATTTAGAGTTTATTTAATATTTGGATCTTGAGTGATTCTGCAACTTTACTCAGATCACTTAGGAGTGTCTATATAGTTCTATGGGCTTTCTCAAGTTAATCAGCGTAATGTCTTTAGTCACCTTCGAAGGGAATCCCAAGATTAATTAGACTGTATGCTTAGCGTAAATTAGGGTAAAGAGGATATTAACCTCATAAAAAATGTGGTTCAAAAATGACCCCATTAGATTTGATGAACTCATAAAAATATGCCACATATATTGTTATTAACCCACATAATTTGTGAAGTCCAAGATGATATAAGATTTAACTTTAACAAAAATTGTGAGAATTTACATATTTATTTAGGTTAATTTGATTTATGAGTAATTTAAGATAGATTTAACTATCATTTGATTTTATTTGAGG
Organism: Dendrobium huoshanense; assembly: GCA_016618105.1. Classification (NCBI taxonomy): domain Eukaryota; kingdom Viridiplantae; phylum Streptophyta; class Magnoliopsida; order Asparagales; family Orchidaceae; genus Dendrobium; species Dendrobium huoshanense. The sequence goes on along the minus strand of CM028359.1, from coordinate 67,199,320 downwards.
GATTTGAGATGAGTTGAAAAGTTTGCCTAGTTCTAAAGAAAATTTCCACCTTGTTGACCTATACTTTAATCTTAAGAAACTAGGAAAATTTTGGGTAACTAAACTAGTCATCGACCTTATATGATATTATCAAAAACTTGCTAGTATACTCCTAAGAAAGGATGCCCACTTGGGTAAGTAGCACCCAACTTCAAAAGACAAAGATTTTATTTTATTTTTGTTGACTAAACTACGAAGTGACCTAAAAAGGTGTTAACCAACATTAACAAGTCCATACATAAGGATGGGATGCTTGCTTGAGTTAGTAACACTTAACATTAGAAGAATATAACTTATTTTTATTTGGGTTGACTAAACTCGAAAGATATTAAAAAGGATGTTATCCAACACTATTTAGTCTAATTTTAAGTATAAGAAAACAACTTAAGTTACAAACACAAAATTTTGAAAAAATTAAAATTTAATTTAATTTTTTGTTAATTCGACTAGAAAAGGACATGAAGGGTGTCATCAAGCAAGAGGTAGTCTAGTCCTAAGAATTTTAAGACTACTTGGTTTACTAACATTTAATACTAAAAGACTAACATTTTATTTTATTTAGGCTTACTAAACTAAGAAGGGACCTTAAAAAAAATTATTTCCACTAACTAGAATATTCTTAAGGATAGGAAGCATAAATGGGTTACTAAAACCAAGCCATAAAATTGAAAATTTGTTTTTTTTTTTTTTGGTCTAGATAAAGTGGGAAAGTGCCTAATTAGGTGTTATCTAATGCTAGCTAGTGTAATCCTAAGAATAGGATATCTTCTTAGATTACAGACAACTAACCTTGAAAGACTACAATTTAAATTGAGTTCACTAAACTTCTAATAAACTTGAAAAAGTGTTATACAACACTAGCTAGCCCAATCCTAAGAATAGTATGCTCACTTGGGTTACTAAATCGCAACCTTAACACACTAAAACTCAATTTGAATTTGGTTGACTAAACTAGTAAGGGAATTGAAAAGGTATTTTTTAATACTAGCTATTTATACCTATGTATAGGAAGCCTACTTGGATTACTAACAATTATTCCTAAAAGGCTAAAATTTAATTTAATTTAACTTGATTAAAGTAGAAAGGGATTTATAAAGGTGTTATCTAATACTTGTTAGTCTATATCTAGCGATAGGAAGCCCACTTGGGTTACTAACACGAAACCTTGAGATATTAAAATTTGATTTAATTTTTGTTAACTAAACTAGGAACTAACATGAAAATTTGTTTTCTAGCACTTACTAGCCATGTCTAAGAATGAGAAGACTTGTTGGTTTACTAATACTTAACCTAAAAAGAGGAAAATTATATTTCATTTAGGCTAAATAAAATTGGTTGATAATTTAAAACAAATTATCCAAGACTCGCTAATAAAGTCCTATAGATAGGATACCTATATGGGATACTAACACTTAACCTTAAAAGACAAAAAAAAAAAATTGATTTGATTTTGGTTGACTAAACTAGAAAGGGGACCAAATAGGTGTTATCCAATAATTACTAGTGTATTCCTAAGGATTGGATGCCCCCTTGGGATACTAATTCCTAGCCTTAAATGACAAAAATAGGAATGGACCTAAAATGGTGTTATCCAACACTAGCTAGTATAATCATAAGGATATGATTCTCACTTGGTTTACTAACTCCTAACTTTAAAAGGGTAAAATTTGATTTTGTTTGGGTTGACTAAACTAGATAGGGAATTGAAAAAGTGTTATCCAACACTAACCAAACTTGGCCTAAGAATAGGAAGATCGTTTGGGTTACTAACTCCTAATCTTAAAACAAAAAATTTGATTTGATTTGAACTTTGATGGGTAATTACAAAAATTTTCCAATAATTTAAATTCTAAAAAATACTCGATGATACATTGGAAAGGTGGTTCTAGGACCAAATGCCAAACTTGTGTTAACCAAAACTCAAACTACAAATAGACATACCAAACATATATCCTAAACTACAAAATAAGTAATTTAAATTTAAAACATTTCCTAAATTTTCTAACTATTCCTCTACATGATAAATGACCTTACCAACTTGAGAAAATTTTAACTACAATCATTATTTTTTATACATGTCATTTTCTAGAATAGGGGGAGAAATTAATAAGATTTTGAATTTTTGAGTTCTTTAACAATGAGAATTTGAAGATTTAAATTTATTTTAGGGATTTTTACTCTTTTCATACAACTAAGTAATTATTTTATTGGTAATTATTTTATTTCTTATGCAAGTTATTACTTTTGTGTAAAGGAGAAATTGTAGGATTTTTCAATCATACTTAATAAATAAATTCCATCAAAGCCTCCTAACCACTCATGGATGAATTCATAGTTTTTTGTTGAGTTCAAATTTTCAGAATCAAATTTTTTAATTTATGGACCCAATTCATCATTTCAGTTTCAAAATTCACACAATTATATAACAAATGCTTAAAACATTTTTTTAGAAATATTATTTTTAATTCAATCACAAATAATACTTTTTGAGATCATGTCCATTGAAGGGAAGCATAAAATGTTAACCTTTATGATCAACCTAAATATAGGATCCTCCATAGTAAACTTTCTCAATTACATAACGAGCTTTCTATAGAGGCTCGAAGTTTCTTTCCATCCTACAATGAACAATAATATGCCTATGGAAACTAATACCAAGTCTCAAAATTTTTAGGATAGACTAATCTATTATGGATTTATTCGAACTGGATTTATACAATTTAAGGTTATACTAAGCCTACAAACACTTATATTTTAAGTTATCAGATGTATAAATATACAAACATGAATTTATATATATATATATATATATATATATATATATATATATTAAGGTTCTACTAAGCCTAGTTAAGGGGTGTTTCATTCCAAATTGAAAGTGGGGAAACTAGTTTATAAGACTATAACGGTCAATCAAACTTGTTAAAATAAGTAATTTAGCCTATAACCTATGATATGGAAAATTAATAGCATAAAAATAGTTAAAAACTCTAAAAGTAGATAATTAAATTTTCATGTAATTTGAATTCACCTATTTCAAGTACTTTATGAGTCAACCAATCTTCATGATAGTGAAGTCTCCAGTGTTCCTCCACTAACCTTGGTTTCAATAAAATTTTAGTTTAGCAAAAGAATAGTACTTTGGATGGTCATTTAATTGGATTTGTAATCCATAAAAAGGTATTAGGAATAGTTTAGTATCTTTCAGAATGGTTTAAAAGAGTTAATGTTAAGTTTTCATGTAGAAGAGATTGGCTAAGCAGTGGAAAGGGGAATATGGCAAAAATTTTCAACTTAAGATTTAGAATTTTGTGCATCTAGTTTTGGAAACTCCATAACATTTAATATCTTGTAAATTTGATAATAGTGCAAGTACTTTAATTTTCTAATATTTTCTAAATTTTAAAGTGGTTTAGATATGCCATGACGTTGGGTTCTCTGCCTCACTTGGGTTCGTGGAAAGGAGGTTTGTATAGGCTTCTCCACCTTACTATGGGTGCAAAAGGAGAGACACTGAGTTTAGTACAATACTCGGAGGGCGCTTCAGGGGAGTAGACATAGGTCATGTTGACCGAATCACTATAAATTTATGTGCTCTTTATTACTTCTTCCACATTTATTTTTCGCACTTTGGTTTCTGTGGTTAATCTTAGTTTTTGTTTAAGGTCATGTTTTGATCGTTAAAAGATTTTTTAAAATACTAATTCACCCCCCTCTTGGAAAGCATTGGGACTAGTTCACAAGGGCTTAACATCCCTAACAAACTTTCAAGTGCCTTCAATGCACTTTCAAAAAGTTCTAGGATAGACTAATCTATTATGGATTTATTCAAATTGGATTTATACAATTTAAGGTTCTACTAAGCCTACAAACGCTTATATTTTAAATAATCAGATGTCTAAAATATACAAACATGAATTAATGTTATATATATATATATATATATGCCAATAAAGCTTTGCTCAGAATCTCATGCCACTATAGTTTATTCTCAATCATGATTTTTTTCAAAATTTACTCCAGTGTGTTATTGAAGTCTTTATCCAATCCATTTATATGAGGATACTTAAAGTAGTTAAACTCTTTTCTTCCAATCTGGTGTGGTAGAGGACCATATGTCTTTCACATGTAGAGAACCTTGACACCTTTTCACCCTCCTGGTGAGGTATAGGGTTGCATTATTATTTTATTATATTTTATAAAATAATCTCTCCTAGGTTGATAAATATTCTCAGGGTTTTCTAAATTTATCTTATATTTAGTCATTACCTGCACAGTTCATGGAAGGTAGTTAAACTTTCATTCTAACGGTCAAGTTTGTATTTTGGTAGTTTGATTCATAATCATTTCTTATATTTTATTGAAAATTTTCTCATTATGTAACTCACTTCTTCTTGTAGATTTTGGAGCATGTTGTATGTAGTGTTGAAAAAAAGTCATTCAATTTGATAAAAAAAGAATTTTTAAAAAATATTTCTATGAAATTAAGTTATAATTTTTTAATTTAGTAAATTTAAAAATAATATTTAAATGGAGTTTAAATTTTTAATTCCTTCTCTTTAATATAAGAAGCAAGTAAAAATGGTAAACAATAATATTTCTTACAAAAAAAAATTCTAATAAAACCTAACTTTGCAACGTAAAGATGAGAAATTTATTGTATCCAAGAAAAGGGTTTATTTTGTAAGTTGGGAACTCTCTTAATAATTTGTGTTAACATAAGTTAAGGTGTGATTCATCAGAAATTTAAAGTGGGGAAACTGGTTTATAAGACTACAACGGTCAATAAAACTTGTTAAAATAAGAAATTTAGCCTATAACCTATGATATGGAAAATTTATAGCATAAAAATAGTGAAAATTTCTAAAATTATATAATTAAATTTTTATGTAATTTGAATTCACCCATTTCAAGTACTTTATGAATCAACCAATCCTCACGATAGTGAAGTCTCTAGTGTTCCTCCTCTAACCTTGGTTTCAATACAAATTTTAGTTTGGCAAAAGATTAGTCCTTTTGATGGTCATTTAATTGGATTTGTAAGCCTTCAAAAGGTTTTAGGAATAGTTTAGTATCTTTTAAAATGGTTTAATAGAGTTACTGTTAAGTTTTCATGTAGAGGAGATTCGCTAAGTAATGGAAAGGGGAATATAGCCAAAGTTTTCAACTTAAGATTTAGAATTTTGTGCATCTAGTTTTGGAAACTCAATGACATTTAATATCTTGTAAATTTGATAATAGTGGTTTAGATATGCCAGGAAGTTGTAAAAAAAATTAGGTTTGGTTACGGCTAGTCTTGTTTTAGTGCACTTATGGGCACATTAAATGCCTTTTCGTGGGGAAATTATTAGATAAGTCATATGGAAGTTTGAGAGGAGGTTGTTAGATGAGCTATACAATAAGGAAAGAGTGGGGTTTTAGAAGATTGAAAACATACCACTGCCTAAAGTGACAAGGATTGAAGGAATCACTAAACTCCATAATGGTGAAACTTGCCACCAAGTTCATCTTCCTTGGAATAAAATCCAAATTCTTAGCAAAACAACATCATATTCCCATTTTACAAAATCTATGTTGTGTTTACGACTACCAAATTTAATTTCATAAAAAGAGGCTAGTCTGCCACAAATGTTACTAGTAAAGTTCAAAATTAAATTCACAATTTAAAATTAATTAGCACAAATTTAATAAATACAAATCGGCAGTCTTAAATAATATTCATCACAAGCATAAAATATGATTTAAACTTATTAAGCTTCATCATATGCCTTATTATGGTTCACTTATTTCATTTACATTTTTGCCAAATCAATGTATAGTTTATTGGACTCCAAATTACGAAAATATTTTTTAAGCTTAGCGTGAATGCATAGACTAAAGAATGGCTAAGAAGCTCTGCTTTATAAGAAGGCATAGGAGGTACAATACACAACAATTAAATCCACAAACATAAGAAGAATTCAAGTTAATTTTATTTCAAATAGTGGCCATAGGCCAAGCTATAATTAAAAGTTTTTTATTAAAAAATAGTTTTGATGCATTTTATTTTGTGTTTTGAAGTAATTATTTTCAAAGCAAGTTATTTTTATCCTAATTACCTAACATTTAAAAAGTGGCCGCACAAAATATCACACTATTAAGAAATTATTAAATAATTAAATTGTAGTAAATAAATGTATATAAAAAGAATGAATAAATGTGAAAGGCTAATTCAAAATTGATTTGTAGTACATCCTAGAAAATGAAAAGAAAGCTATCAAAGTTTGTGTATATAATTCATTTTAAATTTACACAAAAATACGTCCTTGAACCCTATGTATAATATATGTGAAATGGACCTTATCCGAATGCTCCATTGGAAATCGTACCATAGCTTCACATAGGCTCTTCTTAAACTTTAAAAATTATATGATAAAAATAAAATTTATTTGCTTAACTAATAAAATAGATATTAGTATTCCTAGGGATAAATATAGCATGCAATGTATAATGGTCATGCTAGAAATATGCAATGGGTAACAAACCCAATTAGTCTTGGGAAATATATTTTCATCCCCCTCCTTTATTGAAAAGAACTTTGAAAAAAATTAAATATATATCTAATCATAATGCCCACAACTAACACACAAACAAACATTATAAGAAAACATCATAAATTTGCTTTTGATTGTAAAGAATTAAACACTTCAACATAGCTTATGTGATGTATTTCCTACAAAAGCTTAATTCCCTGAGAAAATTGCATATTGTGTTAATGTTATAGATTAAACTGAGTATTTAGAACCATAATGTTTCTTGAAAACAATGACATAATTAATGATCATAATGTAGCACCTAATTCTAAGCCAAATATAATGAAAGCAGTCATTTTTACAAAACAAAGGCATCCCCAAAGCTACAATGGAAGAAGAAAAGATAGCACACTCAAAAGTATAAAAGCTCACAATGCTGTTGTCTTAATCACAGAAGAAAGAATAAAGTCCATAAATTCAGGTTATAGAGAGAAATTTACTTAATGACCTGAATTTTCATCAAGATCAAAATAGCAAATTTACTAGCTAAACTGCAGGATCAAATTAATCTCTAGAAAAATTAAGCATGAATTGAATTAATGAATCTATGTGATTTTAGTATGCATGTCTTATGCATAAAAATATTATCGATTTATATGGATCAAGACTTCACAAGATGAATATAAGATTGAAGAGCAATACTTGCACATCTAAAAGAAGATTTCTCATTTCTGTTCATCTAAACATGTTACATTAGATTAATTATTCGATCAAATATTCAATTTATAATTCATATCCTTATATGATTACACGTGAAATTAATTATTTGTATGAGATTGTGACTGCTAATATCTTTGCAATGATTTATCTCTTTTCATTGTAACTATCTCCCATATTGTTTTGACTCACATGTGTTTGCTTTTTTGTCTAATGTTCAAATACTTATGTATGCAATGCTTTCTTTTTAAGAGCTACTTGCAGTTTTTAACTTGATACATCATCAAAAAATTATTCTGATAGGACATTAATCTCTAGGAAAAATCAAAATGGAAACTTCTAAAATTAAATTTGGTACCATCCAAACTCAAATTTCAGCAAACTTACAGTTGAACTGAACATCTGGAGAAAACAAACCCAACAACACCAAATTTGAACTTCCTCCTATTTATAAATCATTCCACTCTAAGAAATCTATAAATAGACCCCTCGTTTCTCTTGAAAGGGGGCCCCAAAGAAGAAAGCAAGAGAGAGATCAGAGATTACTCATACATAATTGCTTTTCCTTGACTACCGCCCAGAGTTCTGTCGAACCATCACCTGATGTCGAAGATCTGTTAGACCACCACCAGATGCCCGGTCTTCCATCTGTCCACCACCTAATGCCTGGTGTTCCACCGGGCCATCACCTGATGCCCAGAGTTCCATTGGGTCACCACCTGATACCATGAGCTCCACTAGGCCACCACATGATGCTCAGAGTTCCATTGGACCACCACCTGATTTTTGTGTTCAGTCGGAGCCCACCTAATGCCCAGAGTTCCACCGGAGCACCACCTAACATCATAGTAACCCCAGACCACCACCTGATGCCTGAGTTCTGCTGGACCACAAAATGATACCCGGAGTTCCGCTAGGCTACCACCTGAAGCCCGGAGTTCTATGGGACCATCACCTAATGACGGATTTCTTAAGGACCAACAATTAATGCCCAGAGTTTTATCGGGCCCTCACCCATCACCTTGCATTTTGCAGGGCCACCACCTGACACCCGGAGTTCTGCCAGACCACCACTTAATGCCAGAGTTTGATCGAACCACCACCAGACGCTCGGAGTTCCACTAGGCCACCACCTGACACCTAGAGTTCCAACGAGACGCCACCTGATAAACGGAGTTCCCCCAGGCCACCATGTTATGCTGGTGTTCTGCCAAACCACCACTTGACTCCTGGATTTCCATCGAACCTCCACCTAGATCCCAAACATTCATCGGACCACCACTTGACCCCAATGTTTTGTCGAACTACCAACTGCCACATAGAGTTCCATTGAACTACCACTTAATGTCAGTAGGTTTACCATTGGACCATTACATGAGATTAGGAGTTCCGTCAGACCACCACTTGACACTGGAGTTCCACTGAACTACCGCCTTATGATAATGGTCTTTTTGACCCTTGTCTCCTATCGATAATGATCCTTTTGACCTCCATCGCCTACTACAGTCATTTTGACCTATATCGTATACTACGGTCCTTTGAACCTCCACCATTAGAGAATAATTTTTCTGACCCATTTTTGCTATTGACTTTGTTCCTTCCAACCCATTCTCGTACTATAGTCCTTATGACCCCCACTACTAGACAATAGTTTTTTTGACCCCTATCTCCTACCTACTATGGTTTTTTTAAACTCCATTGCCTAATATGGTCCTTCCGAGCTGCACTACTATACAACAGTCTTTCTTACCCCTATCTCCTGAAAACTACAGTCCTTCCAACCTTCATCGACTGCCAACTATGGTCTTGCCTACTAAACGAACAAATTAATACTGATTATTCAAATCTCCAATGATGGGCCTCATTTGTAATCTACAGAAAATAATAATGGATAGTCCCCATAATTATTCCCCCTTTTAAGGGATTTCTACATAAAATCTTTGGTGACTCTTATGAATGCTACTCTCTGTCTTTTATCAGCTTGTATGCTTGATCTTCATAAAAATCTAAGACGTTAAACTTTATATTTCTCAACCACCATGAATCTTCCAGTACACAATAATATGGCACCGTCTGTGGGATCGTGGTTCCTGATTGGGAGGCAATTTTCTCTCCAACCTCAAAAGGTTGTTTGTGTCAATGTCCTAACATCAAGTATTGCTGCATCAATTTCATGGGAATTAAATGTGGTCTGGTGGTAACCATAACTAAAAGAGTGGTCAAGAAAATTCCTACAAATTTTTTAATATCCAAAATGATATATTGGGATCATAAAGCTTCTAGCAAATAAAATAATGCTTCCAATAAATTTTAAGTTTATATAGTCCTTAGCTAGACATGTACTTCTTAGACAATGTCTTAATCTTGACCTCAAAAAGGTAGTAATGGTTTAAAGATAGACTATTTTTCACCGGTTATTTGGGATACACACGACGTTCACACACTCTTAATAAAGAAAGAATTGATCTCAGAGGGATTCAAATCGGCCTCTTCCACACATGTTAACAACATCAAGCAGGGCTTCTACATACAACCTCAGATAGGTCATACATCCTTGATGGATTCTCTCGACCTCTTCCATATAGGTTAATATTATTGACTAGGTCTTTGACAAACAATCTCGGATAGGACATACATCCTTGGTTGATTCTCTCAACCTATTCTACATAGGTTAACATCATCGAGCAGCGCTCTGACATACAACCTCAAATATATTCTACACCCTTAATGGATTCTCTTGACCTCTTCCACATAGGTTAATGTCATAGAGCAGTGCTTTGACATACAATCTCAAAAAGGACATACATCCTTGGTGGATTATATCGACCTCTTCCACACAGATTAATGTTATCGAGTAACACTATATTTTACAACCTCTGATAGGTCGTACATCCTTGGAGGATTCTCTTAACCTTATCCATATAGGTTAATGTCAGTGAACGATGCTTTAACATACAATATCGAATATGTCATATATACTTGGTTGATTCTCTAAACCTCTTTCTTATAGGATGACACCAATAAATAATGCTCTGATATAAAACCTCGAATAGGTCATATATCTTTGGCTGATTTTGTTAACCTCTACTCTACTACACATTAAAGAATCTCCTACAACTTCTCATTCAAAGAAATATTATAACTTGATTATCATCTGGCGTCTACTCAACTAACACTTTTAGTGAGTTTCTAGACTAATGAAAAGCCATCATCGACATCTCGCTCGACTACTATTAATAGCACACCCTCAAACTACCTCCTTCAGCTTTTTACCCATCACCAAACTTTTGTCTAGCTTCTACCCTACCCAAAATTTCTACCAATCATCAAACTTCTATAATCGTTCGACTTTCTTCAATGCCAAATTTCTACCCGTCATTGGACTTCTGCTCATTATTAGACTTCAATACAATGCCAATTTTCTACTTATAAGTAAAGTTCTGTCTGTCGTTGAACTTCTACCCGACGTCAAATTTCTATTTGTTATTAAACTTCTACTCGATGCCAAATTTTTAACATCAACAAACTTCTTCCCATCACTGAACTTCTACCCGATGTAGAATTTCTACCCGTCATCCGACTTCTACCAATCACTGGACTCTCATCAGACTTTACCCCACATCTAATTTTTGCTTGTCGCCAAACTTTTGTCCGCCGCCAGACTTCTGATGATCATTAGACTTCTACCCGACATCAAACATTGGATCATGTCTAGACTTTTTTCCAATATAGAATATCCACCCATTGTTATACACTCATTAGACTTCTACTTGACATCAAATTATAGCCATTCTGGCCTCTACTTCTTGATAACGATCTTTCTAACCTCCATTGTCAACCAACTACAAATCTCTGTTGGTCATGGGAACTCTCGAAGAAAGGTGATCCCCATCATGTCATCTTTATAGGGAGGGGCCTTGCAGTCAGATAAGGGACCTAACTTTTCTAAAGATAGGGGAATGACTCCCATATAGGAAGAGACTGAAGGGGAAGGCCTCAGCTTGAGGAGAAAAAGAGGAAAGGAGAAGGAGTCTTTTACTTTGTGAGGGGCCCAAGACTTGGACAGGGGATACTACCTGAATAAGACAAGCGGAAGGCCTCAGCTTGAGGAAAAGAATAGGAAAGGTGGAGGAGACTCCTACATAGAGAGGGGCCCTTAAACTGAACATGGGATGCCACTTGAAGAGGACCAAGGGAAGGCCTCGACATGAGAAGAATAAGGGAAGAAAAAAGGGAAAGGTGGAAGAGGATCCTACATAGCGAGGGGCTCTAGAACTAGAACAAGAGATGCCTCCTAAATAGGACCAAGAGAAGGCCTCAACCTGAGAAGTAGAAGGGAAGACAAGAGGAAATAAGGAGGATACTCATACTCAGTGTGGAGCTCTAAATTTGAATAGGGGATTCAACTTGAACAGGACTATGAGAAGGCCTCAGCCTGAAGAGAAGAGGAGAAAAGGAGGACGGCCTTGATATTTCATACCCATAAGGGCGTATTTATAGTGAAAAGAGAGAGGATGAAGTTATATATATATATATATATATAATATTTGAAGCCCATCTTCCAATCACTCCATTAAGGGGCCATAACTCCCACCTTTCCACTACTCTAATAATGGCACCTTCCCACTGCTCCAGTAATGGCCCATAACTCCTACCTTCACATTACTAAACTAATTACACCTTCTCACTACTCCACTAAGGGCTTATAACTCCCACCTTCCCACTACTCAACTAATGGTCCATAACTCCCAACTTCTCACTACTCTACTAATTGGCCATGGCCTAACCCAACCCATTACTCCACTATTGGCCAACATTTTTGAACTTGGGTGGGCCATAGGCATGGCCAAGGTAGATCTCATAATCGGTTTAGAGATATGATGGGTATGCTAGTAGACTAGGTGGGCCAATTTTGCATTAGTGTCTGATTTTTTGAATGGAAAGACCAATTTGGAAATTTTGGGTGTCCAGGGGACAATTTTTTCAACATTTTAGACTCAATTTAGGCAATTTTATAGCCAACAAAGACATGTAAACCAAAGAAAAAATTATTTAAATTTTTAAGTTGCATAAAAAATTCCCCAAAAGCTATAACATATATTTTTGGACTTTGTAGACATTGACATTCGAAAATATGGGGCAACTAATACATCTTCAAAAATTTATATTGATTTGGAACGAATCTTGAGGAAAAATTAAGCTGAAATATTACAAAATTAAATTTTGGATCATCTAAACTCCAATTTAAGCAAACTTATAGTTGAGCTAAACATTTTGTGAATACAAATCCAATGACACAAAATTCCACTCAATCTTAGTCCAAATGAGTCAAAATCAAGGAACCAAAGCACTGTTAGAAGGTTCAAGCCTCAAATTGGATTACCAAACAGTTTCCAAAAGTGACAAACTTAAAGTAGAATCAAGCGGCTCGATGAGACAAATTCAATGAGCTTATGATCATAGAATTACAACATCACTAAGACCTTTAAATGTCAAATGTACATTCCACAATCAAGGGATTCAACTTCGGTCGACCATCCAAACTACTCTAGGTAATCTATAAATAGACCCCTCGTTCCTCTTAAAAGGGTGCTAGAAATAAGAGGGAAAGAGAGAGATCGGAGATCCCTCTTGCCTCCCCACTTTTCCTCAACCATCGCTCGGAGTTCCGTCAGACCACCACCTGATGCCTAGAGTTCCACCGAACCACCACCTAATGCTTGAGTTCTATCAGACCACCACCTGACGCCTGCAGTTCCATGGGTCACCACCTAAAACCTGAAGTTCCACCTGACGGCTGGACTCAAATCGAGCCAACATCTAACACCCAATGTTTCACTGGGTCACCACCTAATGACCAGAGTTCCGTCTGACCACCACTAAATGCTGATATTCTACGAGACCACCACCTAATGTTTAAAGTTCCATAGGACCACCACCTGAAATAGGAGTTTCATTGGACCACCATAAGACACCTATAGTTCCATTTGGACATAACTTGATAATCACAGTTCTACCAGACCACCAATTGACATCGAAGTTTTGCTGGACCACTACCTTATGCCTGAAGTTCCACCGGGCCACTACCTGATGCCCGGAGTTCCATCAGTCCACCAACTAAGGTTTGAAGTTCTACCAAACCACCACTTAACACTAAAGTTTTACTAGACCACCTCCTGATGCCCGAAGTTCCACCATGCCACCACCTGATGCCTGGAGTTCTACCAGGCCACCAACTGAAGCCTGAAGTTCTTCCGGACCATCACCTAATGTCGGAGTTCTATCAGGCTACCACTTGATACCAGGAGTTCCATCGAGACACCACCTAACTCCCAGAGTTCCACTGAGCCACCACCTGATGTCCGAAGTTCTGCTGGACCACCACTTGACTCTGATGTTTTTCCATACCACCACTTGAAGCTTGGAGTTCCACCGAACCACCACCTGATGCTTGAGCTTCTACTAGAACACCACCTAATGTAAGAGTTCCACTAGACCACAATGTAACATATAGGGTTCCATCGGACCACCACCTCACGTCAGGTGGTGTTCTACTGGACCACCACCTGACACCCAAAGTTCCATCGGACTACCACCCAACACTTGAGTTCTTCCTGACTACCACCTTATGCTAATGATCTTTCTATTATCTCCATTTGACTATGGTCGTTCTGACCTCCATCATCTACTATTATCCTTTCAACATCCACCATTAGAGAACAGTCTTTTTGACCCCTGTCTCCTACCGACCATTGTCCTGCTAGCCCCATCGCCTACTAATATCTTTCCGATCTCCACCGTTAGACAAAGGTATTTCTAACCCCTTTCACCTACCAACTACGGACCTTCTTAAAACCATTGCCTACTACGGTCCTTCCAACCACCACCGCTAGACAATAATTTTTTTAACTCATATCTTCTATCGACTATGGTCCTTCCAACCTCCATCAACTGCTGACTTTTGTCCTGCCTACTAAATAAGCATATCAATATAGATTCTTAAAATTTCTAACATATAATGCATTCTATGTAATGTATATATGTTATATCATGCTAAGGCTTTCCCTCCACTGAAGGGCCTCATTTTTAATCTACTACAAATAAGAGTGGATTCAATCAACTCAGCTAGGTGTTAGAATTTTCCTTCTTTTTAGTGGTTTCCACAAAAAAATCTCTACTGTCTCTTATGAAAACTACACTATCTCTTTTATCTGCATGTGTGTTGGATCTCCAAACAAAGCTACGATGCTAAACTTTATATTTCTTTACTGCCGACTATGGTCTTGTCCGCTATTTTATACTTGAATTGAAATCTTTAATAATAAGTAAATTGTATCAACCAAGAAGGAATTCTATAAGAAAAAAGAAGAAGAATAAAACCTTTAAGAAGCTCGAGCATATACGAAATATATTTGCATCAGCTTATGTTGCTAGTTTTCTATAATTGGTTATATTTATAGATTATGTAATAAGCCTTAAAGTGTAAAAATTGTTGCAAACCTAGATTCAAGGAGTATAATTTTGATAATAGAAATCATTTTTAGTATTTCTATTTCTCTATTATTGCCTTGCCTACTAATGTTTTATGTCCATAAGGTTAATTACAAATCAAGCCAGCTCAAGATTGGGTAGATTAAGACTGAGTGAGTATGTAAGTGTACTTTAAGTGCTTTTACCTTTTCTTGAGTCAAATATTATAAGGCAGAACCTGATGCTAAGTAACATTGCACACAGACTTAGGTGAGAAATTTTGAATGTTTTAGAATTTTCTATTTTTGATCACATCGATAGGGATGATCCAAAATTATCCTTGATGATTAGTTAAAAATAAAAACCCTAAATAGGGCATCATTATAAAGACTACCAAATTAAGCGAATCATCTTCGACGATATTACATCATCCTGGCCAATATCCTCAAATCAGAAAGAATTAGCCGCCAACTTTTTTAGGTATGTTATTATTTGTAGAAATCACACAGGATAATATCATATCTTCTTGGATAATTCATTACAATTATGCCTAATTTATTCAATTTATTAAGGAAATTAATTAAGGTTTGATTGATCGATCATATCATACTAGACGATCACAGGATCATCCTGGATGATCATTTAGAAGAACCTTTATTTTTTCCCTTATCACCTAGATGACAAGAATGATATGTTGGACTATCAGTTGAAATTTTCCATCATCCATGTGTATTACCTGGATGACCAAAAAAATGTTCTGAATAATAATCCATGTTTTTGAACTAACCAAATGGGATGATTCAAGAATTATCTTGGACGATAAGTTATATTTCTTCATCGTCCAATATATATCTTCTAGACGACCATAATGATGCCCTGGATGATATGTATGGTTTTGAACTAATCATACAGGTTGATTTCGACATCATCCTAGATAATCAGAATAAATAAGACTTCTAAACATCCAGCCCTCCTAGATCATCCTAGCCAAATAGCATGAAAATACACTGATCGTTCGATCATCCTGGATGATCTTTGATGAGAAGTTATAAATTATGGAAAATTTTATGCCCTTTTTTATAAGATCCCTTATTTATTCTATGAGAGATCTTTTATTTTTGTCCTTGCTTGGGAGAGAGAGAGAGAGAGAGAGAGAGGATCTTATCAGGGGGAGTTTGTGAGGGGTTCACAAAGGTTGCTCTAAGCAAGGATCTGAGTTATCTTCTACAGTCATCATCCTTGGTTCCTTGGATGCTCTATGGAGGTATTCTTTAGCAATCAATCAAGGTTCTCTACCTGCTTAAGGAGGAAGCAAAAGGAGGTCAGGTTCTCTACCTTATTAGTGTTAGTGGAAAGGAGTTTATAAAGGTTTCTCCTTCTTGTTGTGGGAGTAAAATAAGAGTCATTGATTTTTAGTGCAATACCCGAAGGAGAGGCTTAGGGAGTGCACAAAGTCAAGTTGACCGAACCACTATAAAATCTGATGCACTCTTTCTTATTGTGTTTCTGCCTTTTACTTTATGCACTTATTTTCTTGTGGATGAGGTTTTAAAATATTTCAAAAAGATCATCCCTCCTCTTGGTTAGCCTCAGGCTAGTTCATAAGGGCTTAATAATCCTAACGAACTTTCAACTGGTATTAAAGTGGGATTTAAAAAATCTAGTTTTTAAAAAACTATTGAATTTTAATCCTTGGCTAACTTTGGCAAAAGAAACACTGCAGAAGTTTATTCAATTACTAAACCCTCTCTTTTTAATAATATATCTTTTGATTTCTAGAAAACTTGCATGTCCACATTCTTACAATCTATAGATTATCGTGTGCAAATGCTATTAAAGATGGATATTCTACACCATCATATGAATATATGGCATGAAAATTAAACTTCCATTTACTGAATGGATTTTTTATGATAGAGATCTAGCACAACTTAATACTAAATATTTAATTATTTTTTATGTGCACTAAAATTTGAAAATTATATGTGTGTCTCAACTTGAATAACTTGTAAAGAAATCTGAGATAAATTATTTATCACTTATGAAGGTACAACTGAGGTTAAACAATCTAGATTGAATATCTTGCTTTATAACTATGAACTATTTCCCATTAAACCTAATGAGTTAATATCTGAAATGTATACTAAGTTTACATAAATTGTCACATCCCTGCATGCCTTAGGAAGAGAACTCAATAACTATGAGAAAGTTAATAAAAATATGAGATGTTTACCTTCTTCCTTTGTTGCTAAGATAACTACTATCACTAAATCCAAGGATTTGAATACTTATTCTATTGATAACTTACTAGGGTCACTCATTACTTACGAGCAAGGAGTAAACCAAAGATAACTTGATGCATGTTAGAAAAAGAAGAAGAAAACTATGACGCTGAAGGATAATAATACGGATAATAATTCTTTTGGGTCTAAAAGTGATGATGCTGCCTTAATCACTAGGCAATTCAAAAGCTTTCTAAGGAAGAAATAAAAGCACTATCAGAAGTGGAACAAAGTAAGAGTAGTAAGAATTTTAAAAGTTCTTCTAATGTGATTTATTTTGAATATAGGAAGCGAGGATATATAAAAGCTAATTGTCCTACACTTAAGGCTCACCTAAGCAAGGAGAGCGGTGAGGTGAAATTGAAGTTCATAAAGGATAAGAAGCAAATTTAAAAGGCACTCTAGGTATATTCTACGTTTAACTCCTCTGAGACTGAAGCTGAGGAGGAGACAACAAACTTGTGTTTGATGGAAGAAGATCATCTTGGTTAGTCTAACCAAGAAGAGGTATATGAACTAACCTACAATCAATTACTTGAAGTTACTATGAAAATTTATTTAACATAGAGGAATCTTAAGAAATTACATGCTAGCTCAAAATTAGAGTTTTTAAACTTTTAAAAAAGCATGAAATTTTGCTTAAAGATCACTCTAAACTTGATAACAATCACATGAAACTATTGGATGAGTTTGATGAATTAAATACATTTCATGAATTACTGAAAGCTTCGCACACTAAACTTGAAAATGACTTTAAAAAATATATTAATGAATCTGAGAGTAGGGAGCACTATTTAAAAATTGCTAATGTTATTTTAAAAAGTGCTAACTATTGTTTAAAGCTAAATTTAAAGAACTTGAGGAAAATATGATACCACGCACACCTAAAAAAGTTTTCAATCCTGTTCCAAAGGTAAAAGTTTTGAAACATAGGAAGAGGAATTATAACTCGAATAGATTAGTAAATCCATTTCCTGGTGTTAGATTTTTTTCATGTGCCATGCTATGACACATCTCCCACACTTGCACTATTCACCATAGTACACATTAGGTGTGGAGACCCAAATTACACAATTTATAGCATAACACACAAGCATTGCATTCTTCTTTCTATAAGACGGGACCCAAACTTGTTTACGTTCATCAATGTGATGTTTGATAATTTTATAAGTATGCTCTCAACAAACACCTCATGAGAGTTTGTGGGACTTGGACAGCTGATGCTCATGACACATGATTGTAGATGCCAATCAATTCATCTCACTGGAGGCTAGGGCTAGTGGCAAGGTCACACTTAGACACAACACTTCTAGAAAAGTGGTGGGTGCAGGTATAATTAGAAACTCCAAGAATCTTTTGATTGAAAATGTTTTAATTATTGATAGCTTAAAACACAACTTGCTCGGCATCAGTCAGCTTTTTGATAAGGGCATTATCATAAATTATTTGTCAAATACATGCATCATTAGCTTGAATAATAATAGTGTTTTGCAGGGAAAAAGGATCAGCAACATTTACATTCTTTATTAAAATAACATTGAATATTCTGCTTCATTTTGTTTAAAAATTGCTACTGATGATTCTTTGTTGTGGCAGGCGGTTATGTCATGCAAGCATGAAAACCCTTAGGAGAGTAGCTTAAAAGGACCTAGTTAGATGTGTCCCCAAGCTTAAGTTCACTAAGGACCACCTGTGTGATGCTTGTCAACTAGGGAAATAAGTATAATCCTCTTTCCATTCCATTAAGGATATTAGCTACTTTAGATATTTAGAAGTCCTTCACATGGATTTGTTTGGACCCATTAGCACTGCTAACTTAGGGGGAAAAATCTATGTATTTATGAATGTCGATTACTACTCGAGGTTTATTTGGATTAGATTTTTGTCACATAAAAAAAGTCTTTTGATAAATTTAAATCCTTCTCCACTTAGATTCAGAAAATGCTAAGATGTGAGATCTTAACTATTCATAGTGACCATGATGGAGAGTTTGAAAATGTGAGATTTGGAACCTTCTATGAGGATCAAGGGATTAGTCACAACTTCTCAGCTCCTAGGACCCCTCAGTAGAATGGGATAACTGAAAGGATGAATAAGACCTTTGTTGAAATTGCTAGAGTCATGCTTACTAAGAATTTACATCCAAAATATTTTTGGGTTGAAGTGGTAAACATAGTTTGATTCTTGTTAAATAGGGTGAATGTTAGATCAAAACTTAATAAGACACCATATGAGATCATTAAGGGTAGGACACCTGACCTCTCTCACCTCCATATCTTTGGCTATAAGTTTTTCATTCTTAACAAAAGGGAAATCATTCTTAGAAAATTTTGACCTACAATATGATGAAGGAGTGTTCTTATGATATTCAATTGTTGGGAAATCCTTAGGAGTGTTTAATAAGAGGACATGGGTGGTGGAGGAGACTACTCATGTTGTGTTATATGAATTTGATCTAAAGAAGTCTAGAGTTAAGGAGGAATATGAAGTTGGAGAGATTACCCAAGGAGTAGAAACTAAAAATTAGGAGAAAAGGGTAGAGCCTCAAAAAACTAATGGAGTGACTGAGATTATCCAAGGTGTAGAAACTGCAAATTTGGAGGAAAAGGTAGAACCTCAAAACACTTTGCCTAGACATTAAAGATATTTTTTGAGTCATCCTGAAGAACTGATCTTAGGAGACCATTCTCGAGGTGTTAGAACTAGGAATGAACTTAAGAAGAAAGTAAACCACTCTGCCTTTATTATAATGACTTAACCCACCAACTTCAGTCAATCCCTTTCTGATGAATGTTATATCTTAGCTATGCAAGAAAAACTTAACCAATTTGTGAGGAATGGTTTTTGGGAGTTAGTAGAAAGACCTAAGAATCAAAGTGTGGTAGGAACCAAATGGGTCTTTAAGAATTAAATTAAAGATTTTGGTGTGTTGGTTAGGAATATGGCAAGATTGGTGGCTAAGGGGTACAACCAAATAGAAGGGATTGATTTTGAGGAGACCTTTGCCCCTATAGCTTGATTGGATGTAATTAGAGTGCTACAAGCCTTTACTTGTTATAAGGGATTTAAGCTTTTCCAAATTAATGACAAGAGTGCCTTTTTAGATGGGGTAATAAAAGAAGATGTTTTTGTAGAGCAACCCTTAGCTTTTGAGAGATCCAAATATCTAAATCATCTTTACAAATTAAAAAGACCTTTTATGGATTAAAATAAACACCTAGAGCTTGGTAAGATAGGCTTAGCACATTCCTACTAGAATGTGAGTTTGTTAAGGGGAGCATAGACATCACCCTATTTCTGAGTAAAGTAGGATAAGAGTTGCTCATTATTCAGATTTATGCTGATGATATACTTTTTGGATCTTCTGATAAAAGTTATCAAATGATTTTTCTAAAACAATAAGTAAGGAATATGAGATAAGTATGATGGGAGAATTGTCCTACTTTTTTGGGTTTAGCATAAGACTATTGGATGATGAAACCTTTCTTAATCAATCAAAGTATATTAAGGACATCTTAAAGAAATATTAAATGGATAAGCCGATCCAATAAACACTCCCATGAGCTCCAATGTTCAATTAGATAAGGACTCAAATGGAAAATCAGTTGATCATAAAAAGTACATAGGAATGATTGGATCACTTATTAACTAATATGCTAGCCTACCTGATATAGTGATTAATATTTATCTCTGTGCTAGATTTCAAGCTAATCCTAAAGAATCCCACCTAACTGCAGTTAAGAGAATCTTTAGATATCTCTTAGGGACCCAAAACTTAGGAAACTGGTATCCTTGGCACAACACTTCTTTTGAAATTATTAGATATTCATATTCTAATTTTAGAGGGTTTAGGGTGGATAAAAAGAGAACTTCTAGAACTTTCCAATTCATAGGATAATTCTTAGTTTCCTAGTCTTGTAGAAAACAAAACTCCGTTGCACTTTCCACTACATAAGCTGAGTACATTACTTTAGAAAGTTATGTGGCCTAAGTCATTTAGTTGAAGAAGTAAATTTTGGATTTTGGATTACTTGTTGGCATAATTTCAATTCTATGTGATAGTACTAGTGCCATCTGATCTGTAAAAATCCTATCGAACAATTTAGAACCAAACACATTTGACATAAGGCCTCACTTCATTAGGGATCATGTTTTCAAAGGAGACATTGAGTTACACCATGTAGCAACTGAAAACCAACTAACTGACAACTTAAGGAACAGATTGGGTGTGATTAATATAAATGCATGAACTTGATGATTTTTAAACTCTGAATTTTATGTTTTTTTTATCTTTCTCTTATTTTTTATTTCTAATTTTTCTTTTGTTTTTTATCTTTCCTTTATTTTGGTTTTGATTGTATGTTCCTATTTATTAGCTTATATTTTTTCATGTTTTAAGTTTAATAGTTTCTTTGCTTCTTTCAATTTTCTTTTGATAAATACTAACATGACATTTTATGCCTTATTTTTATATTGAAAATATGTAGTCATTGATTGACAACGCTAAATCACTTAAAGGGAGAAATACCATTTTTGTTTCCCTACCTCTAACTCCTTTTAGCAGTATAATTTTTCTTTTTTTAAAAAAGAGTCTTTCTCAAATAAACAACTAGACTTTGCAATTGAGATCTTTTATATCTTGTTACAATAATCTATCTTATATTAATAATGTTCAAAGTCAATAAATCACTTTCTAAATTTCTTAATCTTGTTATTACATTTATCATATGAATTTGATTCTACTTCATGATTTACTCTTCTTTATATTAGAGAGTGAGTTTTTCTTCTCTAATATATGAAAGATATTCTCATAACTAAGAGTATTTAAAAGTTTTGAAAGGGAACTAGCTTACAAAAATGGCAAAAGGTATAAAATGAGCCCACAAAGAAAAACTAAAAAGATGCGCAATGATTGCCAAAAAATTTGAAAGTTACACAAAGTTATCAAAAATTAAAAGATACACAAAGTGCATCAACCAATTGATAAGAGGCATAAAATGAGCCCACAAGAAAGCAAGCTTCCTTCTCTTTCAAATCTTTAAATCTTAGAAGAATTCATGTGTCACTTGATATTTTTAAAGACTTAATTTTGAAATTCATGATTGTGACAAATTATTTTGCTATACAATTCTATATGATATTTTTTCTGGAATGAAGTTTTGAACAGATCAATTTTTCTTATATGATTACTTTCTGAGTTTGATCTTTTATTTTTAAAAGATGGATTGCCCTTTAAGAAGACTGAGTTAGAGTTACAGTATAAGTTTTTTTTACTACCATTTTTTAGATTTCGGTGATGTTAACTCATTTCTTACAAATTTTTAATTCAATCACATTGAAAATTCATATTATTTTGACTTTGATAAAAAAAGCTGTGTTTTATTGTTCTTTTTGTTATTTTTATCATCTTTTCATTATTTTATATTGGATTTTTATTAGTTTTTTATATTTTATGGCCTCTTCTGATCACCTCATGCCTTCATCAAAATCTTCAATTTTTTTATCACATCGTCCTGGATGATATCATCAAATCACCCTTCATCATCAATCTTATAGCTAGTCTAACTCAATCATTTGAGATCGTCCTAGACGATCCACATTGTCCTGGATGAACGGATTGAATTTTGCTCAATTATTTATGATCATCCTGGCGATACACCTATTTTTAATATATGATCCACATATCAAAAATAGTTACACATTTTAAATTCAGCCTATATTATCCATTATTATCAATCATCATGGAGGATCCACCTAATTGTCCTAAATGATCCATTTTGTTAATGGTCATCTAGGATGACAACTCGTGGTGATCTCCTGTATTTAATCATCCTGGATGATGTTTGATCGTCATAGTTGATCAGATCACCTTTTTGACCAATCATCCCGGACGTCATAAATTTGTCTAATCATCCTGGATGATCCTATGATCGTCCTGGATGTTATGGCTGATTCTTTATAAATAGTAGATTTCAAAGAGTTTTCTCACCCTCAAATCCTTCTTTCACACCTCAAGCTCTAATTCCTTATTGGTGGTTGGTGGAAAAAGGTCTTGGATTGTGATTGACAGTTCCTTAAGGGCATCTGTTGATCCTTATTTCCCTGAGACGGCTTACCAAGACACCTATTTTTATTAAAAAACTTTTGGATCACCCCTTTGAGGATCTTCAATCCTCACACACTCACTTAACTGATCCTGAATATCTTTACTCACACGTCCATCACCTTCATTCTAACTCTTGCTTTCCTATTCAACTCTGAACTCCTCTATGAGTTCTTCGCTAGCCTTAGGTTCAACACCACCTACACAACCCTAATGTCCTATATGCATAGACACCTAATAGAGATCACCTATCAGGATTTCCATAAACTCCTCCAACTTTTAACTACTGGTCATAAGCTCCACACCATGTATTTCAATCTTGATTATGACTAGGGTCCTGCCAATAACCTAATGAGAGACACAAATGTCTCCTACTATGATGGGGCGTTAAGAACTTTAGTCAAGGATTTTAGGACAATCCAACATGTTCTTAAAACCTTAATAATTCTAAAGGCTGGTGACCATATCCACATTACTCCCCTATTCTCAATTACCACCTTTTATATAATGGCCCATATGGGAGTTCAATGCCATTGATCTTCTTTTTTGATACATTGAGCACCTGAATAGTATTAGGGATCCAAGGCACAAAAGAAAGACCAACCTTGCCTTAGGACACATCATAACTTTCATCATGGAAACCAATAGCTCCTTTCATGTTCTACACAGCACTCATCTCGATCCATGGTATGAGGAAGTTGAGGTAACTGAGGAGGAAATTGCTCCTATACCTATTCCAATCTTCCAGCACTCATAGGTTGATCAGCTGGTGGAGTAGTTCAACTAATGAGAGGCTAGGTTTATCTCTTACATTTCTATACAGGAGCAGCATCATGCAGCGAATGTTGTTAGATTTAATGCTTATGTGGCATACCAGTAGCTGCAGTACGACCAGGATATAGCCTAAATTGGGGAGTAGTTTGCTTCTACCCACAATCTTTTTTAGCCACCACCTCCTCCTCGTTTGCCTGATTAGGGCTCTCCGTACTTATAGAAATTTTGTTTTGATGTTTTTTGGGTGATGTTATTATACTGTTGTTAGTTTCAATTTTATAATTTTTGTATTGTATTTATTTTCTATTTCCTCCTCCTTTTTATGATGTTAAAAGCAGGAGTAGTGGTAGTGTATTGTGCTAGTGTTACTTCATTGTACTGTTATTTTTCGTACTACTATTGTTTAGTGTTTGTTCCATCTACTTATTTTTAACAAAATTTATATTACTTCATTCATACTGTTCTCCTTTACTTTATATTTCATTAATGTACTTGAGTTCAATTTTTTAACAAATGTTTGTCATCATAAAAAAGAGGGAGATTGTTGCAAAACTAGATTCAAGGATTATAATTTTGATGATAGCAAAATATTTTGGTACTTTTGTTTCTCTAATATTGCCCTGTCTACTAACATTTCAAGTCCACAAGATCAATTGCAAATAAAGCCAGCTCAAGATTGGATTAATTATGATTGAGGCAGTCTGTAAGTGTATTTTAAGTGCTTTTATCTTTTCTTGAGTCAAGTGTAATGAAGTGTATCATGATGCTAAGTAACATTGCACAGACACACTCAGGGTGAGAAATTTTGAATGTTTTTGAGTTTTTTTTATTTTTGATAATATCATTCGAGATGATCCAAAATCATCCTGGATGATCAGTTAAAAATAGAAATCCTAATTAGGGAGTCATTGTTTAGAAAGTCAAATTTAGCAAATCATCCTGAGTCATATTAACATCATCCTAGCCGATATGCTCAAATTAGAAAGCATAAGTCACAAACTCTTTTAGTTATATTATTATTTTTAGAAATCGTACAGGACAATCTCATATCATCCTAAAAAAATCATTACAATCATGCCTAAATTAGTCAGGTGATTAAGGAAAGTAATTAACATTTAATTGATCAATCATATCATCCTAGACAATTGCATGATCATCTTGAATAATCAGTTGGAAAAACCTTTGTATTCTCCTTGATCACCTAGATGAAAATAATGATATGCTAAAAAATCAATTGAAATTTTCCATCATCTAGGTGTATCTCCTGGATGACCAAAATGATGTTCTGGATGATAATCCATGTTTTTCATCTAATCGTACGGGATGATTCAAGAATTGTCTTGGACAATAAGTTATATTTCTTCATCATCCAACATATAACTTCTAGAAAACCAGAATGATGTATTGAATGATATGTATGGTTTTGAACTAATTTTACAGGACATTATCCATATTATCCTGGACGATCAGAAAAAAATATGGCTTCTAATGCTCTAGCCCTCCCAGATCGTCTCGGCCGAATGGGCTGAAAAATACACTAACATACAGGATGCCAGGAAGATCTTTTATGGAAATTTATAAATTAGGGAAAATTTTAATCCCTTCTTTATTAGATCTCTTATTTATTTAATGAGATATCTTTTGTTGTTGTACTGACTTGGGATTGCCAAAAGAAGTAGAGGGAGAGCTTGGTAGAAAGAGAGAGGATCTTGTGAGGGGGAGTTTATGAGGGGTTCACAAAGGTTTCTCCAAGCAAGGATCTAATTCTTCTTCTCAAGCCATCATCGCTGGTTCCTTGGAGGTTCTTGGGTGGTCTTCTTCAGCAATCGATCAAGGTTCTATACTAGCTTCAGGAGGAAGCAAAAGGAGGCCAGGTTCTCTGCCTTATCGGGGTTAGTCCAAAGAGTTTATAAAGGCTTCTCCACCTTACAATGGTAGTAAAAGGAGAGTCACTGAGTTTTAGTGCAATACTCGGAGGAGGGGCTCCGGGGACTGGACATAGTCAAGTTGACTGAACCACTATAAAATTTGGTGTGCACTTTCTTATTATGTTTTTGCATTTTACTTTCCACTCTTATTTTCTTGTGGATGATTGTATTGTTTAAGTTTTTAAAATATTTTAAAAAAGATCATGCTTTTTGTGTAAAAAAATTTAAAACTACCAATTCACCCCCACCACCCCCCACCCTCTTGGTTAGCCTTGGGCTAGTTCATGACAGCTTAACAACCCTAACAAACTTTCAAGTGGTATTAGAACGAGATTCAAAAAATCTTATTTTTGAAAACTTATGAATTTTGATCCATGGCTAACTTTTATAATAGAAACATTGCAGAAGGTTATTCAATCACTAGACCACCTCTTTTTTATAATATATCTTTTGATTTATGAAAAACTTTCAAGTCCACTTTCTTACAATCTATAAATTACCGTATGTGCATGCTTGTTAAAGATGGATATTCTGCACCATCATGTGAAATCAATGGCATAAAAACTGGGCTTCTATTTACTAAATGGATTTTTGATGATAGAGATTAGCACAACCTAATGCAAAATGTTTAAATTATTTTTTCTATGCACTGAAATCTGAAGATTACATGCGTTTCTCAACTTATTCATCTAGTAAAGAAATTTTGGATATGTTATGTATCACTTATGTATCATGACAAGGAACTATTTTGCATGAAACCTAGTGAGTCAATATCTAATATATATACTATGTTTGCATAAATTATCACATCCCTACATGCTTTAGGAAGAGAACTCATTAACTATGATAAAATTTATAAAATTTTTAGATGCTTTCCTTCTTTGTTTGATGCTAAGATAACTTCTATCATTGAATCTAAGGATTTGAATACTTATTCTATTGATAACTATTGGGTCACTCATTACTTACGAGCAAGGAGTGAACCAAAGATAACTTGATGCATGTGAGAAAAAAAAGGAGAAAATTATAGCACTGAATGCTAATGATATGAATACTGATTCTTTTAGGCCTGAAAGTGATGATGCTGCCTTAATAACTAGGCAATTCAAAAGGTTTCTAAGAAAGAAACAAAAGCACCAAAAGAAATGAAACAGAGGTAAGAGCTGTATGAATTCTAAAAGTTCTTCTAATTTGATTTATTTTGAATACATGAAGCTAGGACATGTAAAATTTGATTGTCCACACTTATAGATCACTCAAGAAAGGAGAGGGGTGAGGAGAAATCTAAGTTCAAAAAGGACAAGAACTAGATTCAAAAGTCATTTTGAGCGGATTATATGCGTAACTCTTCTTAGAAAAAAGCTGAGTAGACAACAAACTTGTGTTTAATGGTGGGTGATCATCTTGGTTAGTCTAACCAAGAAGAGGTATGTGAACAAACCTACGATCAATTATTTGAAGTTTCTTTGAAAATTTATTCATCATTTAGGAAACTTAAGAAATTGCATGCTAGTATGAAATTAAAAATTTTAAACTTGCAAAAAGGGCATGAAGTTTTGTTTAAAGATCACTCTACACTTGATAAAATTTATATGAAGCTGTTGGATGAGTTTGATGAATTGAATAAATAACATGAATTATTGAAAGCATCCCAAATTGAACTTGATAAGGATTTTAAAATATATATTGATGAATCTGAGAGTATGGAGCACTATTTAAAAGTTTATAATGTTATTTTAGAAAGTGCTAACAATTTTTTAAAAATAGATGTAAAATTAGTTCAGGAAAATAGAATACCACCCACACCTGAACTATTTTTTAATCCTGATCCAAAGCTAAAAGTTTTAAAATCCTGGAAGAGGCACCATAACCCGAATAAATTAGTAAATCCATTTTTTTGTGTTAGATGTTTCTCATGTGACATTCTATGAAATATCTCCCACACTTCTACTGTTCACAATAGTACACATTGGGTGTGGAGACCCAAATTACATTATTCACCGCATAACACACATGCATTGCATTCTTCTTTCCATAAGAAGGGACCCACACTTGTTTGGATTGCTAAATCTAAATGTTTAATGATTTTGTAGATGTGCTCTCACCAAAGACATCATAAGAGTATATAGTACATAGACAGCAGAAGCTCACAACACATGATTGGAGATGCTAATTAGTTCATCTCGCTTGAGGCTAGGGCTAGGGGCTACGGCTAGAGAAGGGTCACTCTTGGAGAAAACACCACTAGGAAAGTGGTGGGTATAGGTATAATCAAAAACTCCAAGAACCTTTTGATTGAAAAAATATTTTAGTTTTATATGGATGGAAATACAAACTACTCAGTATTAATAAGCTTTGTGATAAGGGCTTTATCATCAAATTTTTTTTAAACACATGCATCATTCGGTTGAATAATAACACTAATTTGTAAGGATAAAGATTAACAACATTTACATGCTTGATTTAAATAACATTGATGTCTGATTCATTTTGTTTAAAAACTACTGTATATGAGTCTTGGTACCACACTTTGATTCTTAGTTGTTACTACACTTTGATTAGTAGGGATACAAATTAAGTAATCTGCTACATCGAGGAGTTGAGCCAAAAAAATTGTTAGTAGGGATATAAATTATGATATATTTCTCTTTTTATTTAGTATTGACCAAGTAATAAAATAAAGACCATTTGAAAACAATAAAATATAGTTGAACTAGTTATTTTAGATAAATAATTTGGTTATTTTAATAATTTGATTCAAAATATTTTATAAAATCATAGGTTTTAAAATTTGGTTATTTAATAAATTTATTTGACTTACTTCATGTTGATATTTTATATTTCATAATATATGTATTTTTAATTTTTATCATTTATTAAAATATTACTAAAAATATTGCTTTATTTTAATAGTTTCAACTTATCTTAAATTAGAAATTTAGAGCTTTTAAGCTCTTCGTCTCTCCATTCAATACATCAAAATTGTATAAATCAAAATTAGAAGGCTTGTTGGCTTACACACAAAGTGTCATAGGTTGTGTGTGTATGTGTGTGTGTGTGTGTGTGTGTGTGTGTGTGTGTGTGTGTGTGTGTGTGTGTGTGTGTGTGTGTGTGTGTGTGTGTGAGAGAGAGAGAGAGAGAGAGAGAGAGAGAGAGAGAGAGAGAGAGAGAGAGAGAGAGAGAGAAAGATAAGAGGAGAGAAATAATAGAAGAGAGGTGAAAAGAAGAATCAAAGTCATGAATTGGTTTGGTTTATTTTGCTCCTTCTCCACTGTCTATTTCTCTTTGACTTCACCTCCTTCGCATGAAGAAATTTTTCTGTGCAAAGTCCAAATGTAGCTTATTGTCTGGACTCTAATCATTTCTTGACACATTTTTTATATTTTTATTATTTGTATGAAACCACATGCATTTTTTAATAACGTGTGACCCGATGACTCTGCCCAGCTAATTCAATTAGTAATAATTTTCTTGCAGCCTAATGACCCGAGTTGGTCTAGAGGTTTTAGATTTAAAAAAATGAAGTTGATGCGCCCGTTCACTTTTGAAAACTAACTGATAACAAAAAATTTTAGGGTTTTGGAATCAAAGCTATTATCAAATTCATTAGATACTATTATGTGCAGAATCTGAACTCTCATGGCGCACTTTATCTTTAGAAAGGAATGGTTGGTCATGAGTCTCTTCATCCTCTTTAGTTGTAACAAAGGAAATTTTTTTTTTTTTCTGAATATTATGTAATTGTAAACATTAAGACCAACTTGCCTAGCATAGAAATGGTTTAATGTGTACACTTGTATAGAACTTACACAAGGAAAAGACATCATATTTTTTGTTAAGCTGCAAAGAGAAGTGTCTAGCTCAATTATGTCAAAGACTAATTGGCTTGGAGGAAATACATAAATTTTATAAAGTTTAAGAAAGAGAATAATTGTTCCAATATTTAATAATGTGCATAAGCTTGTGCACAAGCATGTTCAAAATCTCAGCTATACTTTTTCATACATTTTGCACAAGCTTGTATACACACTTTGTACAAGCTTGTATACATACTATGTATAACATGTACATAGAATATGTACAAGATTAGGCACAATATATGCTAAAACTGGAACGCTTATCCTTTGTGTTTCACCTTATGCACACTCTTTGTACAAACTTGTCCACATACTGTGCATAACTTATACACACACTATGCACAAGCTTGTTTTTTCACTTGTGTGTATGCTCTGCACAAGCTTGTTCACACATTGTACACAAGCTTAATTTTCCACTTGTGCATATGCTTTGTGCAAGCTTGTAGAAACACTTTGCATAAACTTGTACATACATAGCTTACACCATGTACAAAAAAATTACAAGTCCAATTCCTTGTCTTTGTTATTACCTTTTACGCACTCGATGCCCACTCTTATAGATATACTATGCACAAGCATTTAAACACAGAGTTTACACCATGTATAAAATGTTCATTCAAGTTGATTTCCTTAGCCTATTTAATCCATTTCATACATACACCATGACACTCTTGTACACACTATGAGTATAAGCTTGTACATGCTATGCACATGCTTGTACACATGTTGTGTACAACATCTTTAGTTACTTGTTCAAGATGAATTCATATCTCTTTGTGATGTCCATTTTATACATATTCTTTACAATCTTGTAAATACATAATGTGAAAGCTTGTACGCACACTGTGCATTAGTTTGTTTACCCACTTTGTACAAATAATTTTTAATTTAAATTAATACATATATTAACTCTTTCTCATAGAAGATGTAAATTCAAAAGGTTAGTTTCCATTGTAGAGCCTCGATATATATATCTATTTATGACTCTGTTGACCTCATTTTTGTATGAGGTCACTAAGGCCCTTCCAAACTCCAGATTAATTCTAGATCCTACGATCCACTCTAGACCTTAAGATCCTTTCCTAGAGCCAGACCTTAGGGCCTACTCTAGAGCCTAGGATTCCCTTAGATCCTAGATCTTAGAACTCCTCTAGGTCTTAGGACCACTCCAACTTCAAACCAATCCCCACCCTTGATCAACCTCAACCTCAAATCAATTCCTATCTTTGATCAACTCCAACTTCTATTTGATCCAGCCCTTGATCAATTTAAATCTCAAACTTCATTCAACTCAAACTCAAATTAATTCAAGTTTCAAACATATCCAAACTTTGATCCAATCAATTTGACAATTCAACCTTCAACTTAGACTTTGATCCAAACTTCAATCTAGCTTTGACCTCATCCATTCATTAACAATCACCACATGATTGTAAATGATTTGGATACTTCAATACTAATCATTCAAACTTAAAATCCATTCCAAATCCACAAATCCAAACTCAAATTCAAAGTCTTAAGGTCTTGTCCTAAAGACCCTTTTCAAAGAATTTTCAAACATTTCAAAACCCAGTCAAGTGGTCTCTGACTCAGGGTCTATCACTTGCAAAGTGATAAGACATGTCTCTAGAGGTTACCCTCCAACTTTGAGCTCATTCTGAGGTGTCTAACCCCAGAATCTGAATTAAAATCCAAAGGCTGTAAAACCTTCAAATATTTACGGCCTATGCCACTGAACCTAACCCCTTTGAGATCTTGACCTTGGAACCCTTATCAAAGCCTCCAATCACTTTCAGACTCTTGATTTTGACCCACTGAGCAGTAAACTGCATTTTTTAGAACCAATTTTGATCCTAGTTGACCAAAATACCCCTATGGGGCTCAAATAGGGATTTCAAACCAAATGAACTCCAAATTGAATGCAACCACCTCCAACAAGTTTCAAACATCATTTCAAATCTTTTGAACCTATTCCCAACCCCTGGGTCAACCTGGTTGACCAAGTCAACAGGTTTGACCCAAGAGGCCCTTTAAGGGTCCAAACATGTGTTTTGACCCAAATGACCTCTCTAGGCCATCCAACCACTTCCATTGGTCTTAAAATATCATTTCAAACCTGTTGAGCCCAAACCCAGACCCTGGGTCAACCTGGTTGACCAAGTCAACCTAGGTTGACCAAACAGGCCCTTAAGGGCTCAAATAAGGATTTTTGATCAAATTGACCTCCCCATACTTGGGGACCACCTCCAGTGGTTTTCAAATATCATTTCAAATTTATCCAGCCATGACTCACCCCTTGGGTCAACCTGGTTGACCCAATCAACATGGTTTGACCCAATGAACCCTTAAGAGTTCAAATGAATCATTTTCGACTAAATTAACTATATCAATATCTTCAAACCCTTGAAATCATTCCATTCAATACCTTGATTATTTCTAAACCTATTTTGAGTCCAACCCAACTTGAGTTGACCAAGTCAACCCTCAATCCTTGGTCAAATTTTGATGGCATTTGCTCCCATTCCTTCTAGCCTTGACTTTGGACTTTTGATCCTTGATTAAACCATTCCAAATGACCCTTTACCTCCCTGGATGCCACATCATCAATTTTGACTTGGTTGACTGGTCAAACCAAGTCAATAAAGCTTTCAACCCTTCTTTGAATTGGTTAAACCCTTTCTTTTGACCTCAAGAGTTTGGACTTGAGCTTGAACTCCATCTAACCTGCACCATTGATCTCCCACTGCCACCTCAGCCTCCTTTGACCCGTTGACTGGTCAAAACAAGTCAAACTCAAGCCTAAGCCTCTTCTAGAAAGCATTATCACATGCTAAGCCCCTTTTCCTCCATTAGGGCTGCCTTAGGCCGACCCATTTATGGTCTAAAGCTCACTTGGAGCTCTCCTAACCAGGCTCAGGGCCTGGTTTAGCCTTAAACGGCAGTGGTCCCCCCCACTTGTCCCAAGTCCACCCAATGGAAGCAAGGCTTGTCCAGCCTTTGGGGCAGCCTTCTAGCTGTTCCAGGGACATGTGGCACCATCTAGGGAGCTCATGCATCAATCCCAGCCATCCAATCCAGCCCAGGCCGTTTGAATAGGGGAAAAGGTGGCTTTTGAGGCTATTGGATCAAGGCAACTTCTCTCACTCACCTTAGCCTCCCAGAGAGAGTTCTTTGTTCGTTTTTAGATCTCCAGAGCCCTCTCTACCGCCCCACTACAAAATCCAAGTGGTTGCACATCACCGGCGGCGAGTTCTCTGGCGAATCCACCACCTAGTCCGTCCCAGGCTTGTAGCAGTCGATCCAGGCGTGTTCGAGCTCGGTTTCGTGCTAGGGATCTTCACTTGGACAGTCTACAAGCTCATCAATCCAGAAATTTCGAAGATCTAACGGTATAATCTCTTAAAATCTTAGATCTAGTTCACTTTAGATGGATTTAATTAGCTTTATTTGTAGAGTGTTTTAGGCAAAATGAATGATCCCCCATTGTTTCTGTTCATCTCTCCGTATTAAGTTTAAAATTTCAAAGGTTTTGGTTCACCCGATCGAAAGAACGAGCCCAAAAATGTTTCCTAGGGCGTCTTCCGTATTAGGGTTCGCATATACGTTTTCTGGACCGTTGATCATTTGATCAACGGCCCAGATCTAGCCATCCCCCCGTTTGACTCAGCCGTGTATTCGATCCTTCGCTCGATTATTCGTCCGATGAGATCTGGGCCGTCTGTTCCAAACCGCGGGATGGTTTCCTCACCGTCTGATCTCATTCCGTTGAGATCGAATGCGGGATCCGATCTTGTCCATTGGATCGAATCAGCGGCAGATCCGACGGCTGTCGTTAGCCGCTGACGTGGTTAAGTGAAAACCGCGTGAAGCGGCCCGCGGTTGACGCGTGTCCCCGCCGTCACGCGGTTTCAATCCCGCGAATCCGAGCGCGCCATCTGTCCTGCCGCGCCGCCATTTAATAAAAAAATTATTTTAAATTCTATTTTATTAACAGAACTTCAAAAAATGATATTAAATTAAATACAAAGTCAAAAAATGAGTATAATATATCAAACTGTTTAGAATTTTGTCTAGTTTATTTTAAAAATAAAATCAAACTATTTTGACTATAATTTTACTGGTAATTTGGGAAATATAGAAAAGCATATTTTATTTTTAATTAATTAAATATAAGTTATTTTTATCTGAAACTTGGCATGCATGTCTTTGAGTGTATGACTGATCTCCAGGAAAATTTTCAGGATTATTTAAGTAAATTTGATATTAGTTGGAATTATGTAAGTATTTTAATAGTTTATTAATATTTTATTAAATATTGAATATTTTAAAAATTAAAAAAACTTATTATCCTAATAAATTTAAAATCAGTGGATCTCCATGATCTTTAAAACTTATTTTAATGGTATTTTCAATTACTTTATTTTAAAACCTATATTTATATATGTAGGATTAAATATATTAATGTATTTTCAAATATATTTTAAAATGTATATGTATATATATATATATATATATATATATATATATATATATATATATATATATATATATATATATATATATATATATATATATATATATATATATATATATATATATATATATATATATATATATATATATATATATATATATATATATATATATATATATATATAAATCTTATAAGTTTGAGAAATCTCTTGAAATTTCAAACTTGGGTTAAGTATGCTTGAACATGAATTATGGGGGAGATTAGTGGATAGTTTTTTTTTTTAACTATTCACTAATCAATATATTTTTCTATGTTAATTAGTTTTGTTTCTTGCATATATAGGATGTGCACACATCACCTAGCCTAGGCTCTCCTAGATTTAGGTGTTGAATGTGTTTATGTGATTCATGCATGCCTTATGTATTGGGTATGAGGGTTAGTTCAAACATTGATTCAAGCCCATTAAATTAGTGACATAATTAAGGAAAATAATTAAGGACTCATGTATAGAAAACTTAGAAAAATTTCAATAATTAGGATTCACTTCCCCTTGAGTTGAAACTTTGAACATTTGAACTTAGTAACATCCTCAGCCCCTAGAGAAATTTTCACTGATTTTTGAGGTCATTAGGTCGCCTAATTAATTTTCTTAAGGTTCAACCCCTAATTAAGCCTTTAAACTTTAAAAAATGTAATAAATCCATTTTAAATCCAAAAAATACATATAAACCCTCTAACTGACCAGAATCAAGCCCTTAATCCATGAAAATTAAAAGCCTCTTAATTTGACAGCAATTCTGTAATTAATTTAATTTTAACTAAAAAAAACCCACTTTTAATTAATATAATTAATTAATATTAATTAAAAAAATCCCAAAATTTCCAAAACACTTGGGGATCCCTCCTTAGGTCATTTCTGACCTTGGGAGGTGTTTTCAAGAAGTTGGGAATTTGTTTGAAGCAAAACCTTAAAAGGGCCATTAATTAAACAATTTCCAAAATTCATTAAAATGCTCAAAACTTCAATAA
Organism: Dendrobium huoshanense; assembly: GCA_016618105.1. NCBI lineage: Eukaryota > Viridiplantae > Streptophyta > Magnoliopsida > Asparagales > Orchidaceae > Dendrobium > Dendrobium huoshanense. Next base: position 67,164,135 of record CM028359.1, on the reverse strand, counting down.
TTTATAACTAAATCAAGAAAAATCCAAATCACCCAAACTCACTTGCATTCAACTCACACTGATGTCTAGTATTTATTACAAATATCAAAGTTCCAAAAAAGTTTTAAAATCAAAAAGTCAACAAATTGGTCAAACCGTAGTTAAAACTAGTTCAAAACTTCAAACCTTTGTAATAAAATGTAGAAAAATCAGATTTCAATGTACTTACTGTCTAACTGATCGTAGTGAGGTCTAGTATTTTAATAAAATACAAACATTCCATAATTTGAGCTTAATTAAAAGTTCAACTTTTGACCCTTTAATTAAGTGATTAAAATATTCAAAAATTCATAAAAGATCAAATCGCTCTAAAACTCCAGAAAATATTAGTTTAATGCTTAAAACACTTAAAAAATCCTTTAAAACACAATAACCACCTTAAAGATGAAGTTTATCGGCTGGACTACTCCGGGCTGCGGGGCTAAGTGTCCTAAGGAGGCTGGTTCCTCGAGCCTGGTGGCACAACGCCACGAATGGATTCTAAGGGGTGTTAAATCTTAAAATAGATTAATCTTTAATTATTTAACATTTTAAAATCTCTAATGCAATTACATTAATTTGGTTTATCGGCTGGACTACTCCGGGCTGCGGGGCTAAGTGTACTAAGGAGGCTGGTTCCTCGAGCCTGGTGGCACAACGCCACGAATCAAGTAATGGCAAACTGAAATTAATCAAACTTTAAAATAAGCAACTAACTCATTTTTATATCAATCTACTTCTTTAATTCCAACCAACTTAAATAACTTAATCAACCCCGATTGCTACTGGGTAACCCAAGCCTACGAGGCTATTAGCTTAGCCCCAAGGAAGGTGAAATAAACTTCACGGCCTCGGTGTGAAACAAATGTAGTAATCAATTAACTTTTAAAATATATTTAATTAAAATTTTTAATCTACTAATACTTAAATTTTAATCTAAATCCCCTTTTGAGCCTTAACAAATTCAGAACTCTTCTAGACAACTTCAACTAATAACCCACTTTAGGGTCTACCCCAGCCACACGACCTTTCTCACACACCTTAGATGATGTGCTAGGACAACCAACTCTAGGTCTAGGTTAGGCCGGTGTTTACTTTACTGCTGTGTGCCGGATTTTTCGTAGTTTTCACTGCATGTTGTGGATGAAATTGCTTTGCTGTGTCTGCTTACTTTTTCTGTATTCTGTGGATGGATTGATGTGTTTGGCGACTAGATTACCCTTAGGTTAGGTACGATCTGGATGTTGACACAGTTTTCTGCAGGTGGCCACGCTCATGCAGGGCAATAAAAAGGGGGCAAATCAAAAAATGCATAAATATTATAAACTCTTTGCACAGGTGCTTCAGCTGCTAAAGCCCCCCCAAATAAAAAGAGCGTGGCCAGTGTGTTTTACTTACTTTTATGCTCATACATAACTGCTTGGGAATAATTATTTTTCATTTATTAACTGCTTAGGATAACCCTGCAGGTGAGTCTAGATTTTATTTTCAAATAAATGTAATTTGTATAAGTGTTAAGTGTTGTGAAAGTCAAATTTTGAGTTGGGATATATATAGGTCCAAAGCTTGGACTCCGAAGAGAAAAGGATGCCCCTAAGGGGAGTAGACCTTTTCTATTTGGAGATCCAAATTTGGGCCACACTCCTCCCTACCCAAAGAGGAAAGAGTGGCCTTCCCCTTAAAGGAAGTGCCCTCTTATCCATTTGGGTAGTCCAGTATGAAGAATCAAAGGAGCTTGAAGCAAAAGGAGCCCAAAGAAGAACAAGACTGAAGATAGAAGATTGAGAATATCCCACTCAAAAATACTTGCGTCATTACTAGGTTTAGAATCTGGGTTGTTGTCAGTGGTGCCCGGCCACTTTACTTTCTGTAATATTCTGGTTTGTAATAAGCAAGGCAATTCTGCCTATGGAAATTTATTAATTAATTTATATTTGATGTGATGAGTTGATTGCCTTTAAGATTACTTGTTTTTACTAGTTCTTTGGCGATTGTATGCCGCTTTTTGTTTTCGCCTGGATACGTGAGACTCGTGAGGGTGTGAAAGTTTTCTACCCATAATCTTAAAAGTCTAAAATTTTAGTGAGTCTAAATAACATAGAAATATAACGAATCTAGAGAATTAGTTGGGGATCGACCCCGGGGTCGCATGCATATTTTTGCATTCTTTTTTCCTTATTTTAGACCCTTCCCCGCCTGCGGGTAGAGTCCGAATAGTCTGACCTATGAGGACGAGGTGCCGGACCTGGGGAAGTCCAGTCATCTAAAAAATTATTTTATAAGCCTGTTTTTAAAAATTCAAGCATACTTGATTTGGGAATTGTCGACCAGCATGCATTGCATTAGATACAAATTAAAAGAGTCAAAATTTTAATTTCATAGTCCTTAGCATTTGCACCCAACATTGTTTGAATAGTTGCTATTTGAATGATTTATATTTGTGCAACTTATGTAGTTTTGATGATTCCAAACATTATTGTTCAGATGTATAGTTATCTCCTAACAATTTTAGAAGATTTGCACTTTCTCTTGTGTGTACTAATATTTCAGGAAAATCAGACTCCAGACTACGAAAACTTCAAATCAAATTCAACATATGATATTTTGTTTATTTGAAGTTTGTCTTTTCTTTGAATTAATTTTGAAAGGGAGTGATTGTAATTGAGTGAATAAAATCTCACACACACAAATTAGGAGATCGTGAAATTCAATACTGATCGTACAGGACGATATTTATCGTACTGGACGATCTGTCAGTTATCTCCTATAGAGCACTTGGAACGAATTGGAACTTGCTTGGAAAAATTTTTCTAAGTCCTATTCGTCCAGGACGAATTTTATTTTCGTCCCGGACGATGGGTTCTCTGTAAAATTTTCGTCCAGACAAATTTTACCATCGTACGAGGCGACCAGTCCTCTGGAAAATGTTCGTCCAGACGAAAATAATTATCGTACCGGACGATCAGCTCTCTGGAAAATTTTCGTCCAGACGAAAGCAAATTATCGTCCGCGGTGATGGGTGCTCTGGAAAATTTTCGTCCAGACGAAATAAATAATCGTCCAGGACGATCGGCTCTCTGGAAAAATTTCGTCCAGACGAACATATTTTCGTCCAAACGATAAACCGACTTAGAACAGTTTTCAACAGTTTCCAGAACCGACCTTGTAATAACCGTTCGTACTGGACGAACCTAGTTCGTACAGGACGATCAGCTGTACGAAGTCATTTCGTACACATATACAAATTGGGTCGTTTCAGATCGTTTAAGTAAAATCGTCCAGGACGATCCAGGATCGTACGGGACGATCCACTGCGTACAGAATTGGAAATTTGCAGTTTTTGGGCAGTTTTTCATGTCTTTTGTATAAATAGTCAAAATTAGACTGCCACCCAATCTTTTTGTCATTTGATCTTCGTGCCTATTGAGAGAATAGCCAAGGAGAGAGTGGAAGAGAGCATTCAAAGGAGGATTCCTACCATTGGAGCGAGAAGGCTTCACTTGGATTGCTAAGGTAAGAGTCTCTACTTGTGAAATTGGATTTCTTCACTCTTTTCTTTCTTCCTTCTAGATTCTTGTGAGAAGATCATTCAAGAAGGTCCGGTTCTCTGCCGACACTTGGAGAGTGTGAACAGACGTGGGTTCTCTGCCTACACTAGGAGAGTGTAAAAGGAAGAAGGTTCTCTGCCTACACTTGGAGAGTGTGAACAGCCGTAGGGTTCTCTGCCCACACTAGGAGAGTGTGAAAGGACGACGGTTCTCTGCCAGCACTGTGGATTATGTAAAAGGGCGACGGTTCTCTGCCGCACCGGGTAGTGGTGAAAAGAGTGTTTTGTACAGGCTTCTCTGCCTTGCTGTGGGTGCTAAAGGAGAGTCACTTTGTGGTATTAGTGCAATACTCAGAGGGTGCCTCTGAGGAGTGGATGTAGGTCTGGTTATAGACCGAACCACTATAAATCTGGTGTCTTTTACTTTATTGCTTTTACGTTTTCGCACTTTAAATTTCAGTTTTAACAACTCTGTGGTTGAAAAACATTTTTCTACTAACTTTAAAAGAAAATTTTATTTCGGTTCAACTTTATTATTAAGAGGGTTTAAAATTTTTAAAACTACCAATTCACCCCCCTCTTGGTAGCCGTGGGACATTTACTTAGGCTTAACAACCTAATTACTGGACTCAACAAGTGGTATCAGAGCATTGTTTCAAAATCATAAGTTTGAACTACTTTTTGATTAACGTAGATGGCTACATTTGGAAACCGAAACACACCTGAGGGTTACTCTATCACTAGACCTCCACTGTTTGACAATATTCCTTTTGATTTTTGGAAAACACGCATGTCTACTTTCTTACAGTCACTTGATTATCGCATGTGGATGTTAGTCCAGGAAGGTTACACAAAACCAACTAGATTAGTTGATGGAATTAGGGTAGATACACCCTATGCAGATTGGACTATAGAAGAACGTGACTTAGCACAATTAAATGCAAAATGTTTAAATAGTTTCTTTTGTGCTTTAAAATCTGAAGACTACATGCGAGTTTCCACTTGTAAAAGCGGAAAAGACATATGGGATAGACTTTGTATTACTTATGAAGGGACAAATGAGGTTAAGCAATCAAGACTCAATATCTTGTTACATGACTACGAATTATTTCGCATGAAACCTAATGAATCTATATCTGACATGTACACAAGATTCACTCAAATTGTCACCTCTTTGCATGCACTTGGTAGGGAATTAACTAATGCTGAAATGGTTAATAAGATTCTTCGTTGTTTACCTACTGCATACGATGCTAAAATTACTGCAATTACAGAGTCAAAAGATCTGAACATTTATTCTATTGACAATCTTCTTGGTTCACTCATTGCTTACGAGCAAGGAGTAAGTCAAAGAAAGATTGATGCAGGTGAACCAAGAAAGGACAAGAATATTGCACTAAATGTGGAAGAGTCAGAAAGTGAACACTCACAACCTGAGGATGAAGATGATATAGCACTGATGACTAGACAATTCAAAAGCTTTTTAAAGAGGAAGCAGAAGAGACGCCAGCAATGGAATAGAGGTAAGTATAACAGAAATGGCAAGGTTTCTAATGAAGTGATTTGTTATGAATGCAGGAAACCAGGTCATATAAAGACTGATTGTCCAAAACTCAAAGCCACTCCTAGCAAGGAGAAGGTAGAGGAGAAACCAATGGTAAAGAAGGGCAAGAAGAAGTTTCAAAAGGCTTTTTGGGCGGACTCAGCTTCAGACTCATCTGAGACTGAAAAAGAAGAAGAAGTCACCAACCTTTGCTTGATGGCAGATAAAGCTGAACAATCAGATCAAGAAGAGGTATGTGATTTAACTTATAATGAATTGTTTGAAGTTTCTGAACACATGCATGATGCATATAGGAAAACGAAAAAGATGCATGCTAGTTTAGTTTTAGAATTGGAAGAGCTTAATAAGGAACACGAAATCCTTAGGAAAGATCATGCTTTAATTGATAGCAACCACATGAAACTACTTGATGAATATGATGACTTGAATAAAAATTTTGAGAATTTAAAATCATCCTATGCTGAACTTGAAAAAGAATTTGAGAAATTTAAGGATGAATCTGAGCACAAGACATGTAGAGTCAATTATACAAATCGAATCTTGGAGGAAATGAATTCATTTTACAAACTTACTATAAGAGCTCTCGAGGATAATAGGAACCCCCCTAAACTTGAAGATTTTACATATCCTAAATATTATCCTAAATTCATGAAATCCCTTAGAAGACAATCATATGAGAGAAAATATAGGAATATTTTTCCTAATGTTAAATGTAACAATTGTGGATTTTTGGAACATATATCTCACACCTGCACTTTAAAGATTAAACCTAATTTGGTGTGGAGAACTAAGATGCATAAACCTAGACATATCACACATGCATCTGATTATAAATTTCTTAAAGGTGAACCCAAACTAGTTTGGGTTCCCAGGTTTAACATTTGAGAATTTTGCAGGTATACTCTCACACAAGACCTCGTGAGAGTATATGGTACCTGGACAGCGGATGTTCTAAGCACATGACTGGAGATACTGCTCAATTCATAACGCTGGAAGCCAGGAGTGGAGGCAAGGTTACACTTGGAGATAATACCACAAAGAAAGTGGTTGGATCAGGTATGATTGGAAATTTAAAAAACTTTTTCATAGATAATGTTTTATTAGTTGAAGGCTTAAAACATAATTTGCTTAGCATAAGTCAGCTATGTGATAAGGGCTATAATGTAAAATTTTTACCTACTAGCTGCATAATTAGCCTAAATGGGAAAATTGTTTTAAATGGAAAAAGGGTGAACAATGTCTACATGCTAGATTTAAATTGTATTCAATCTCCTACTGCTTTTTGTTTGAAAACTGTTTCTGATGAATCATGGCTTTGGCATAGGAGACTTTGTCATTCTAGTATGAAAAATCTTAGAAAAATTACCCAAAAGAATTTGGTGAGAGGAATACCTAAACTAGACTTTACTAAGGACCATCTATGTGATGCATGTCAACTAGGAAAACAAGTGAAGTCCTCTTTTAAGTCCATTAAAGATCTTAGGACCAGTAAACCTTTAGAAATTCTTCACATGGATCTTTTTGGACCTGTAAGCACTGTTAGTCTAGGAGGAAAGGTATATGGATTTGTTATAGTAGATGATTTTTCAAGATTCACCTGGGTTAAGTTTCTTTTTCATAAGAGTGAATCATTTGAGGAATTCAGAAATTTTTCAACTTGGATACAAAGAAAACTAGGATGTGAAATAATTTCTATACAAAGTGATCATGGAGGAGAATTTGAAAATGAAAGATTTGAAGATTTCTGTAAAGAAAAGAGGATTGATCATAATTTTTCTGCACCTAGAACTCCTCAACAAAATGGAGTAGTTGAAAGAAAGAATAGAACATTAATAGAAGCCGCCCGAGCAATGTTAGCAGAATACTCACTTCCTAGATATTTTTGGGCTGAGGCGGTTAGCACTGCATGCTATGTTCTGAATAGGGTGAATGTGAGATCAAATTTGAATAAAACACCCTATGAGTTGCTAAAAGGTAGAACACCAAATTTGTCTCATTTGCATGTATTTGGTTGCAAGGTGTTCATACATAATAATGGAAAATCTGCCCTAGGAAAATTTGATCCAAAATCAGATGAAGGAATTTTTGTTGGATATTCAAGTGTTGGAAAATCTTATAGAGTATTAACAAAAGAACTTTAGTCATTGAAGAAACCACACATGTTGTTTTTGATGAAAATGGAAACATGGAAGAGCCAAAAGTTGTTGAAGAAGAAATTGAAGAAAACTCTCAAAATATTGATAGATTAAATTTGGAAGAAAATATGGAAGAAAATTTAGAAAGAGAAGACCCTTTGCCTAGAGATTTGAGATTTTCTAAAAACCACTCAAAGGAATTAATCATAGGTGAACCAAGTGAGGGTGTTAGAACTAGGCGTGGATTAAACAAGGAAGTCAATCATTCAGCCTTTATTTCAACTGTTGAACCCACTAACATTGATCAAGCACTTTCAGATGAATTTTGGATATTGGCCATGCAAGAAGAGTTGAATCAATTTGTAAGAAATAAAGTTTGGGAACTAACTACAAGGCCAAAAGATCAAAGTGTTGTTGGAACCAAGTGGGTGTTCAAAAATAAAATGAATGACTCAGGAGTAGTCATTAGAAATAAGGCTAGATTAGTAGCTAAGGGGTATAATCAAATTGAAGGAATTGATTTTGAGGAAACTTTCGCCCCTGTAGCTAGACTTGAAGCAATTAGGGTTTTACTAGCCTTTGCCTGTTTTAAAGGTTTTAAATTGTTTCAAATGGATGTCAAAAGTGCCTTTTTTAATGGAGTAATTGAAGAAGATGTTTTTGTAGAACAACCTCCAGGTTTTGAAAATTCTAAATTTCCAAATCATGTTTTCAAATTAAAAAAGACATTATATGGATTGAAACAGGCACCTAGGGCTTGGTATGAGAGGTTAAGCACCTTCCTACTTGAAAGATCTTTTGAAAAAGGAAGTGTGGATACAACTCTCTTTTTAAGGAAAATTGGAAAGGATATACTTATTGTTCAAATTTATGTAGATGACATCATCTTTGGATCTTCAAATAAACATCTTTGCAATGATTTTTCTAAAATAATGAGTAGTGAATTCGAAATGAGTCTAATGGGAGATTTAAATTACTTTCTAGGATTTAGCATTAAGCAACTTGAGGAAGGTACTTTTCTTAGTCAAACCAAATATATTAAGGACATCCTCAAAAAATATGAAATGGACAATGCTAAACCTGTTAGTACACCAATGAGTTCTTCAGTTCAGTTGGATAAAGACCTTAAGGGAAATCTGTTGATCAAAAGAAATTTAGAGGGATAATTGGATCTTTACTTTACTTGACTGCTAGCCGACCAGATATTATGTTTAGTGTTTGCCTATGTGCTAGATTTCAATCAGATCCAAAAGAATCACATTTGACAGTAGTGAAAAGGATTTTAAGATATCTACTAGGAACTCAAAACTTAGGAATTTGGTATCCTAAGTTTAGCTCTTCATTTGAAATTATTGGTTACTCAGATTCTGACTTTGCAGGCTGTAGAGTGGATATGAAAAGCACTTATGGAACATGTCAATTCATTGGAAATTCATTAGTTTCATGGTCTAGTAGAAAACAAAATTCAGTGGCACTATCTACTGCAGAAGCAGAATACATTGCATTAGGAAGTTGTGTGGCACAAGTACTTTGGTTAAAACAACAGTTGATTGACTTAGGATTAACTATAGGCACTATTCCAATTTATTGTGACAATACTAGTGCTATTTGCATTTCCAAAAATCCTATTCAACATTCTAGAACCAAACACATCGATATAAGGCATCATTTCATAAGGGATCATGTATCCAAAGGAGAAATTGAACTCATTCATGTTTCAACTGAAAATCAACTTGCAGACATTTTTACAAAAACTTTAGCCTTTGATACCTTCAGTACTTTAAGAACAAGGCTTGGTGTTATTGATTTGAATGCTTAACTAAAATGTCTTTGCAACATTGATACTTGTTGTGTTTTTGTTTTTGTAATTTTGTGAATTTTGTGTATTTTTAATGAATTGTTTTTGGATTTATGATTTTGTTTTATGTTTTCCGTGTTTTTGATTGTTTTTGTTGATTTTGTTAATTTAAAAATTTCAAAATTAAAATTTTTTTTTGGAGGAAATCGTCCAGGACAAAATATTTTCGTACGGGACGATGTGTAAAGAAACAGTTTGCACGAATTTAAACCGTTTTGAGAGCAGTTTTTTTATTGGATCGTCTGTACAATCTGTGATCGTCCAATACGAATTTTTTCTTTTTCTCAAACGTCGGGACGATTGAATGCAGCGGTTGAGTGGATAAGACAGTTTTTAATACGAACTTCGTCTGTACGAAATTTTTTTTCGTCTGTACGAACATGTGTCGGTTCATTGTAGGGGACGGTTTTCAAGAGTCATTAAAACGAAACACTTTTCGATCGTCTGTACGAAATTTTTTTCGTATGTACGATCGATCAAGTCAAAAAGCCTGTACGAAGGGAAGCATCGTAAGTTGTGTTGAATACGAAAAGCCGTTACATTTTGGACGAATTGGATCGTCTGTACGAAATTACTTCGTCCAGACGAACGATAATTTTTCGTCCAGGACGAATATTTTCGTCCAGGACGAACGTATCGTTTTTCTTTAAATATGAAGGCTTTCAAACTTGACAATCACATGCCCCAGACAACTTTCTTTCCAAGGCAAATGAGGAATCTTTTCCACATTTTGCATCTGCAAAAATCACTCCGTCTCGCATTCTTATCCAAACAGAGTTGAAATTTCGGGTATTGCACCTCTTCGCCTCAACCCAATTTCAGTTCATTCTTTCTCTTGTCCACTTCTACAATAAGCAAACCTACCATTACTTCCTAGCCAACATGAGTTTCAATTCTGACCACTCTATCATTAGTTCTTTTGTTTTTAAGAAAAAAGTTGAGATCACCAAGCACGACCTTGGTGCATTTTTAAACTTAAGAACTGAAAGATATAGAGCCCACACCCTAACATCAGAAAACATCTTCAAATGGTTTGAAATCAATAGGGTAATTAGAGAAAATGCGATTGACAATCATGTTGCTAGAGTGGCCGGTATGACCCAAGATGCCCGAATCATCCAGCATATCCTTAGATCCTCAATTATTCCTAAAGCTGGTGATAGGATTAACATTACTCCTCTCCTTTCTTGTCTAACTTTTTTAATCATGAAAAGACATCCTATTGATGAAGCCCAACTCATCCTAGATCATATCTATGGGCTTTCAGAAATAGGACATCCTGATCAGAAGAGGAAGAAGAACATTTCTTTAGGGCACTTGATTACTTATATTTTGGAGAAGAAGTACAATATAGTGCATCCTGATGAAGAATATGAAGAGCCAGTTTACTATAACGATGCATCTTTCAGATTGCTCTTCAAGGAGGAGAAAGAGAAAGCACATGCTAGTGCTTCAGAAGAAGAAGAAGAAGAAGGAGTGCAAGGTTCTGCTTCTCAATCAGATTACCAGAATCTGATTGAGAGATTTGATAGACTAGAGACTCACATTGATCAAAGGTTTGATCAATTTGATGCTCACCTTACGCAGCAGCAACATGACATTGGTAATATTAGAGATGAAGTTCATGAAATAAATACCAATGTAATGTTGATGGCCTCCTACTTCAACCTCTTTGGCGGCATTCCTCCTCCTCCTCTAGAACAGTAGAAGTTTTTTTTTTATGTGTGTCTGTTGTATTTTTTTTTTGGTTGTTTTGTTTTTTATCTTATATGTGTTATTGTGATTGTTGTTATGTTTTTGTTTAAGTTCAATGTTTTTTTTATGTAATTTTTTTTAATCAATGAAAGTTTGTTTGTTTTAGATTTGTTTTGAAATGTGGCTAATCTTTATGAATTTCATTAATATTGTTTTTAATCTACATTGTGCTTAAATTCGATTGTAATGTGAGATTATCTATATTAGAAAATCTAGACTTTCTAAATTTATAATTTGTTTATAACTTGTTGTATTTAGAATTTTTAAATTCATGTCTATTCATTTAGACTACATAAAAGTTAATATTGTTATTGCAATTTTGATGTTTTCTTATTTTGTATTTCTATGCTCAAATGATATTTATGCACCTAGAAATATTTGAAATCTTAGATTATAGATTTTGGAAAGAATTGGTCAAATTACTCTTGAACATTGTACAAATGTACAAAAATCAAAAGAGATTCGCAAAAATTTGCAAAGTGAAAAAGAGGCACAAAATAAGCCCAACCAAAGAAAAATGCACAAAAATGTGCTCCAAAACTTTGAAAAGATGTGCAAAGCACCACATGAGGTAATTCTCTTCTTTCCAAATTCGTTTAATCTCTTAATTCAAGTTGATCTAATGTTCATTTATATTCTATTGAACTTTGAAATATAGAATTTTTTTTACATCTCACTTGTAATAATTTTCAATAATCAAAATGTCTAAATTGAATCATGTCTTTGATAAATTCTTCTTACTTACAATGTTATATCATTTCATAAATTTTATGAATTTCTATGATTGACCTAATATCTTTAGTTTAAAATTGCATACCCTATGTCAAATCACAATTTAGATTAAATTTTAACAATGAATTTCATATAATTATTTACATTTCTTGTCTTTTTCTTCTTCACTTTTTGTTGCTGTCAAAAAGGGGGAGAAATTATTATGTTTGTGTTTGTGTGTTTGTGGTTTGTGTTTTCTTTTTTAATTGTTCTGTTTGCAAGTTTTTTTTGTGTGTGTTAAAATTTTTGAAAAATAAAAATATTGTTCTTTAATGCCTCCTTATTTTAATGTACTCATAAATTCAGGGGGAGTTTAGGAGATAAGAGAAATGTTTTAACTTGAAACCTTACAAATAATAATTGTTTTGCCATCATCAAAAAGGGGGAGATTGTTTGAATAGTTGCTATTTGAATGATTTATATTTGTGCAACATATGTAGTTTTGATGATTCCAAACATTATTGTTCAGATGTATAGTTATCTCCTAACAATTTTAGAAGATTTGCACTTGCTCTTGTGTGTACTAACATTTCAGGAAAATCAGACTCCAGACTACGAAAACTTCAAATCAAATTCAACATATGATATTTTATTTATTTGAAGTTTGTCTTTTCTTTGAATTAATTTTGAAAGGGAGTGATTGTAATTGAGTGAATAAAATCTCACACACACAAATTAGGAGATCGTGAAATTCAATACTGATCGTATAGGACGATATTTATCGTACTGGACGATCTGTTAGTTATCTCCTATAGAGCACTTGGAACGAATTGGAACTTGCTTGGAAAAATTTTTCTAAGTCCTATTCGTCCAGGACGAATTTTATTTTCGTCCCGGACGATGGGTTCTCTGTAAAATTTTCGTCCAGACGAATTTTACCATCGTACGAGGCGACCAGTCCTCTGGAAAATTTTCGTCCAGACGAAAATAATTATCGTACCGGACGATCAGCTCTCTGGAAAATTTTCGTCCAGACGAAAGCAAATTATCGTCCGCGGCGATGGGTGCTCTGGAAAATTTTCGTCCAGATGAAATAAATAATCGTCCAGGACGATCGGCTCTCTGGAAAAAATTCGTCCAGACGAACATATTTTTGTCCAAACGATAAACCGACTTAGAACAGTTTTCAGCAGTTTCCAGAACCGACCTTGTAATAACCGTTCGTACTGGACGAACCTAGTTCGTACATGACGATTAGCTGTACGAAGTCATTTCGTACACATATACAAATTGGGTCGTTTCAGATCGTTTAAGTAAAATCGTCCAGGACGATCCAGGATCGTACGGGACGATCCACTGCGTACAGAATTGGAAATTTGCAGTTTTTGGGCGGTTTTTCATGTCTTTTGTATAAATAGTCCAAATTAGACTGCCACCCAATCTTTTTGTCATTTGATCTTCGTGCCTATTGAGAGAATAGCCAAGGAGAGAGTGGAAGAGAGCATTCAAAGGAGGATTCCTACCATTGGAGCGAGAAGGCTTCACTTGGATTGCTAAGGTAAGAGTCTCTACTTGTGAAATTGGATTTCTTCACTCTTTTTCTTTCTTCCTTCTAGATTCATGTGAGAAGATCATTCAAGAAGGTCCGGTTCTCTGCCGACACTTGGAGAGTGTGAACAGACGTGGGTTCTCTGCCTACACTAGGAGAGTGAAAAAGGAAGAAGGTTCTCTGCCTACACTTGGAGAGTGTGAACAGCCGTAGGGTTCTCTGCCCACACTAGGAGAGTGTGAAAGGACGACGGTTCTCTGCCAGCACTGTGGATTGTGTAAAAGGACGACGGTTCTCTGCCGCACCGGGTAGTGGTGAAAAGAGTGTTTTGTACAGGCTTCTCCGCCTTGCTGTGGGTGCTAAAGGAGAGTCACTTTGTGGTATTAGTGCAATACTCAGAGGGTGCCTCTGAGGAGTGGATGTAGGTCTGGTTATAGACCGAACCACTATAAATCTGGTGTCTTTTACTTTATTGCTTTTACGTTTCCGCACTTTGAATTTCAGTTTTAACAACTCTGTGGTTGAAAAACATTTTTCTACTAACTTTAAAAGAAAATTTTATTTCGGTTCAACTTTATTATTAAGAGGGTTTAAAATTTTTAAAACTACCAATTCACCCCCCTCTTGGTAGCCGTGGGACATTTACTTAGGCTTAACAACCTAATTACTGGACTCAACAAACATAAGTCAAAGGGGCTAATTAAGAGAATCTCTAGATGTCGGCCCCAACTCTCCAAAACTTTAAATATAACGTCCCTACCACTCTTTCATAAAAGACCGGACTCATCTCTTTTAAATCGATTAGATGGTTAGCTGGCTCCCCAATCCAGGTCGGGGTAAGTCCAGACCTTGCACTGCATTAGTTAGGTTCGGACGACTGTGGTCCAGTATCCAAAATAGATTTAAGATCCGGGGCAGATCTTTGATTATAAGACCCTAAATTTCGAGAATATAGTCCCAAATTTCTAATAAAATACTTAACTCTAATTAAAGCTTCATTTCAATCCTAAAACATAAAGCCCAACACTTAGATTAAGTTGGGACACTTCCGAATGGTTCTGGAATCTCAAAGTGTCCCCTACTTCTCCTCCTTTAAACTCCGTTAATAACTGCTCAATTTTGATCCATTCCCTGTTGAATTTCCAAAAATTCACTTCCTTTTTGATATCACTCCTAGAAGCTCTAACAAAATTCTGCCAGCATTTTAATCGGGAGTTTTCGTAGGAGATTTTGTCTCCCTACGATGTAATTAACTACGAGGGCTTGCGCTTGTGGGAAATTTGGAACCCCACACACCTGATTTTAAAAAAATTAATTTCTAAAATTTTATTAGATTTCCTTGGGAAAAGTTAAATAATGATCGTTATAGTCGCATTAGAAGAATTATCGTAGAATGGTCTCATTTCCCTTTGGGGAGATACATCCTTCTTCAATAAGGCTTTGGATGTGAATGCGACGATCATGTTTCTTGAATATTGTAATTGGGTATTTAGTTGAACTATACTTTGTTCCCTCGAAGCCATATAAAGTTCTCCTTAGAACATGATCGTAGTATTTAAGATGAGTTTACATAATTCTAAGTCTGAACACCGTTATGAAAGTTTATTTTCGTCTTTCGGGGTGATATACTTTTTCTAACGAGTTGATTTGACCTTAGAATTAGAACTCAACCTTAATCTTAAAATCCCCAAAGAAAACTAATAGTTTTCAAAACCTGTTTTCAAAATTCCACTAACAGACTCCTTTGCTGATGTATTTTGCCAAGAATTGGAGGAAGCTTTGAGGAATTTAAACATTTTAATTTACTGAGTTTCCTGTATTTAAGCAGAATACACCCCTGATATACATGTTGCTGTCAGCATGGGATGTTACCAGAAAAACCTTCATCATCAAGGGGCATGAGAAAAAAATTACTATAGATAAACTAGATCTAATCACTTGATTGCCAAACAAAGGTGAAATGATATGTCGGGAAGCTGAGCCAATAAGTAGATAATCAAAAGGAAGTGCCATAATAAGATTAAATAGTCAAACAAGCCATCAATTATGAATCTGGAATGGTTGATTATTTAAGTTTTTTGGAAATTTATTATAGTAAATTATTTTTCATTTTAGGTTGATTTTGAGTTCCACGACATTCACCTTGACGAAATTTTTTAAGGTATGGGCACTCAATGTTGATAAGAAGGCAAAGATGAACGAAAGACAAATAAGTTTTCACATAAAGGCAAAACCAAAACTTTGCCAATTTTGAAGGATATGAGGATAACCTAAAGTAATATTATGTCAAACAATAAGTGTTATGTACTTCATACCTTTTGTACCCATTATCTTAGTGATATTTTAAAGGTCGTGTATTATTGAATAAAAAAATTTCGTAAAAAGTTCAGATAATTGGATTAGATTGCTATGACATAAAATGGTTTGTGTGACTAATGTTTCCCTCTTAAAGGAGTATTACAATTGCAATGGGCACCAGACCTAATGTGTTCCAATATCTTAAATATCTACCTTTTGACAAATATGACATATCCAAATAAGGTATACTCATAAAAGACTAAGTGCATCTGGCTCCACTGGGTAAGATGATTATGAAGATCATGGTTTTATATTTACAACAAAGTTGGAAAGGTTTTTGTTAAGGGTTTCAAAATGAGTCAACAAGTGGGGTTCGGGTCGAACCCTTGATTGGCCAACGTCCAAATGAATTGACCCTTATCCGACTCAATTTTTTAAATGGGTATGAATTTCCAATTAGAACTTTACATGTTGGGTTACCTATTTGACCCAACCCGACCTGACTATATGCTTAAGAGATAGGTGAACCATGAGCGCAGTGTAGAAGTAACATGAGGTCAGGAAGGTATAATAGGAAAGCACGAAATAGCATGGATAACAAGAAAATCAGTAAAGCTGTGCCAGTGAGTCTGGCCATCTAGGTGCGGACGTGGTCATGTGAGCGATAGAGTGGGACCAGGGCTATGAGCACAGGGTGTGATGCGGATTAGGGGCGAGGCTTTGAGCGTAGATCAGGTGTGTGGATTTGAGTCATTTCAGGTTGATTTCGGGTTTCCAGGTTAATCTGAACCCAATAAATGGGTAAGAATCTTTAACTTGAACCCGACCATTATGACAATCGTGTTGACGTGAATCCAAAATTTCTGGTCACGTTTTTGGATGGGTTAAGTTTTGATACCTTTAGTTTTTGTGGCTAGTAGTTTTTTGCAAACAAAAAAAAATCACTAAGAAGTTCGTGGAAACCATCTAACAATCCCAACTGGATCCTTATTTTCAAAGTAATGGAGATGTGATGGAAATCATTTTAAGGGTTTTAGTGTCATAAGAAAGATAGCAAATCCTTTCTATATCCTATAAATTGATAGAACTTGTGCAACTGGGTGATAAGGGATCAAAATCGTATGTCCATATTCACTCCTACACGTTTAAGCAAGGCTGTTCAATCAATAGTTATCCAACAAGCTGAATCCACATAATTAGCTTAGGAAAACTTTTGCACCCAACCTTTGTTTTCTCTCCCTCTAATCTTAGTAAGCACACTATTATTATCCTATAAGCATGATTGGGCTCCAACTCCGGCAAAAATTATTTGGGGACGCTCCACCATCCAATATTATTTATTGCTATATAAGGAATTAGCTCTATTTTATTAGACATTCTTCTTAAAAAATAAAGCAAAAAATAAATCCTATCTACATGCAATTTCTAATTCTTTCAGAGTTGACACAACAAGCGATATAGACCCATTGAAATCAATATCTTGTTTGCATAAAATAAAAGTAAAAAGCTTTCAAGAAAATAGAAGAATAGAACCATTCAATCAATACAATAGATAGCACATATAAAAAAAAAAATCCAACTACTGAAATGAAAAGCTCATGCTTCCATACCCACACATCCTCGGAGGGGACTTCAGCCTCGTTAAGGATTTTCACTACATTCTTAACTTCATCATTCGTCGTCTTCTGCGAAAGGTTTCCAATGAACTAATTGGTCGCATAGACATATATCACGAATACCAACAAAGTTATAAATATTTGCATCACAAGAATTAACAAATCAGCAATTCAAAAGTCACATTTGAAAAAATATTAGGGAAAAACTATTTTCAGTGAGCATAATTTTGATTAAACAAATGCTTAAAAAATGAAATGCAGAAGTTAAAAACCCGAACGAAAATAGAATAAATATCCAAAGCAATTCTGAAAGTTAACTAAAAGGGAATTAGGAACAATCAATATAGAATTATACATTTCCATTCAATCAATACAATAGCCAACACATATAAAAAAAATCCCAACAACTGAAATGAAAATCTCGTACTTCCATACCCACACATCCTCGGAGGGGACTTCAGCCTCGTTGAGGAATTTCATTACATTCTAAACTTCATCAATCGTCGTGTTCTGCGAAAGGTTTCCAATGAACCAATTGGTCGCATAGACATATATCACTAATACCAACAAAGTTATAAATATTTGCATCACATGAACTAACAAATCAGCACTTCAAAAGTCACATTTGAAAAAAAATTAGGGAAAAACAATTTTCAATGAGCATAATTTTGATTAAACAAATTCTTAAAAAATGAAATGCAGAAATTAAAAACCTGAACGAAAATAGAATAAATATCCAAAGTAGTTCTAAAAGTTAACTAAAAGAGAATTAGGAACCAATCAATATAGAATTATACATTGTTGAAACTCGTTCACTATGAATTAGGTTGTTAAACCTAAGCTTATGTCCCATGGCTAACCAAGAGGGGGGTGAATTGGTAATTAAAAAATTTTTAACCCTCTTTTTAAATTAGGAAACGGAAATAAAAACTTTAGTGAATTTTTCTAGCAAACATTTTTCAACCACAGTTTTAAAAGTAAAAATACAAAAATAAAAAGCTGCAGAAAAATAAAGACACGAGATTTATAGTGATTCGGTCAAAACCAGACCTACATCCACTCCCCGGAGGCACCCTCCGAGTATTGCACTAATACCACTAGTGACTCTCCTTTTGCACCCACAGTAAGGCGGAGAAGCCTTTACAAAACTCTCTTCCACCACTACCCAGTGCGGCAGAGAACCGTCGTCCGTTTACACTCTTACTAGTGTTGGCAGAGAACCCTTCATTCTTTCACACTCTCCTACTGTGGGAAGAGAACCCTTCGTCCTTTCACACTCTCATAGTTTGGGCAGAGAACCCTTCATCCTTTCCCACTCTCTTAGTGTGGGCAGAGAACCCTTCATCCTTTCACACTCTCCTAGTGTGGGCAGAGAACCCTTCAGCTGTTCACACTCTCCAAGTGTCGGCAGAGAACCGGATCTCCTTGATAGATCTTCTTCACAAGAAATCTAGAAGGAAGAAAGAAAAGAGTGAAGTAAACACAAATCAAAAGTAAAGATTCTTACCTTTGAACACCAAGTGAAGCCTTCACGCTCCATTAGTAAGAATCCTCCTTCGAACACTCTCTTACACTTTCTCCTTGACTCTTCTTTCAATAGGCACGAAGATCAGTAGGCAAAAAGATTAAGTGACAGTTTGGATTGGACTATTTATGGGAAAGACACAAAAAATCGTCCAAAAACTGCAAATTTTCAAGTCAATATGCATAGGATTGTCCCGTACGATCGTTGATCATCCTGGACGATTTTACTTAAATGCGTTGGAAACGAACTTAATATATATGGGTCAAAAATATCTTCGTATACACACATCGTTTTGTATGAACTAGGTTCATCCGGTATGAACAGTTATTCCATAGGTTGGTTTCAAAAAATTTCAGAGTCGGTTCACTTCATTCTAGGACGAATATTGGTTCTTCTGGATGAAATTTTTCTAGAGAGCAACTCGTTTTGGCACGATTATAAATTTCGTCTGAACAAAAATTCTCCAGAGGAGATTCGTCCCGGGACGAATACACTTCATTCTGGATGAAAATAATTCAGAGAGAAAGTCATCCTGGAACGAATATAAATTTCGTCTAAACGAAAATTTTCTAGAGAACATTTCGTCCTAGGATGAATACATTTCGTCCTGGACGATCAGGTCTTAGAAAAATTTTCTTCAATTCCTATTTGTTCCATTGCTCTTATAAGGAGATAACTGACCTGATCCTCCCGTACGAATTATGTTCGTCCAGTACGATCAATACAAAATTTTCAAGATCTCCTTAAGTGTGTGTGTTTATTCACTTAATTACAATTACTCCATCTCAAACTTAATTCAAAGAAAAATACAAGCTTTAAATACACAAATTATCTCATGCCGAATTTGATTTGAAGTCTTGGTAGTCTGGATTTTGATTTTCCTGAAATGTTAGTACACACAAGAGCAAAAACAAATCTTTCAAAAAGTGTTAGGAGATAACTACACATAAAACAATAATATTTGAAATCATCAAAACTATACAAGTTGCAAGAATGTAAAACATGCACATAGCAACTTGTTAACATACATTTCCAATTCCCGCTCATTCTCTCATATCACAATTCACATAGCTCAAGAAATACAATGTGCCAATAACCACCCTTTTGTAGCTTAGACCGACTCGAAGTCGTTTGAAGAGATGATAATTATTGGTTGTTCTTTACAACTTAAGCTAATCATTAGTTATAATTGGAGGATTTACAAACACATCCCTGAATTTTTATATATTTAGATATATATTATTTCAAAAATAACTTAGTACCAATATATATATTTGCACTAAGTTATTATTTAAATATAGATAAATTATTACTATTAGTATTCATGATATTAAATATATGAATTTTTATATAATAATATTAATTTTAAATAAACATGAATTATAAATTATTAAAGATATAATTTCTTTTTATATTACTAATTTATATATTTATCAATCTACAATGTATTTAAATATAAGTTAGTATATCACATTATTCTATCAAATTTTAACATCATGGTTGGTGGACATGTAATCCTAGTGACACTATTTAATATGAAAATGGCTCACTTAATTGTTTGAATTTGATTTTATTTTCGAACAATAAGTAATTAACTTTCATGCTGATGGTGATAACAACTGACAACTTATATTATAACTTATGCATTGTATTATATGGCCAACACAACACAAAATAATTTTTACTTCTTTGTCCCACACCACTTCCTATGCCAACTTAATGTAAGTCAGTAACTGCTAATTAGGAGTGTAAACAAGTCAAGACAAGCATGAACTCAATACATCAACATGGAGAAAAGCTCAAACTTGAGCTCGAGCTCGAAACGAGCTCATATGGTGAGTTGAAACTCAGCTCGTCGGAGTTGCAGTGAACATAAGCTCTTCTCGTGAGCTTACCTCACTGAACAAGTTTGAACACCTGGTTGTTGAAGTTAGAATTGGCTTGGCTCGCCGTAGAGCGAGGTTACGAGTCGAACTCGGGACACCAACTCTTGAGTTTTATATTTTAAATAACTATACAAGTATACATCTTCCACTTTTCATAGTAAAATCAAATTCATGGACCTGCATTTTTACTTATTTTAATATTCATTTTTCTTACACAAGCTATGAGTTTGTTTTTTTCCTTGATAAATAGAGTAGATTATGTGGCTCTAGTTTATCACTCGGGAGCAATACTTTTTATCCATCAACTAATGGGCACTAAGTCTTCATAGATGCGAGTTTTTAGCCAACACTTTCTCCAATTTAGTTCTAAAAAGATGGATCTGAAATTTCTTAAATATGTTTTAGTCAAATGTGACTTGATTTATTTTAAGAAGAGTATAATATATATATATATATATATATATATATATATATATATATATATATATATATATATATATATATATATATATATATATATATATATATAATTCAAAAATGTTAAAATCTTTCTTGTTAATGCCGTAGTTAGCTTTAGGTAAAGGTTGTTTTGTTATTTAAACATATTTTTTTTATCTTCTTTGGCTGATTTTTATTTGGAATATAAAATATTTTTTAGACTAACATTTTTTATTAACTATAGAATTATCTTTTTATCTAATTGAAATTTTCTAATTTCTATTAATTTTTTAAGACTTTAGCTGCTAATTAATAGGGCCCACTTCCATTGGATGAGCCTCACAAAGCTTTCACTACAAAAAAATAGGCCTATCGCAGCATAATTTTTGGCCTATCCCGGCGGTTATAACCACCACAATTTTCTTTGCAGCAAATTTAAAACTGCTGCACCTCCACTATAATTGCAATGTGCTGCAATGATATTCCACAGCTGTTTCAGGACCGAGGGCGAGATTTGATGAAGTGTTAAATTTAGCAGTGGTTATAACCGCCATAATTGTCTAGATTAGCAGTGATTATAACTGCTACAACTTTGGTCCAGATGAATAGATTTCTGGTATTGTGGCGGTTTTAACTGCCGCAAATCTAGACAATTGTGGCGGTTATAACCGCCACAAATGTCTAAATTTTAAAAAAAACAACACAAAACTTGATTGTCCAATGCAATCTCATATACACATAAGCAACATATCATTCTCCAATATGACATTGATACAAAGGGAGAGACCAAAAACTTGTCAAAATGGTTTAATTTTTGTTTAACATTTATAAATTCAGTTCGGTTCAATTTAACTCGTAAAAAAAAAAAGTTCAATTTAAGATTGAAACGGTTGAAATGATATCACAATGTCTTCTATTTCTATAACAATTATTGTACAACTGTATCAGATTGAATTCAAAATGAATATGTACAATTTAAGCTACATGAAACATGTATCACTTTGCCTATTTACACAAACTTTCAGCAAAAAGTAAAATAAAGTCATCCTAGACAATTTATATAAGATGGCATTGGATCCTTTGCTGTGCATAATAATGGTCAAGATTCTTAACAATTCTCTCGCTCTTTTGACCATAACTCCATGACTTTAAACTGTAACAAAGTAACAGGACAATATTCATCATTATTAGGCATCAAAAAGTAATACTTGAAGGTTTAATTGTCTAAATGCTAGCAGTTTTATATAGAAAGCTCATCAAATATGGATGATCATATTTTTAGGAGGCTCAGAAGGTGTCATGCATGTAGTTTTCTAATTAAAAACTGCATATTGATGAGGATAAATTATTACTTGAGCACAAATACTCATTGCTTGATGAGGACATTTTCTAATCCATATTGTGCTCTATATTATTCTGTATATGTTTGGCATTAGTTTATTATTTAATAGAGATCAATATATTACAATAGATAAAAAAAATACTCAACCAAAGTGCAAAAGCCCATATCTTGCACAATATTCACTCAATCCAACATGAATGTTAGAATGCGATTTAATTAATGAAGTTCTGGCAAAAATATAAGAAATAATTTTGAGCTCTACAGTTTATATCTAAAAAAAATTGTTATAAAACAGACTTTAAAAACTTACCTAGTCTTGAATGCTATCAATAATGCATAAGCACTCATTATGTTAACAATATCACATGCTTTTATATATATCTTTTTTATGCATTTCATACAACAACAATTCATTTCATAAGATGCTAAATTCATTAATACATGTACCTTAGGGCGTTTAGGAGCCATGGCACAATTCCAATAAGCTTTCCAGTAATTCCATGCAGTGCTATCTTATCAGACTTCCAAATCAACCAGGTGGGCTGTGACTATATCCCCATCCCCGACTGTACCAAGATCCAATTTATAAGAACCATCCTGTTTACAAAATAAAAATCTTATAATCACAACTTCCAAATTTAAATCAGCAAAAGTAACAATTAAGATTGTTTGAAGCTAGCTAAACTAAGAATTAGGTGTCATTAGTTGCATGCCTGGAGTAGATGGAAGATAAGGGATTGGGGCATTTCCTATAGTATAGGATGAAAATGCAATCAACTAAATCAATTTGCAGTTAAAAATTTAGTGATAAAGAAGAATGTTGATATATAAGAACTACATTATTCAGGGAATTAGGGAATGATACTATTCTATGCATGATTTCTAACACTAAACAATAACTCATCACATTGGATATATGAAGAAGATTTAGACACACCTTGTCAACATCTAGCCTTTTATGATGCTCAGTATGTCATGTTATCAAGAATAAAAATCAAACATAATCATAGAATATCAAAACTTAAAATTCTACTGTTAATTTCAAAATTCACTAAGGTGCCAAAACTTAGTAAGGTATGATAACTATTTAAACATTTTCTCCTTCAACCCATAATGCCTATATACTTCTTTTAAAGGTGAGACTGTCCATGAGCAAACAAAAACTCTGTTAGATATGTTCGTTGTAAATAGTTACAGATCTAGAAGATCTAGCCAAACAAAAGCTCTACTCAAGCCTAAGATAATCATCCAAATTCAACAACAAAACTAAATTATAGTAATTAACAATTTAGAGAAGAGATAGAGCCACCATACCTTCTCTCATTTCTTTCATGCCAATGCCACAAAAAATTTGACACATTCACTACACAGAAAAAAAAACCCCGTGTAAATAAAATATGTAGCTGAAACAAAAACCCCACTTAAGCCATAGAGATTCACAACAAATCTTCCTCTAGCTGATGAAATATCAAGACTCGTAGCACTTAGATACTTCAAAATTAATAATTGCCCCAATCTGATCTCCCTCGGAAGACTTCGAGAAGTGAAGACAACTAATAATTGCCATCTCATACTCAGCGATCTCAAGATAAGTGAACCATCGGTGTTGCTAATGAAACCATTGAGAAGTATCACCTCGTTTAAAAAGTTGAGTATTGAGGAGAATGGTGAGCTGGTTTAATTTCCACCGGCAGAGAAACGAAGAAGCTGAAGTCAGTCACAAAATGGAATCCACAAAAGTGCGTTAAACATTGCAAACAACAATTTTCTTTAAATTAGAGTGAACGAGCCCAAAAAATAGAATCAATGGAGGGAAAATCGGGCGTCGGCTTAAATCACCTTTGCGATTGAACCATGGTGACTAGCATCCAACAACAATCCTGTGTCCAACATGGATTCTCACCAGCGAAGTCCTCCGGCGTTAGCTTAGCGAAAGGGTTAATAGTGAAAAGGTAAGCTAGGGATCGGATAAAGAAGAATATAGGGGATATTACCGCAGCCACAGCGACAGTCGGGTTTTTTGATGGTTGAGATTTGCTTTTGGAACCACAAGCTAACCGCAGCTGCCTTGATCCTTGATAACGACTATGGTGCCTTTACCCTAGAACGAAAGCCGAAAGCTCAGATGGACGTGTGAACTAGGGCATGATAGTCGAGATCACATTTAGTTTTTGCAAAGGAGCCAATGCGGGAATTAGTAGCGGATTGCAAACTGCAGATATAATTTGCTTAAAACATTTCTAAATTGGGATTTTACGTGCATAACACTTAATACTATCCTAAATACATATTCAACACCCAAAGTTTTATATTTACATATCTACCACTCAAATACATCCATTTCATCTAAATTACTGCTCCGTCTAAACGCCGTGAACAGCCCACCCAGCTATGACTTTCGCGCGACCAAAGCCTGGACTTAAATTTTGCTCGCCGTGAACAGCCCACCCAGATCCACGGCGAGCACGGCCGAATTCCTGCTCTCGCCAGACTTCTTCCTGCCTAATTTGTTCTTTGTCACGCAGCTCCATCGCATTTAGAAATTTGTTATGCAGGGATTCCTGGTGATCCATCAGCTGTTTTAACAGTCCTTCGAAGAATGCCACTATGGACGTTAATTTCAACCGTCGCCGGCGCCGACGACGGCGAGAATGGTAATTCATTTTCTTGAGATTCGTGTTTGCTTCGCCGTGGTGACAGGGGCGATGAGAGGATGATCGTCGCCGGTGAGAGCGGAGCCGGAGCCGGTGGTTTTAATGTTGACTGGTTCGGTGGTGGTGGAATTACTACCGTCAGGTTTTTAAATAGCTTCAAGCTCGCTAAAGATTTTGTAATTGTTGCCTGGATGAGAATTCTCCAGCTCCTCTGTAATTACTCTGTTTCGCTTAGCGAAATGGAGCTCTGATGACTCCTTCTCTTTGCACCGCTTGTTGTTGCTGTTAATGTAGTCTAAATGTAATGGCCCCATGAAAAGAATTATAATTACAAAATGTTGACTGGTTCGGCGGCGGCGGCGTGAAGAGTTGTTTTGGTAAATACTTCAGATTTTTCCTCTGTGGGGAATGGTGCGTCGGCGAAGAAGAGATCAAGGCGGGCAGTGACGAGATCCGGTCACTTCCCCAACACCTGCTTCCAGGCAAAGAAAACGTGGCCGCCACCGGTGATACTCGGAAGCGCCTATGGCGTTGGTAGGTTCCGTCGGGCCGGTGAAGAGGCGAACGAGGTCGGAGCTGCGACGTCTGCTGTGACGGGAGCGAACGGAGTGGTTTTTTTTATTAAGTAAAACGTTTTGAGGTGGTATATTAGTAAATAGGTAACTTTAGATGTTTAATAGGTAAATATGATAGTTTTAAGTGTTATACATGTAAAAAACCCTTCTAAATTTTTAGTAATTTTTTAGCAGCAGCGGAGAAAGCGCTGCTTATATTTGTTTATAATGGCGGTTTATAAACTGCTGCTAATAATTGCTGCGAAAACCTCATTTTTTTTAGTAGTTTTTATATTTGGTTTTATGTGAGTCCCATTCTTGAAAAACCAAAGATCTCGAAGTTCCATCTCCAAGTAATTTTTTATTATTCTAAGTTTCAGCTCTTGCCGGCCATCACTCATCTTCATTGTGGAGCTATAAACTACTTTCATTTTACCTCAAATAAAAAAAGTAATCATCTCCATTTATTATGGCAATTTTAAGATTGTATTTGACTTAACTATTTATTCTTTTTTCAGCAAATTAAACAACTGCTAAGTCTACTCTTTAGAAAATAGAATCTTAATCTATGACAAAAAAAGAAACATATTTCAAACAAAATAAAACAGTGTGGTAATAATTTTTATTATATATTTTAAGTCAATAAAATATGAAGTTCTATAATTTCATTCTTAATGTAATTTTCCCTATATTGGTCATAACCCGAAAGCACATGGCTGAATTTGGTTTTGCCAACCAACACATCGGCTTCGAAGATGCATTCAATCAGGCTTCATCATCTGGTTAGTTTTTTTTACATTTTTTTGCAATATTCTTTAATTAATATGATTATTTTTATTACTAATTTTGCAAAAAAAAAATTCAAATATGCATAATTTTATTGGATATATTAAAAATAGTTATTTACTTCATATCTTTTTTGGCACCATTTTTAATTCAGTGTGATTGTAAATTTGTAATAACAATTTTTTTAATGTCTATGCTGTTAAATATAATATAAAAATAGTTAGTTCCTTTTAACGTAAAACCGAGGTGGCGAAATCGAGGCTCCATATTAAAAGGATCATCATCAATTGGATTTAATGTCTATAAACTTTGTATTTTGAGCATAAAAGCGAATAATTGAGAATATAAGCTTTTCATTCATTGATTTTGTTTGGTTTTAAAAATGGACATTTCGTTAAACTCGTTGTGAACTCGTATTATATTTTGGTGGTTTTATAGTGATTATTAATTATTATTTATTTTTTTCGTTAAAAAAAAAATTCATGATAGATACTATGAATTTAATCTTTACATTACTCTTTCTCATTTAATTAAACGAGTTATATACCATTCATTAATCCACAATATTTATCTTTTTTTTTAGTTTGAGTACATGATTCATATTATGCATTTAATTCTCAGGACAAAATTAATCAAGCTAGAATGCAACATGAAAAAGAAGATTTCATGGAAAAACAACAAGAGAGTAAGTTCTTTAATTTTACTATTTTCTTATAAGAATGAGTAAGCAAGTAAATTGCAATATTTATAAATATTACAAGATGTCTCCTTGATAATGATAATGTATGTTAATGACCATAATTAATTTTATTTAGTTTAACAAATAAATTTTGAATTAGTTTTAATCAATTTGTTCAACAATATGAACTCTTTTATTCCCAGTTAGGACAAGGACAAGAAAGAGTGCCCATTTCAGTTTCTAAAGGTATAATATAAGAACATCACCTCCATTTAAGTTAAAGCATGAGTAGTACAATTATTTAACTAATAGAAGAAATTTTATCTTACTAATTCATAGATATTTGTTTTTAGCTATTGATAAAACAAGTTAATTTTCTGATTATTTCATTTTCATTGGTAACTCCTTTACTAGCTGTTATTTTTAATTTATTTTATTATTTGACATGTATTTTTTAATCATCATCATACTTCAAGTAGAAAAAAAAAAAGAATTACAACCGTTGAAGCCATTAGAAATAAGGCAAATTTCTTATTCTACTCTAACAATATTTCTTATTCTTAAAAGGAAGATTGAGAAGGAAAGAGAAGCAGCTCGATATGCATTAGAGAAGGTATTTTTTGTTATTTCTTATTCTACTCTAACAATATTTCTTATTCTTAAAATTAATTTTTCTAGAGCTTTAATGTATGTGATGTCTTACTGGAACTGTTAATGACATCTTATTAGCAAACCATGATATGATAATGGCCAAAAAAAAAGGGGTGATTTTAAATTTCAAATAAATAGAAACTAATCTCTAATTGAGTAAGTTCATGTTTTATTTCGATAAAAAACAAATGCAAACTTTTTTGTTCATTTTAAAGAAACTTTGAATACTAATTAATTCATACTAAAAATAATTTCATATTTATTAGCTTCGAACACTTTTATTGATTTTGTAATGCATGACAGTCTAAAATTATTCACACTTTCTCCCACACACTTGATTCTATGAAACATATACGGAGTTTTGGTTAGTTTACTAAACCTTTTAGAGAATTCATATTTAACAAATATTCACTTGGTGTTAAAGTTCTGCAGAGTCTGAATAGCTTTATTTATTTATTTTATTTATTATAATTTTATTAACAGGTGGAAGCGTCTGTTTATGTTGATGATTTCAACAAGACAGACAAAGAATTCATGATGCTCATTTCTTCATAATTTGATTAGACAAAAGATTTAATGGCTTCACAGATCGAT
Organism: Dendrobium huoshanense; assembly: GCA_016618105.1. NCBI lineage: Eukaryota > Viridiplantae > Streptophyta > Magnoliopsida > Asparagales > Orchidaceae > Dendrobium > Dendrobium huoshanense. The sequence goes on along the minus strand of CM028359.1, from coordinate 67,135,975 downwards.
TTTAATTATTGGGATGTTAATACTTCAAAAAAATACCATCATTGGAGACTAATGATGCATAAGAGGGAGCTACAGAAATTTGTTGAGGATTGCTTGGGATCAAATTTTTGTTTGATTCTTGGAGCTATGTGTGAATTGATGCTTGGTGTTCGTACTATTTGGCAGTTGAAAATACTTCTGAGTCACTGAACTCCAACAGAAGCTATGAAAGGTGCAACCATTTATGCAAGAAAATAAAAATAATGTTAATACTTTCCACATGCATGATAGAGTTCACATAAATAATTTGTACATAAATTTATTTATAGCTTCCATTCAATTTTTTTTTTATCTGAGGAGTGAGAAATGTTAGTTAGATTTTCCTCACAATTATGATTGAAATTATTTCTTCTCCTTGGATTGGTTCAATTTTACCATATGTATATATTACTTCAATAATAATGAAAGTATTGCAGAAGAAGAATGTTATTCAAAATTTTTGTATGGATGCTTTTAGTATTGTGACTGTGATAAAAAAATTAAAATATCAAGGTTTAAATTATAGGGTAAGATGAAAATTTACACTTCTTTTTAAACTAAATTGAACATTGGAAAATCTTTATAAATAATTAGGATTTTTTATGTATTAAAAATAGATATTTTAAGAAAGTTCATGAGCATATATTTTTTTAGTATTTAATATTAGTATAAGTATCTATTCCCTATTTATAGTCCAAGTTTTTGGGCTCGGCCAGGCATGTTATTTTCAATAATCTTACTCCTATTCATGTGAATCTATTAATATAATAAGTCAATTTTAAATTAAAATAAATACATTTCAAGTTGTACATCTTAGTTTCATAGTAAATAAATTTTGACATCGAGATAATAAACATTTTATAGTTATCAAAAGAAATTTTGAGTAGGGATATACACTCCCCCATGATGAATGAGCCTAAGTTGAAAGATTACTTTGAAGATAAACAATAAAAAATATCAAACATATATCTTATGGCATGACATCATAATTATAAAAAGATATTTAAAAAAGGAACATGTAAAGCATGTTAAGAACGAGAGAGAGACATAGAAAAATAGTTTGGACTATACTTTATAAGATATTAACTATTTTGGTTCAACCCATTTTATGTAGATTAAACCTCTTAACTTTCTCTTTTTAAATTACTTTTTAGTATATCACTCATATACAAATAATATTGTATTATGAAGTTGCCTGATTGTGACATTCAACTGAGAACTTTATTGTTGTATTAAAAGAAAAAAAGTAGAGATTACACACCCCATTAACCTAAGCTATACTTTGAGATTTGAGTTCTGATAAACTTCTAAATTTAAGTTTAAATGACATAAACATGTTTGTGTATATAGAATAAATTTAAGAATAAATCACATAAACATGTTTGTGAATTCAATTTAAATAAATTGTTGTTCATCATATCTTTTCTCAAGATTAGCTAGCTTTTAAAAATAGGCACTTTATCCAAGCATGCATATAGTACAATGTTGAAACCCAAGAATTAAGATTGAGCATATGATTTTGATGATAACAAAACTAATTATTATGCTGATAATTTTATTGTCACGTCTAGCATATATTGGAAATTTTTTTTGCTTGTTTTTATGTGTACTAATATTTTAGGGAAATTAGACTCCAAACTTTTGAAGACTTCAATATAGAGTATAATAGGATTTCTGCATATCTCTTTTTTTATTTCTTGAGTCTAAGCAAGTATGATTGTAAGTACTGCATGATATCTATTCACAGTATATAATTTGACTTCGTTTTCCTCCAAATACAATCAATCAAATCATGGCTTGTATTATTTGAACTAGTAATACTTTATGATGTTTGGTCATACAGACGATAATAGAGAACAAAATCAGGTTTGTACTAGTTTGTATCAAATGAAAACATTCATTTTTTGAACTGTTTGTATCGTGTGATCTTAATTCATGCAGACGACTGATAGAGTAAGAAATTCCTTTCATACCATATCGTACTAGATAAAGTTGTTTATTTTTGAATAGTTTGTATAATACGATGCCAGGTTGTACAAACAACTAATTGAGTACGAAATCAAGTTTGTAATAGATCGCATCGAATGAAGACATTCCATATTTGAATTATTCGTATCATAAGATCTTGATTTATACAGATGACTAATAGAGTACAAAAATTCTTTTGTAGCATATCTTACAAAACAAACTTGTTCATTTTTTAACAGTTTATACAGTACATTGTGTCAGGTCATACAAATAACTTACAGAGAACAAAATCATGTTTGAACTAGATTGTATTGAATGAACACATTCAATTTTTGAACTATTTTTATTATACGATCTTAATTCGTACAGACAAATAAAAGAGTATGAATGAAGCCCTAATTTTTGAATTGTTCGTACAGTATGATCTTCGATCATATCATATTATTGAATGACGGTTCACTTGAATTCTTTAGATTTTTGATGATTTTTCATGTCTTGTCTATATAAAGAGTTCTAGAAACTAACTTAAGGACCTTTCCTAGGAATGACTCTAGAGAGTGGCCATTGAGTGTGAGTATTTGGGAGAGATTATGAGAGTGAAGTGTGAGAGATCAAGTGAGCGAGAAGTTGTGAAGGAATCACAAGGTTGCCCAAAGCGAGGATCTCTTTGTCTTCTTAAATTTACTACCCATCTCCTCTAGAGGCTCTTGAGAGAAGATTATAAATATTGTGTCAAGGTTCTCAACCTTCATAAGGAGGGTGAAAAATGATGGCGGTACTCTACCTTTACAGAAAGGGAGAAAAAGGATGTGACAGTGCTCTATCTTCACTAGGAGGGTGAAAAAGGATGAGACGGTATACTGCCATCACTTGGAGAGTTTAATAGGCATCTATTCTCTATCACACCGGGTAAGTGGAAGAGAGTTTGTAAGGGCTTTTTTGCCTTACTATGAGGGCAAAAGGAGAGTCACTATTGTTTAGTGCAATACCTGGAGAAGGAGACTCTAGGGAGTGGATTTACGTCTAATTGGAACAAACCACTATAAAATTTGGTGTTCTTCAATTTTTGTTTAATTTTTCCTACAATTTTATTTTTTTTTGCAATTAAGATTTCTATGATTGAAAAATCCTGTGATATATATTTTTTAAAATAACTACGTATTTTAGGATCAATAATTTAGGTTTTCTAAGAAAGGTTTTCAAAATCCAAGAAATTTTTTAAATAACTAATTCACCTCCTCTTAGGTAACCTTAACACAATTCTATTAAGTTTAACATTCTACATAAACTATCAAGTGGTATTAGAGTCAATTTCAAAAATAAAGTTTAGACTACATTTTGAAAAATGATCATGACTACTTTTTGAAATCAGAATACTCCTGAAAGATACTCAATCACTAGAACAGCTTTATTTAATAGCATTTTATTTGAATTTTGAAAAACTTGCATTTCTACTTTTCTGCAATCAATTGACTATCGTATGTGGATATTAGTACAAGGAGGTTATACAAGACATAATAGACTTGTTGATGGCATTAAAACTTAAATACCATTTATTGATTGGACATTAGAAGAAAAAGAACTAGAATAATTGAATGCTAAATGTTTGAATACTTTTTTTGTGCTTTGAAATCAGAGGACTATATGTATGTTTCTACCTATAAAATTGGGAAAGAAATATTAGATAGACTTTGTATAACTTATTAAGGGACAAATAAGGTGAAATAATCTAAGTTGAATAGTTTATTACATGACTATAAACTATTTTACATGAAACCAAATGATTCATTTTATGATATGTATACATAGTTTATACAAATTATTACCTCGTAGCATGATTTAGATAAAGAACTAAAAAATTCTAAAAAAGTTAATAAACTTTCACATTATTTATCTACTGCTTATGATGCAAATATACCTGCAATAAATGAGTCTAAAGATATAAACATTTATTGAATTTACATTCCGCTTGGATGATGGATTGCTTACAAGCAAGGAGTAAATCAAAGATAGAGAATTCTAATGAAGTCTAAATGTAGAAAGTCAATTCATTTATAATAATAAGAGAATATAGCCTTGATGGAGGTGATAAGAAAAGAATATAGCCTTGAAAGATGAGGATTTATAGAGTGATCAATTAATACTTGTTGATAAAGAAGATATTGCATTTATAACAAGACAATTTAAAAGTACCATTAAGAGAAAGCAACGAAGACGTCAGCAGTGGGATTAAGGTAAGTTCAATAAGAATACCAAGATTTCTAATGAAGTCATTTATTATGAATGTAAAAGCTTGGACATATAAAGTTTGAATGCCTAAATCTCAAAGCTAATCCTAACAAGTATAAAGTTGAGGAGAAATCAAATATTAAAAAGGGCAAGAGAAGAATGCAAAGATCTTTCTGAGCTAACGCAATTTCATATTTTTCAAAAATAGAGGCTGAAGAGGAGGTTACAAATTTATGCTTCATGGTAGACAAATTTGATTATTTATATCAACAGGAGGTATGTGGCATATCTTAAGATGAATTGTTTGAAGTTTTTGAGAAAATTCATAATGCATATAGGAAACTCAAAAAATTTATGTTAATTTAAATATTAAGTATTTGAATTTATAAAAAGAGTATGAAAACCTTAGAAAAGATCATGCCTACATAGATAACAATCATATGGCTTTGCTAGATGAATTTGATAATTTAAATAAGGATCATGATTTATTGAAAACATGTAATAATGAACATGAAAATGATTTTAAGGTGTTTATATTGAATCAGATCAAAGAGAACTTGAATAAAAGGTTAAAATTTTTGATTTAAAAAAATGCAAATTCATATCTTCAAGAAAAATTGAAAGCTTTTGAAGAAAATAAGGTACCATCCATAAAGAAACAATTTTACAATCCTAATCAAAGCTTAAAAAATTAAAACCAAGGAAAAGATATTATAAATTATATAGACTGATAAATCCCTTTTCTTGGTGTTAAATATTATTCATGTGACATGTTGGATAAACTTTTCCATACTTGTACTATCCATAATAGAACACATTTAGTGTGGAGACCTAAGATACATCAATCATAACATATTAAACATGCATTGAATTATCATTGCAAAGAGGAGAACCCAAATTTATTTGGATTTCCAAGTCTAACAGTTGATATTTTTGTAGAATTTCTCTCATAAAATCCCTTATGAAAGTATTTGGTATCTGGATAGCAGATGTTCAAAACATATGACTAGTGATGCAAATCAATTTATATCACTGGAGGCCAGGACTGCAGGAAAAGTGACACTAAGAGATAACACCATAAGGAGAGTGGCAGGTTAAGGTACGATTGGTAACATGAACATAATTATGATTGAAAATGTTTTATTGGTAGAAGGATTAAAATATAACTTGATATGTATTAGTTAGCTTTGTGATAAGGGTAAACATAAAATTTCTGCCTGCAAGATGTATTATAAGCCAAAATGGAGTTGATATGTTTCATGAAAATAGGGTAAAAAATGTTTACATGCTTGATTTAAACTATGTTTAATCTTTTAATATTATTTTCCTAAAAACTATTTCTGATGAATCTTAGTTATGGCATAGAAGACTTTGTCATGCAAGTATGAAAAATCTTAGGAAGATTACCTAAAAGGAATTGGTTAGAGGCATAATTAAATTAGACTTCACTATTAATCACTTGTGTGATACATGTAAATTAATAAAATAAGTCAAGTCCTTCAATTATTCAATTAAAGATCTTAGAACTAGAAATCCCTTAGAAGTCATTCACATAGATCTCTTTGGATCTGTTAGCACTACAAGTCTAGGAGGGAAAGTTTTTGTGTATGTGATTATTGATGACTATTTTAGGTTCACTTAGATTGAATTTTTATCATATAAGAGTGAAGCATTTGATAAGTTTAGAAATTTTTCTACTTGGATTCATAGGAAGCTAGGTTGTAAAATTTGTGCATTTCAAAGTGATCATGATGGAGAGTTTGAAAATAAAAAATTGAAAGATTTCAGTAAAGGGCATGGGATAGATCACAACTTTTTAGCTCCTTGGATCACTCAATAAAATGGGGTTGTTGAAAGAAAGAATAGAATCTTGCTAGAAGCCACTAGAGCCATATTGGCTAAATATTCTCTTTCTAAATATTTTTTGTGCTGAAGAAGTTAATACATCTTATTATGTTTTGAATAGGGTGAACATTAGATGTAAATTGAATAAGATATCTTAAGAACTTCTTAAAGCTTAGGACCCCAACCTCTTACATCTACATATTTTTAGATGTAATGTTTTCATTCAAAATAATGGTAGAACTTCCTTAGGAAAATTTTATCCTAAATCTAATGTGGGAATTTTTCTAGGATATTCAAATATTAGCAAATCCTATAGAGTTTTTAACAAAAGGACATTGGCAGTAAAGGAGAGCACTCATGTAGTTTTTGAAGAATCTGAGATTTTTGGAGGGTCTAAGGTAGAAGAAACCCAAGGAATTGAAAATGAAAATCTTGATGGAAGGGTTGGAGCAGAAAATACTTTGCCTAGAGAATGGAAATATTCTAAAAGTCATCCTAAAAAACAATTTTTAGGAGACCCTAACGAAGGTGTTAGAACTAGGCATGGACTAAGCAAAGAGGTGAACATCTCAGCATTTATTTTAATGATTGAACCCATTAATATAAATCAAGCACTTTCTAATAATTTTTGGATTCTAGCTATGCAAGAAAAGTTGAATCAATTTTTTAGAAATGATGTTTAGGAGTTATTAAAAAGTCTTGAGAATTAAAGTGTTATTGGAACTAAGTGAGTATTCAAAAATTAAATGAATAATTCAGGTATATTGGTCTGAAATAAGTTAAGAATGGTGGCTAAGGGGTACAATCAAATAGAAGGATTTGATTTTGAGGAGTCTTTTTCCCTATAATTAAAATTGAAGCAACTAGGATATTTCTAGCATTTGCATGTTTTAACGGATTTAAACTATTTTAAATAAATATGAAGAGTGCCTTTCCTAATGGGGTGATAAAAAAAGATGTTTATGTTGATCAAACACCAGGTTTTGAATATTTACAATTTATTAATCATGCATCTAAATTCAAAAATGTATTATTTAGTTTAAAATAGGTACCTAGGGCATGGTTTGAAAGGCTAAGTACATTCCTACAAGAAAGATACCTTTTTAAAGGGAGTGTGGAAACAACTCACTTCTTAAAAGTGTAGGAGATGACATACTCATTATCAAAATATATATTGATAATACATTATTTGAATCCAGTAGTAAAAATCTTTGTGATGTTTTTTGAAAAAGCAATGATTAAGGAATTTTAAATGAGTTTCATGGAAGATTTGAGTTAATTTCTTAGTTTTAGCATAAAATAGAAAGAGGATGATAAATTTTTCTTTGTCAATCAAAATGCATTACGGATATTCTTAAGAAATATGAAATGGATAATGCTAAACCAATCAGTACTCTAATGAGTTTCTAGGTTTAATTAGAAAAGGATTCTAAATTCAAATGCATTAATTAATAAAAATTTAGAGGGATAATTGGGTCATTACTTTATTTGACGGTTAGCATACTAGATATTATTTTTAATGTTTGTCTTTATACTAAATTTCAAGCTGATCCAAAAGAATCTCATTTGACTTCTATTAAAAGAATTTTGAGACATCTTTTGGGAACTTAAAACTTATGGATTTAGTATACTAGGAATATCATTTCTTTTGAAATCATTGGTTATTCAGATTCATATTTTGCAGGATATATGGTTGATCAAAAAAGTACCTCTAGAACTTGTCAATTTATTAGAAACTCTTTAGTTTTCTAGTAGAACAGAAAAAAGACATTAGTAGTCTTTCTATAGGTGAAACAAAATATAAAGCTTTAAAATTTGTGTGGCACAGGTTCTAAGGTTAAAATAATAATTCATTGATTTATGTTTTTAATCTATATTATTCAAATTTTTTATAATGATAATAGTGTCATTTATATCTCAAAGAATTCAATACAATACTCTAGGACCAAGCATATAGACATAAGGCATCACTTTATTAGAGACCATGTCACTAAAGGAGAAATTGAATTACATCATGTAGCTACTGAAAATCAACATTATAGATATTTTCATAAAACCAATGGCTTTTAAAACATTTAGCATCTTAAGAATTATATTGGGTGTTCTTGATATTCATGCATGATAATTATATATATACAAATTGCATTTATGGTGTATTTCTTTTTGTTGATGTTTGTGTTTTGTTCTTTTTCTGTGATTTGTTTTGGTTTAATTTTTTCCTCTCTATTTTGGGTTTGATTTCTCTATTGTATTATTTATTTTTTTTATTTTTGTGTCTCATATATCTTGTTTGATTTGTTTTTGGAAAAGAATATCAATTATCATGTGCAAATCTAAAAGTTAATATTCCATTCATATTGTTCGAATTACATTTGTACTGTACGAAATCACCCGATTTTACATGATATCTTTTCTGAAATGGTAAGAAAAAAGATTTATGTTTTTTTTTAAAGATATCGTATTATATGAAAACATCATCATCTGCATAAACCTTTTATTTATTTATCTGTATGAAAATGGAGGGAATTCCAAGGATAGTTATTTTTCAAAGATCATATGTATGAACACTTATTTCATCTATACGATACAGTAGACGATTTGCATGCAGATAAACCTAATTGGAAGGAATAATCAATATTACCTGATCGTCTTGGATGAATACCTATTCATCTGAACATGTAAGTTGGTTAACGATCATACGTAATGACTCATTGTAAAGGCAACTTTATGAAAAGATGTTTCACTTAAATAACTACTCTTGAATATTTTTGTTCATACATATGAGCCCATGTTTGTAGGGTACGATCCCAACTTTGTACTGTATGAAATAGGCCATTTTCTATAAATTGAATGTCTTCCATTATAATTCTTCACAATCCTTTCTATTTTCAAAACTCTTGTTCTCAATTCTTCTAAAATGGTAAGCATTAACAAGTGATCATGTCGTTCCAAGGGGAGTTAATCTTCTGAATGAGATAATGACTTTCTATCCAAAGAGAATAAACAAGCCTATGATAGGGTTGTTCATATAAAAACCACTCCATCACGTCTTCTTATTCAAGATGACATTAAATTTTTTTTGTAATGCCTCTGTTCAACTCTATGTATTTTTCATTCATCCTCACTTTAATCTATACATTCCACTCTAATACCTTCTATTATTTTCTTGCAAATCTAAGAATGAGGGAAAAAAAAAATGTCCTCTTATATTTTTTGTCAAAGAGTTGAAATTACCGAAGATTTAGGAATATTTATGCATCTTAGAACTGAAAGATTTAGGCCTCATTCCATAATTTCTAGAAGTGATTTTGATTGGTCTAAAGTGAAACAAACTCTTAAGGGAATGCCTACAAACTCACATTTTCCCCTTATTCATACCTTCAATCAAATAGTAAGGATCATCCAGCATTTCTTAAGAACATCTATTATTCCTAAAGTTAGTGATCGAATTAATATCTCTCCTTTACTTTCTATTGTTAAATATCTTATAATTTCAAATACTCCTATTGATGGAGCCCAATTGATTCTACACTACATCGATAATCTTACTGACATTAAACTACCTTCCATTATAAGAAAGGAGAATGTGGATTTATAAATTGCTTACATTTTGGAGAAGAAGTACAATCTTATTCATCCCAATCCTCCAGATAATCTTCCAATCTATTTTACTAATGCTTAATTTTGCACTCTTTTTCATCGGGTTCAAGGGAATGAGGAAGATGAAATTAGAGAAGACCACCTGAACATGCACTTGTACCTGCTCCTTGACATGAGCATCATTTCTATCAAGAAATGGTCCAATGATTTGATTGACTTGAGTCTCATTTTGATCAATGATTTGATAATATTGAGACTCATTTAGACCAGCAGGATGTCAAATGCAATGAATATATGGACTGGGTTAGAGGACAATTTGATTCAATCAATACTCAAGCAGCTACCATTAATAGATATTTTATCATGTTTAATGCTCCAAAGCCACCTCAAGATCATAATCCCCTAGTGTATTAGTTTAGTTATTTTAGTTTTTGTTGATGTATTCTTTGATGTTTTAGTTTGTATGATATTGTATTCAGATGTTTTTGGATCATTTGTATTTGTTGTATTAGATCAATTCCTTTTTATTTGAATATATGCTATATTGTTATTTCATTACAAAAAAATATGTAATGATTGACTTGTTCTGTTTTTTATTCTCTGGAGTAGTTTATAAGTTATTATCGACCAATTTAATGTTATTGATCTAAAGAATACAAATTTTAAAGTTTTTGAATTATAATATTACTTTCATCATCAAATTTTGGTTTCTCTCAAACCTTAAATCAAACTACAATTAGATTTAGATAAGGAGACCATCTTTGGTGTTCTAATAGACATATAGCTTATAGTTATCATTATTGCAAAAATATTTTTTATTTTTCTTTTATTTTCTTGTTTGATGTGTTGCTCTAATTATTAACTATTTGGTTTTATTTTACGGGTTTTATCTTCCTTTTGGAAGATAATGACACAAGCTATGACTTGTTGATTTAGGTCGTGAGAAGAATAAAATGTGAAAAGATGCACAAAGTGTGAACTGTTCACCAAATAAAATTCAAAATTAAAAGATGACCAATGATCGCTAAAATTGAAAAGAGACATCTAGGTCTTTCCTCTATATCTCTATCTCTTAGAAAAACCCATGCATTTAACAATAACTTCAACTCATGAATTTGAAATTATTTGATTTTTTATTTTATTCTTTTTGCAAAAATTATTATATTTTATACTTATGCTTTCTAGAATGAACATTGATCTTGATCAACTATTCTTATCTTAGTTGTAAGTTTTCTTTACATCAGAAATTTAAAATTAATTTTTTTACAAATATTTAAAATTCTCATCCTTATCGTATATCATATTAGTTCATAGCATCATAAATTTTTAGGGAATTCTCCTCTTTTTGTTGATGTAAAAAATGGGGATTTATTAAGTGATTATTGGAAGTCTTGTGTTATTTTGTTTTGTGATGTTTTGTTTTGTGCATGTTTTGTGTTGGTTGAAAGTTTGGTGGCCTTTGGTTTTATGTCTGTGTTTTCGCATTTGTTTGTTTTGTTGGTCTTGTGTCCGTGTTTTTATTTGTAAGGCAAAATTTCTTGTACAATAAAATTTTGTGTTTGTGTTTTGATTTGTAAGATGAAATTTCTTGCACAAAGAAATTTTTTTCCCATGATTTTTATTGTTACACTCATTGAGTGGGAGCTTGGAAGAATAGAATGTTAATTAGTAGTTCAAACAATAATTATTTTGTCATACTAAAAAAGGAAAGAGATTGCTATAACGCAAGAATCGAAATTGAGCTCATGATTTTGATGATAGCAAAACTAAATATTGTGCTGATAATTTTATATTATATGATATTTAATGGAAATATATGATTTGACATAGTTTTCCTCCAAATGCAGTAAATCAAAACATGGCTTGTATTATTTGAACTAGTCGTATAATACAATTTCAAGTCGTACATATGACAAATAGAGTAATAAATCATGTTCATAGTAGATTGTATCAAACAAATACAATATGTTTTTGAAATATTTGTACTATACAATCTTAATTCATATAGATAATTGATAGGGTATGAAATTCCATTCGTATCATATCAAACTACAAAAACTTATTCATTTTTTAATTGTTTATATAATATGTTATCAAGTTATACAAACAACTAACAAAGTATAAAACCAAGTTTGTAGTAGATTATATCAAACGAACACATTCAATTTTTAAACTATTACCCTATGAAATTCCTTTCATACCATATCATACAAGACGAACTTGTTCATTTTTGAATAGTTCGTACAGTACAATGTTAGGTTGTACAAATGACTGATAGAGTAGGAAATCGGGATCATACTAGATCATATCTAATGAACACATTTAGTTTTTGAAATGTTCATACCGTATGATCTTAATTCTTATAAAAAATTGATAGAGTAAGAAATTAGGTTAGTACTAGAATATACTGAATGAAGCCCAAATTTTTGAACTATTCATACCATATGATCTTTGATTGTTCCAAACGATTGGATGACAGTTCACTTAGATTTTTCTATTTTTGGACGGTTTTTCATTTCTTGTCAATATAAAGAGTTCTAAACACTGACTTAATGACCTTTGCTGTGAATGCCTATTGAGATTGGCCATTAAGTGTGACTTTTTGGGAGAGATTGTGAGAGTGAAGTGTGAGAGATTAAGTGAGGGAGAACTTATGAAGGATTCATAAGGTTGCCCAAACCGAGGATTTGTTTTTCTTCTTAAAGTTTTTGCCTATCTCCTCTAAAGGCTCTTGAGAGAAGATTATCAACATTGTGTCAAGGTTATCTGCTTTCACCAGGAGGGTGAAAAAGGTTGATGGTACTCTGCCTTCACAAGGAGCCATTACAGGAAAATGCACTGCCATTGGAAATTCATTATTTGTGATGAAATACCAACAAAAATTATTCTAACAGTAATTCGCGTGTTGATAAATCTATACCGATGTAATCATTCCACCAGAAATTTTTTCGACTTCTTTTCCAGTGGTATTCTGGTGTAAAATTTTGACTAACCATCACTTTTAAGGAGGTAAAATCAAGCATTTTTTTCCAGTATTTCTGGCGGATACGGTATGCCAAGAAGACTGGCAGATAATCTGTTGCCTCCAACCATCACATTGTTATAGGCAGAAATTATCGGTACATGAGAAATAATGATTCAATTTTGTCTTATCGTGTTGCCGACTGTATTTTCGGTGAATACTCCTTCGGAAATGTTTTACAGATACCAAAAAAAAACTACTTGACTTCTAAAATTGAATTCCACAAACCTGGATAGAAAAAAAATATAATATTGTATACATTTAAATATCTAGCTCTAATTAAGAACATCACCAAACATATATGTTATTTTTGTATCCTCTCAATAATCAGGTATACCCAATGCAATCTTCTATGTCCAAACAATAATGCCGAATGCATTCTTTTACTTGCATCATCCAACTTAAATTCTACAAATAATATCCCCATCTATTTCACCATAATTAGATCAAAGATGTTAAAATCATGTACTTTTACTGATCACTTCATCACCCAAAATCATAATCCCTCAACTAGGTATATTACTACTAAAAATACACTACATATATATATATATATATATATATATTAGGGGAAACCCACGGCAAGGCCTATGCATTAATTAAAGGAAAATAGTACAAATTCCTTAAAAGGACCTCGTGCTCTCTACTACTAAAAAGAGCTATAAAAAAAGTCAAATAACCTACAAGCACAAGGTCCCATCAACAAAAAAGTACAAGAAATCCTAGGTACATTCTACGGTGCTTAAGTGCAAGCACCCAAAAGAGTGAAGAAAAGGAAAATGAGCTTGAGCAATATGCTTCCCAACAAAAATCCTATAAGCCTTAAAACCTGCACACAAAACCTGCAAGGACAAAACAAAGCCCATCAAGCAGCAGAAAAAAAAAACTAAAATAACAAAAAGTAAAAGAAATGTAAACCCAAGGATAAAACCAGTAATATTTTTTATGGCAGTAGTAAGATGATCTCAATTGGATGAAAGACAGACACCAACCCGAAGGGTGATCCGGAATAGAACAGAACGCAACATACATAAAGTACAAACAACTAACCAAAATAATATGCCCAGAACCATATACAAGCTTAGAAACACGGTTGGAAGCAACCACAACCAACCAGTTTGTAGAAAAAACCCACCACATCGTCATATTGTCAGACAGAAAAACCCAACAACACACAAGACCAAACTACAAATGCGAAATATATTTAATAACAACACAAGCCCCACTAATAGTATAAAGCCTAGGATGCAGCAAATCCTCTAAACAGCAAGATTATTGATTGCTTGGATTGAAGATCCAGCAACAAAACTAAAGCCTAGCCAACATCCACAACCCGATAAAGCAGAAATCACCATAGGAACACTAAAATACAAAAAGTCACAACCAGTAAAACAATAAAATGATTAGGCACAAACTAGAATGGAGTTTGGAAGCCTAAAAAACAACACAGGCCAAAAAGGGATAAAACCACACCCTGCTACAAAAAAAAGGAAAATACATATAACAAATCAAAACATTAAGAGATCCCTAGAAAGAAGAGGAGGCCTACAGCCACCAAATCAAAGCAAAACCTCCAAAATTAATGGAAGACATAAGATAAACCAATTTGATCCAATCTAATAAGACCCTACACATGAAATGGCAACTGAACAAGAGACAGATCATTAATGCCATTAAACATAGTACCAAAGGTAGGCAAAGCTTGTGCACAAGCATTCCCCTCCTCCATAATGTTTGAAATGGAGAAAGTAATGGAATTCTACACTTCTCTAATTTTTCTCCGAATGTAAAACAGGGTAGAGTCACCCATATTCTCATCTTTATCAAGATAAAAATTTAAATCATAATAAGGACCATCCTCTAAAACAATATTATTAAGGAAAAGAGAAGTGCAGAGGTTTAACGTATGAAGAATACCAGAGAAAAAAACATAGTTAATATCGGCCACATTTCCCGGACTAGCAAACCCTGAAATGAAATTGCCCATATGATCTTTGATGAGACCACCACAGCCAAATATGCAACCAACTTTAGCACAAGCCACATTCAATTAAAAGTAATTAGGAGGAGGCTTACACAAATTAATACAAGTAGTCCTGATTTGAAACTTATCCACCTCCCAATTAATACCAAAGAAAGAAAGAGTATGAAAATAATTCTTAAAATTCTTCATAGAAAGCAAATTGGCATAATAAAGAGCAGTCATCTTATCTCTAATTTTATAATGATTCTTTGATGATTTATAACAACCCCATTGAAATGTGAATCATTCCTCTCTAACCAAAAAAAACCAATAGATAAGAGAGGAAATCACATTTTAATATGACCATTAGACTTAACAAACCAAAGATTAAGCAATTCAGAAATAGAAGTAGAATAATAATATAAGTTAAGTTGAAACTAGTCCTCAAAAAAGGTCCAAACCTTGACAACAATGGGACCAGAGATAAAAATATGATGCATATTGTCAACATGGAAACAACATTGGTATTTAGAGGGAAGGGTAAAACCTCTATTCCTCAAATTATCATCAGTAGGAATAAGCCTATGAAGAATTCTCCACATAAAAATAGAAACCATAAAAGGAATACTTTTGTGCCAAATCATTTTAAAAAGCTTAGAAGCTTCCTTTTTAGTTTGAAAAGAAAGTTAAGCTATCTTAATACTGAACGAACCATCTTTAGAACAAGAGTAAAGTAATACATCCTTAGAATTGCTATTAATAGAGACCTTTAAAGCAAGCTGAATAATGCAATCAGGGAGAACAACAGACAGCTTCTCCAAATCCCAACCATTAGAGAAAAAGAAATAATTAACCTTCACCTTAGAAATAAAAAAATTATTAAGAAAAGAATAAATCTAATAACCGTTAAGCTGCCTATCCTGCCAAAAGAAAATATTCCCATTACCAAGAACACAAACTAAAGAAGACTCAACCTTCCATTTAACTAAACAGATCCGATGCCAAACTTTAGAATGGCCTTTAGACAAGTAACACATGGAAGGATGCCTCCCACTACAATATTTAGCCCTCATGAAATTGGCCCAAAGGCTCACATTAGACCTAAAGTTAAACCACAGCTTAAAAAAAAAAAGCAGAAGTCATATCATCCATAGTTTTACACCCTAAAGCCCCTTCTTGTAGAGTACCACAACAACCAACCTAAGACTTCCAATGAATTTTAGAGTTATTACCAGTACCTTTCCAAAAAAATTTATTCAAAATTTTATCAATTCTAAGACATACATTCTTAGTAGGAAAGAGAGTTTGAAAACTGTAGACATGAATAGAATAAAGAACACTTTTAATAAGAGTGACACAACAACCAAAGCTTAAAAGATTAGAATCCCAAGAAGACAATCTATTCTAAATCATAAAAAATAAGTTATCAAAAAGAAAAGACCTCTTTCTGCCCTTAAGAAGTGGAATGCCAGATATTTTAAAGGCAAATCACCTTGAGTAAAGCCAGTAAGATTCTTAATATCCACAATCCGTTCAGGAGAAACATTCTTAGAAAATATAAAGCAAAATTTATGCATGTTAAAGGCTAAACCACTAACCAATTCAAAATGGCTGAAAAAACTCAAAATTTTACCAATCCTATTCATAAAAGAAATCAAAACACAATGAAATCATCCGTAAAACATAAATGGGAGATATGAATACCACATAAGATTTTGAAATAAAGACTAGGGCATTTGCTGAAAAGATCAGCAAGGCCCCTAGAAAGATAATCAGCAACAAAAATAAAGATAATCGGAGAAATGGGATCACCTTGCCTCAGGCCATGAGAAGCCTTAAAGTAACCACGACTATTACCAATCTCAATAATAGAGAAGAAAGGACTTTAATACAGGATTTAATGAGATTTATGAAATTAAAACCAAAATAAAAAAGACTCAACATATTGTAAATAAAACTCAAGTTAATATTATCATAAGCCTTAACAATATCCAATTTCATAATCATATTACCACCTCTCTCCTTTATATCCAAATTTTGGCAGAATTCCTGAGACAAAAGGATATTGCCAGCAATGGCACAATCTTTAACAAAAACCCATTTGATAAGGAGAAATAATCTTTGGCAAAAAAATAGTTAACCGATTCATCAATTTTGAGAGACAAGTTTATTAAAAATAGTGCACAAACTGATGGGTCTAAAATCATTCCAAGAATTCACAGCAGTGTTCTTAGGAATCAGAACTATGGTAGTAAAAGTAAAGAACTTAGGAATATGAGAATCATTAAAGAAATGAGTGACAACACAAAGAATGTCATTAGAAATTATAGACCAAGTTTGTCAAAAAACATAGCTGTAAAACCATCAGGCCCAGCCACAGATTTAGCATTCATATCAAATAATGTATCTTTAATCTCCTCAAGGAGAGGAGGCTTAGATAAGCTACAATTTTTCTTTTGAGAAACAATATTAGGAATAAAGGAAGGATTAATAATAGAAACATGATTAAAAGACTTATTATGATGCTTATGAAAAAAATTAACAACCAAGTTAGCAATCTCATCTCTATCCTCTATGGCAGAACCATCCTCATTAGAAATTTTATGAATACAGTTAATAGAACGTTTCTTATTCATCAAAGCATGAAAATATTTAGTGTTATTATCACATTCAACCAAATGCTTAACGGTTGCTTTCTATTACCAAAAAATTTCTTCTTGAACCTGAAGCTTAGAAAGATCCACTTTAGCCTCATTTAGAAAGAAAAAATTAACCTCAGAGGGATCCGACTGACAAAGATCCTTAATGTAATTTATCTTGTCTTCAACAAGTAAAATGTTGTTAAAAAAATCTTTAAAAAAATTATGGTTCCACCAGTTCAACACTTTCTTTAGCCTTTTTAATTTGAGCCATAGTCTTTTCATACCAGAAATAGAATCATTAGGAAAAAGATGAGCTTGCCAATTATTTTGGACAACCTCAATAAAAGAATCGTGATGCAACCACATATTCTAAAATCTAAAATGTGAAGGAAAACTCTTAGTATCATTCTTAATATTGATAAGCAGAAGATAGTAGTCAGAAAGGGTATGACTTAGATGTTCAACCTTAGTGAAGTTAAAAGCGTTAAGCCAAGTATTACTAAAAAGACTCTATCCAACCTTTGCCACAAGTGCCCACGATGCCAAGTATAATTGTTACCAGAAAAACCAATATCAATGAGATTGCATGCCATAATCATATCATTAAAATCATCCATCGACAGATATATAGGAAGAGAACCACCTATAAGCCAAGGAAGATTATAGACATTATGAAAATTCAGGATTTGATCCCACAAAATCCTCCTAATATAACGAGAATAAGCTAAACAAAAGACGCACAACATTGGAAATTAGAACTTTATATATTGCAATGTAAAACCTGGACAAATTCACCAATGACATCAACTCTAACAAAATCTTTCCAAAAAATACAAATTTTACTGGTAACATTCGACTTAGCGTTATTAAACCCAAGAAATTTAGCAATACTAGTTAATTTCTCCACAGAAATAAGCGGTTCAAGTAAAGCAAGAATAGAAACTTTATGAATACGACATAAATTTTTAACTCTAATCATAGAAGAGGGGTAGCCAATACCCCACAAGTTCCAAATAATAGCGTTAAGCATAAAAAACATAATTAATGAGAAGTATGAAATCATGTGCTTCTAGGAGATTGTAAAATAACATTTTTGGGTTTCTGACACGTTTACCATGACCCTTAGTGAAACTCAAGTCATGGTCTTCTCTAGCATAACATCTAGCTAAAGTATCAACTTCAGTATCAGTATAAGCATCACAATTATAAAGATCAGATAAAAGAGTGGTTTTAAAGGTTAACAGAAGGCCCCTTAGGAGGGGCCCACTCACCATCTTCTAAAGTAGTCAAATACCTCTCATTTCCATCATTTAAAATATTTCCCCTTTCGGTTTGTACTAAAGGAAGATTCACCTGAGGAGGCAACACCTCCATCTCCATCGAAGGCTCCTCACTTTCATTGCCTTCATTTAAATTGTTCCCGCATTCCGTTTTGGCCAAAGGAGGATTCACCAGAGGAGGCAACACCTCCCCCTCCGCTGAAGGCTCCTCTCTATCTTGAATAAGATCAATACCCTGGTCATTCTCAGCATAAAGAGTAGGATTAGAATCTATAAAAGTATTAGCATCAAAAAAATTAACTTAAGGCACAGTTTGTAAAAAATCACGAGCAATAGATGAGGAAGAACGATCAGACAAATTAATAGCAGCATTAGTAAAAAATTTTCCTTCTCCCACAGCACAAAGTAGACCATCACTAGAGGCAGGGCAGACAACCTAAAGAATAGGCTGAGCAACCACCTCCTTACCTACAGAAGTAATACAATTACCTTCCACCAACTTGCCATTCACATTAGCATTCGTGTTGCAATCTTACATTTCAGAAGGCCTAACAATTTCTTTATCCTTTTTAAGGTTAGGATGCAATTTAAAGCATTCACTCATGCCATGACCATGCATTTTTCAATGGGAACAAAAGATAGGAAAATTCTCAAATTCAAACTTTTGGAGATAACCAATCAATTCAGAACTAAGCCAAATCTCAGAAGGGTGCTTTTTGGAAATGTCTAATTCAACCAAAACACGAGCCATTGAGGGACGAGAAACCAAAGCCATGGCTTTGGCCATCTGCAAAGACAGGCCAAAAATGGAAGCAAGGACAAAAAGGATTTCAGAGTTAAAAAATGAAGCCTTAGGTTAAGAAAAGAAACCTAATTTGGAGTAATTGGTAAATCATAACAAACTTTAAAATTAGGAGTCCATTTAAGAAGCCGCATTTGGCAAGGTTAAATATAGTAAGTTCGCCTAAAAAAAATTCGGCTATAATCCAAGTCATTGCTTTGTTGGATAGCCACATGCCTGGGGTCAAGTAATCCAACATGAAAGGAACCAAAAAGCTTTAAATTAAGGAAAAATTTACGGATAACGTCATGGTTGAGATGCTTCAAAACAAACTTACCCATAAGAGTATGAGAAAAGGGAGCAGAAAATTGCGCCACAATTGAATCATCTAACAATAAAGTGGGACACCCTTTAAAAGATGACTGTACAAAATGTAGGAGAGGAGAAGAGCCAGCTGAACCAGCCAAGACATCCTTAAACGAGCGGGATTTAACATTCGGGATAGGATCTACCGGCGGGAAAGATGACGACGGGGTCTTCATCCCCCAAACGAACGAATGCCGATGGGTCAAAAAAACCGAGACTCAAAACAACCATCACTACAGGAAAAACGTCATTTTCCGGCGGACATTTTCGTCGGAAAAATGGCCAAAATCCGTTAGAAAATAGCATTTCCGGCAGAAATTTTTGCGCCGGTTTCACGCGCGTCGTAAAAGGACGGACCCGCCTGCCTGCTCGCGCAGAAGCCCATGTGCTATGCGGGATTTTAAAATAAAAATAATTAATTTTTATTCCGTCGAAAATCCGCCGGAAAATCCGTCGGAAATGACTTTGAAAAAAATCCATCGGAAAATCAATCAAAAATTATGTCAGAAATTTGGTGAAAAAAATCAATCGGAATGCCGCCGGAAAATCCGTCGGAATTTGCGACGAATTTATTTCCGCCAGAAAATCTGTCGGAAATGAGCTATTTTCCTGTAGTGCATGAAAAAAATAAAGAAAGAAGGAGAGAAATAGAAACAAGCGGAAAAGCCATGAGACGCTTAAAAAGACTCCCCAAAATAAGACAACAGAGAAAAACCAAGGGAAAAAATGAAAGACCAAGTATACAGGAAGCAACCATACCCAAAAGAAGGGAGAATAGCACCAGAAAACCAACAAGAGAGCCTCCTAGCAAACGCCAAGCAGGAACCCTATAATCATCTCAGAATCGCCCGAGGGGAAAGTAGAGAGCAAAGAGCCATTGTGTTAGTTTATAACCTATTCTTAGGTCCCTAGCTCTAGAAAGGAGTGGATGACTCTGAGTAGTAGACGTAGGTCAAAGTTTGACCAAACCAATATAAAATCTCATGTGTTTGCACTTCATCTTTGTTATCTCTCTCTCTCTCTCTCTAGTGATGGTTATTAGCAGTAGCAAGGACGAACGTCTCATTATGAGTTTCAGTGAGATGCTAATCAATTTAATCATGATGGTGTTAAGCATATTGTCAGCAGAGGAGGTGGGATTCATAACGGCCCCTAGAGGCTATTTGGTAGATGTCGCCATCAGCATTTCTTTCCTCAGTGGTTGTATAGTAGGGAAGCTCGATGATGATGACTTCTGCCGCATGCTCATCACGATCCTTAGAGATAACTCTTCTTCGTTTGGGACGGCTTTTTTATTGCTTTCTAAAACAGAGTTTTAATAAAAAAATAAAAAAACTTGTACTAAAACTCTGTTTTAAAAAGCAGTAAAAAAGCCGTCCCAAACGAAGCCTAAATGATGAAGAAATTATTAGGGCAATACAAATCAATTAAAAAGGTAAGCCTAGGGATAGTTTAGTATTTGTTTTGAGGGGCCTACGCATTTCATAAAAAAAATGCTTTTATATAATTATGGGTCCTAATTTAGGGTTTATTTAAAGTTTGGATCATGAGTGATTCTACCACTTTACTAAGATCACTTAGGAGTGTCCAAACGATTTTATGGGCATTCTAGGGTAAATCAGTGTTATGTCTTTAGGTCTCCACTGAAGGGAATCCCATGGATAATTATCTTATATTCTTGGCGTAACATAGGGAAAAGTGGATATTAGCCTCATAAAAAATGATGTCAATAAATGGACCCCAATAGATTTGGTAAACTCATAAAATTATGCCACACACATTTTTGTTAACCCACACAATTAGCAAAATCCAAGATGATATAAGATTTAACTTTAATGAAAATTGTGAGAATTTACATATTTTTTAGTTTAATTTGATTTGTAGAGTTTAAAATTGATTTGTGAGTAATTTAAGATTGATTTAACCTTCATTTGAATTAATTTAAGAGATTTGAGATGAATTAAAAAGATTCCCTAATTTTAAAGAAAAAAGCTCACTTTGTTGACCTATACTTAATCTTAAAAAGCTATGCTAATTTTTGGTAAATAAACAAGATTTCTGTGGGATTGGACCTTAAAAGGTATTATAAAATAATTTTTTGTATACGCCTAAGAAAGGATGGCCACTTGGGTAAATAACACCTGACTTCTAAAGACTAATATTTGATTTTATTTTGGTTGATAAAACTACATAGTGACCTAAAAAGGTGTTATCCAACTATAACAAGTTCAAACTTAAGGATGGGAAGCCCACTTGGGTTGCTAACACTTAAAGTTAGAAGTATATAATTTATTTTTATTTGGGCTGACTAAACTCAAAACGCATTGAAAAGGATGTTATCTAATGCTATTTAGTCTAATTTTAAGTATAGCAAGATAACTTAAGTTGCTAATACCAAATTTTGAAAAAAAACTAAATTTTAATTTAATTTTTTGTTAATTCAACTAGGGAAGGAAATGAAGGATGTCCCATTGGGCTACTAATACCTAACCTTAAAAGACTAAAATATAATTTGAATTTTGCTGACTAGAATAGGAATGAACCTAAAAAGGTGTTATCCAACACTAGCTAGTATAATTATATGGATATGATTCTCACTTGGGTTACTAACTCCTAACCTTAAAATAGTAAATTTTGATTTTGTTTGGGTCGACTAAACTAGATAAGGAATTAAAAACTATTATCCAACACTAACTATACTTGGCGTAAGAAAAGGAAGATCGTTTGGGTTACTAACCCCTAATCATAAAACACAAAATTTGATTTGATTTGAACTTTGGTGGGTAATTAAAAATTTTTTCCAATGACTTATATCCTAAAAAATACTCGAGAATATATTGGAAAGGTGGTTCTAGGACCAAATGTGTAACTTGTGTTAACCAGAACTCAAACTACAAATAGGAATACCAAATGGATATCAAAAACTACAAAATAAGTAAATTTTAAATTTTAAATATTGTAAAGCTTTTCCTAAATATTCTAATTATCCCTCTACATCATAATTTAAACTTGAGAAATGTTTCACTATAGTCAATATTTTTTGTACATGTCATTTTCTAGAACAGGGGGAGAAATTAAGGAGATTTTGAATTTTTGAGGATTTCTTTAACTTTAAGAATTTGAAGATTTTAAATTACATTTGGGATTTTTACTATCTTTCACTTCCCTACAAATGATGGCAACCTCATACAACTAACTGATTAATTTATTTGAAATTATTTGTTTTGTTATACAAGCCATTATTTTTTCGTAAAGGAGAAATTGGTGGAGTTTTTCAATCATCCTTGATAAATATAATTCAACAAAACATCTTAACCACTCATGTCTAACTTCATTATTTTTAATTCATTTCAAATTTTATAATCAATTTTTTTAATATTTGGACCCAATTCATCATTTGAGTTTCAAAATTCATACAATTATATAGCAAATGCATAATCCTTTTTTTGAAATATTATTTTTAATTTAGTCACAAATAACACTTCTTGAGGTAGTGTCCTTTGAAGAGAAGCTTAAAATGTTCACCTTTATGATCAAACAATCTATAAGTTCTCCATAGTAGACTTTTTCTATTACATAATGACCTTTCTACATAGGCTCGAAGTTTCCGCCCATCCTACAAAGAACTATAACATGCCTTTGAGAACTAATACCAAGTCTCAAAATTTATAGTATAGACTAATCTATTATGGGTTTATTCAAACAGGATTTATATAAATTAAGTTTCTACTAGCTTGCAAACACTTTTGTTTTAAATGATCAGATGTATAAAATATACAAACCTAAATTGATATATATATTTGTAGGCCAATAAAGCTTTGCATAACATCTACTGCCACTATAATTTATTCTCAATCATAATTTTTGTTAGAATTTACTCTAGTGTGTTATTGAAGTCCTTATCCAATCCATTTATAGGAGGATAATGAAAGTTTGTGGAGATTGTAAGACCTTAATGAACTAGCCCTAAGGCTCCCTAAGATGAAAGTAATACTATCACTTGATGCGGAAGCTAGTACCCTTATATAAAGTTACAAAGTTAGTGATACTAATCTAATCAATACAATATAATATAAATAACAGATTTTTAACCAAACAGTTTTAATAGAAAACAAAATGTAAAAAAGTAAACTACATAAAAAAAATTAGAAATAGCACACCAAATTTTAAAGTGGTTCAATCAAATTATGACCTACGTCGACTCCCCGGAGCTACCCACTCAAGGTATTGCACTATCACTATATTTCTTTCCTTTAGCACCCACAGCTAGGTGGATAAGCCCTTATAAATTGTCCTTTAACAACCAAGTGCTGCAGAGGACCATACTCCTTTCACAGGCAGAGAATCTTGGCTCCTTTTCATCCTCCTGGTGAGGCATAAGGTTGCACTGATTTCTTGTTATAGTTTTTTAAAATAATCTCTCCTAGGTTGATAAATATACCTATAATTTTTTTTAAATTCCTCTTCTATTTTTTCATCTCTTGCTTAGTTCTGGGAAGGTAGTTAAACTTTAATTCAAGTGGTCAAGTTTGTATTTTGGTAGTTTGATTCATAATCCTTTATTATATTTTATTAACATTCTCCTCATTATGTAAGATAAATTTCATCTTGTAGTTTATTGAAATTATTCTGATTATGTAAGTTACTTCTTCTCTTCTTCTAGGAACAATGTAGGAAAATACCTTGTTATCGGTAGACAAAATCTATCGGTAACAATCAAAATCCAAATCCACCAAAAATAAAAGGTATCTGAAAAAATTCCAGTGCAAAATGGTCCAGCAATAATTCATGCATCAGGAAGTTTAAACCGGCAAAATGTTTCCTCCAAAAATTTTACAACGGCATTTCTGTCACAATTCAGGCAAAAAAAATTACAATATATGGACGCCTTTTTTTGTTGCATATTCTGAAGTATAATCCACTAGTAATTTCAGCAGATATTGTATTCCAGAATTATTGGTGGATAATCCACTGCCTTAAGGCACCGAACTATTATCGACGGACTTTGCCGTCGAAATAGCTACCAGAAATTCCAGCACAAATATATGCTTAAAAATGTCAGTTTATTTTCTACTTATCATATTAATAACATTATTTTTGATAGATAAAGTACCAAAAACTTGTAGTATAAACAAAAAATTAACCTTCTTTCTTTTGAAACTAATTTCTACAATACAACTTGATAGAAAATGATGTAATACTATATACATTCAAACATCCTCCTCTAAAAAAAACAAAATTATTAAATATAAATATATACACAATAAATAAAGAAGCATATCATCATTAAATATCCAATAAAAAAATTCTAGATGTCCAAAAAATAATAAAGTAAACATGTCCAAAAACACATAATTACGTATGCCCACATCATTAAAATAAATAATATCTACTATGATTCAATTTCCTCCACTTTTAATGTTGTACTCCTCCCACTCATCAGCTCCCTCATCTTTTGCATTTCCTCTAACATTTGAGTTTGTTTTATATGCATCTACATTTGCTGTTGCATCTTCATCTACTACTGCATCTACATCTACTAGTCAGATTATGCTTTCCTTACGGGCTCTAGGTTAGCTGTAAGGACAATTATATATTAGGTATATAAAGACTCCTGGGTATTTATTGAGAAACTGGAGCCACCAGATGTCTGACCCTCGTAAGCATAGGCTTGCAAGCCAAAATTGTATTCTCTACCATGTTGCATTCCTTTTACTGCTTGCAATCAAGTGTGGCAGTTAAAATATTCTCCACTAGAAGAACCTTTATCTTTTACAGTCTGGCTCTCTTGAAGTTGTGCATACTCCTCCAATGAAAGTTAATAAAAGTTTAAGCAATTTATACATCACATCAAAAAAATTAAACTTATATACTTATATAGGCTCTCCTCGTCCGCTCATCAACCCATTGTTGGTCCTCTTGTTGCATCAAGAATCAAAATATGGTTCACACTCACCATGATAAGTCTAATAATAATACTCTCGCATGAAGCCTCAATGGTATAAATTGACAGTTACGTCATCTAGGATTAGGTGCACCTGATTTGTATATTTAGAATAGGGACAGTGAAACTTTCCATCTTAGATGAATCTAGGCTGTTGAGAAGTTGTTTGAATTAAAAAATTCACCCCTTTATTGAACTCATCCCTCAATGTCTTTCATCCTTGCGTCAATTGATTATACATCCAACTTCTTTGAGTTTTGATATCCATAATATAACATATACATAATATGGATATATTAGATAATGTTGTAATATTTGTTGAAAGAAAATAGATGATTTTTTAATTTCACATAAGTCTTCTATCAACGATGGCTCCATTTAGGAAATATATAAAGAGTTTTAGACTGATCAAAAGGTCGTTCTTTTACGTGACCAAGCCATCCAAAGCGACTCTATCTAATCTTTTCTTCTATCAGATATACTCCAACCTTCTCAAATATATGCTCCTTGGTAAACCTAAGCATACAAATACAATCAAGTAGCCAAATAACCATTAACTTGTACCAGTATGTTATGAAAGTCTATGTGTTCAGAGTACAAGAATCATAGTAATGACATCTTGGCACATCGACAAATTCACATGAGTGAAGGGCTCATTTATGTAGTCAACACCTCAACACTCCATATGTTATGTTTTAGATCTACTTATGCAAAAACCATTAGACTCTATGGTTGACCTAATTTCTCTTCCAAATGTCTAGTGAGAACATTGATCCATAACTAAAGCCAAAAGTATACACTAAATTACATTCTCTTTCAAATTTCTATTGAAAATATTCAAGTTCTTCAAATATTTAGGATATAACATAATTTGTATCCATCGTTGCATTTTTACTTTGATTATAGCCCCATATCTATCATAGTTCATTTGCTCTATGTTATGCATGCACAAAAAATCTCATTAAGATATTGACGTGTTAAGAATCAATAATCACTTGACGATGATGAAAGTCGATGAGGGTGGTCACATTTGGGGAAGCTATCAAATGTGAGCCAAGCTAAGAGAAGAATGGTGCAAGTTTGGTGGAGTCGGTGAGGGTCTGATCATGTTCAGGGTTTGGGCAAAATCAGTGAGGTTCAGTCGTGTTTGGGGTTTGGCAGAGTCGGTGGGAGTCTAGTTGCATTCGGGGTTTGGCAGAGTCAGTGAGAGTCATTCGGCGTGGCTAAGAAAAGAAAGTGCAAAGAAATGGGAAGAATGAGAAAAAAGAGGGTAGAGGGTTCGAAATAGGGCCCTTTCTGGTGCATTTTCTAGTGGATTATCCATCGGTCAGGTCACCAGTGGAAAATGCATCGGTAGAAATTCGTCAAGTTTAAGTAAGCCAGCAAATTTTTGTTGTTCATTCTGCCAGTGAAAATTGGCAAAATCTTTCCTAGAAAATTTATATTTTCCCCGACAAAATTATGGTGGAATATATGCCGATATTCGTAGGTCAAAAATTTCACTGGAAATTACGCCAAAACTTTCCCGGCATATATTCCGCCGGTTTCTGCCATCGCATTTTTTGGAGTACTATTATCCGTCGAAAACTTTGACGGTAATGACATATTTTCCTGTAGTGGCATGTTTTCGACTTGATCCACGGTAGTAGATTTTCGTGAATGTTGTAGGTAGTGATGAAGCAAAATGATTCAATTTGGTAGAAAAAGAATTTTTTAATTTTTTTCTATTTACTTAAGTTATAATTTCTTAATTTAGTATATTTAAAAATAAAGTTTAAATTTTTAAATCCTTTTCTTTAAAATAAGAAGCAAGTAAAAATGGTAAGCATTAAGATTTCTTACAAACAAAATTTCTAATAAAACCTAAGTTTGCTGCGTTAAGTTATGATATTAATTGGAATCAGGGAAAAGTTTTATTTTGTAAGTTGGGAACTCTCTTAATAATGTTTTTTAACTCTAGAAATTTTAAGGTAAGATAAGTTATGGGGTGATTTATTAGAAAATTGAAAGTGGAGGAAACTAGTTTATGAGACTACAATGGTTAATGTAACTGGTTAAAATAAGTAATTTGGCTGATAGCCTCTAATATGAAAAATTAATAGCATAAAAATATTGAAAAAATCTAAAATTAGAGAATTAAATTTTCATGGATTTTGAATTCACCTATTTCACGAGCTTTATCGATCAACCAATCCTCACGTTAGTGAAGTCTCCAGTGTTCCTCCTCCAACCTTGGTTTCAATACAAATTGTAGTTTGGAAAAAGATTAGGCCATTGGATGGATTTTTAGTTTGCCTTGTATGCCTTCAAAATGTGTTAGGAATAGTTTAGTATCTTTGAAAATGGTTTAATAGAGTTACTGTTAAGTTTTCATGTAGAGGAGATTAGCTAGATAGTGGAAAGGAGAATATGGACAAAATTTTTAACTTAAGATTTAGAATTTGGTGCATCTAGATTTGGGAACTCCATGACATTTAATATCTTGTAAATTTGATAATATTTTGTATACTTTAATATTCCAATATTTTTATAAAATATTAAAGTGGTTTAGAAAGGCCATGAAGTTGTAAACAAAATTAGGTTAGGTTAGTGCTAGTCTTGTTTGAGTGCACTTATGGGCCCTTTAAATGCTTTTTTGTGGGGAAATTATTAGATAAGTGATATGGGAGTTTGAGAGGAGGATGTTAGATGAGCTATACAATAAGCAAAGAGTAGGGTTTGAGAAGATTGAAAACTTACCACTGCCTAAAGTGACAAAGGTTGAAGGCATCACTAAACTCCAAAAAATGGTGAGACTTGCCACCAAGTCCACCTTCCTTCCAATAAAGTCAAAATTCTTAGCAAAAAACCATCATATTCCCATTTTATAAATCTATATAGTATTTACAACTGCCAAATTTAATTTCATAACAAGAGGGAAATGTAGAGGCTGGTCAGCCACAAATGTTACTAGAAAAGATTGTGAGGTAATTAGTTTGTAGCTCCCTCTATCCTTTTTTTTTTCAATCAACAATGTATAATGTTTATTTGACTTATTTAATAAAATAAATATTTTCACATTAATAAAGATAACATTCCCTCAATGTTTTGAAACATAAACTTCAAAATTTCAAAACATTAAAATTTTAAAATTCAAATTTTGAAAATTAAATTCACAATTTCAAACTATACTCATTAGCACAAATAAAAAAAAACAAATATGCAGTCTTAAATAATATTCATCAGAAGCATAACATTTGAGTTATACTTAATAAACTTCATCATATGCCTTGTTATGGTTTACTTATTGCATTTGCATTTTAGCCAATACATAACAATTAAATCCACAATCATATGAAGAATTCAAATTAATTTTTATTTGATATAGTGGCCATAGGCCATACTTAATTAAATAGTTATTAAAAAAATAATTTTGAAGCATTTGATTTGATGTTCTTATGTAATTGCTTTCTTAGTAAGATATTTTTATCCTAATTTCCGAACATTTAACAATCAGCCCCATAAAATATCACACTATTAAGAAATTAGTAAATCATTAAAGTATAGTAAATAAATACATATAAAAGAATGAATAAATGTGAAAGGCTAATTCCAAATTGATTTGTAGTACATCCTAGAAAAAGAAAAGAAAGCTATCAAAGTTTGCGTATATAACCCATTTTAAATTTACACTAAAATTCATCCTTGAACCTAAGTATAATATATGGGTAATGGCTCTGATCTGAATGCTCCATTAGAGCTCATACCATAGAATGCACATAGGCTCTTTTTAAACTTTGAAAATTATATGATAAAAAATAAAAAATATTTTCTGTAGTTAATAAAATAGATATCAATATTCATAAGGATAAATGTAGCACGCAATGTATAATGGTCATCTAGAAATTTGCAATGGGTAACAAACTCAATTAGTCTTTTGAAATATATTTACATCCCCCTCTTTTATTGAAATAAATTAAATATATATCTAATCCTAATGTCCGCAACTCACAAACAAAAAAAACACAATAAGAAAACATAATAAATTTGCAATAAGCACAAAAATTACGTACCATCTTAACAATATGGTATGAAAACCATATCTTTATAGGATTATGGGGTATATATAGTGTGACATATGATCTTTATAAAATTATGTGGTATGATTTCAACCTATTGACTTAATTATAATAGAATATGTCATCGTAATCAAATAAATTGAAAAATAAGTATAAAGATACATTTTCTTAGATGAAAAATATATTTTCAGCGACATTAATATTATATATAGTTCAAGCACTTGGAATGACATGGCCTAAGATACTTATTTCTTTAGCATGATTATCTAAGATCTAAATATGATAGACTAACTATAGTTATGTAACAATTAAATTGATGATGTTTGTAATTGACATATCATAAATGAATGTCAATCATTGGTCTAAGAATCATGTGGAAAAATAAATGTTTTGAATGCCACATGATTTGATTTAATATTTCTTTATTAAATTTTGTATGGCATAACATCTATTACCTTCAAAGGCAAATTGATGCTTGACTATCGATTTAAAAAGAGAAACCATTTCATTCATAGCTGAACTCATCAAAAGAAATGTTTAACTCATTAGGAAGGATATACCTATCATTCTGAATACAAAGCTATTTGTGTTCATAAGAATATTCTCCTTTCTTAAAAGGAACTAGTCAGGGTTCTAGACTTCTTATAGGAAAAGCTCCTATAATTAATTATATCCTAAGGCTCTACTTGATATATGGCTCTACTTTATCAACGGGGAGAAATAATTTTGTCCATTAACTAATGTGCACAAAGTCTTCATAAATGCAAGTTTCTAGCCAAAACTTTCTCCCTTTTTTGTCCGAAAAAGATGGCTTTGAATTTTGGTAAATATAATTATGTTAAACGCAACTCAATTTATTTTAAGAAGAATATAATACAATTTTTTTATTTGTATAATATTAATCTAAAAATTAATTTTTTGCTTGTTAGTACTCTAATTAGCTTGGATGAGGACATTTGTTATTTAAACTAATTTTTTTTTTAGCTTTTTAGCTGATTTTTATTTGGAATCTAAATTCTTTTCTTGAAAGCCACATGTTATTTATTAACTACATAATATTCTATTATCTAATTGAAACTATCTAATTTCTATTAATTAGTAAAGACTTGAGCTTTTACCTCCTGAATCTTAAAAAGGTTTTATGAAAAGGTGAAACATCATCATCATATTGCTTGATTATCCCTAAAAATTTTTTCATTGTAGAAGCTGTCCATTTGTTCCGCTTGGAGCTTATATATATTATCTTGATCGGGCATGAATCTCGAGGCAAAAATCAAGCCGGTAACTTCAAAAATTAAATTTGGGATCACCTGATCTACAATTTCAGTAAACTTACTGTCAAACTAAGCGTTCTGAAATATGAACCCAACGACACCAAATTCAGCTTAATCTGAGCCCAAATGAGTCTGAACCAAAGACCCGAAGAGCTGTTGGCAGATTCAAACCACAATTGGGAATAACAAATGATTTCCAAACTTTACATGCTTATAGTCGAAATAAGTGGCTCGACGAGGCGAATCCAATGAGCCCAAGATCACCAAATTCTAATATCATTAAGACCTTCAAATGTCTAACAAATGGTCGACGATCAAGGGATTCAATATCGACCATCCATCCATCCACTCCACATTTTTCCTTAATCCTCCCCCTATTTACGGGTCATGCCACTCTCAAAAAACTATAAATAGACCCCTCAATTCTCTTGAGGGGGGACCCAAGCAAGAGCAAGAAGAAAGAAGAAGAAGAGAAGAAGGAGAAAAGAAGAGAAGGAAGATAGGAGGGAAGAAATTCCTCCTTTACCATGCCGGAATTCTACCAAAATGATGCCGGAATCCTACCTTACTTCCATGAGATGCCAGAATTCTGTTGAAATGACGTCAGAATTCCACCTGAATTGCTAAGTGATGCTGAAATTTTGCCCGACCTCCATGTGACGTCAAAATTCCACCCTACCTCAAGATGACCCCAAAATTCTGCCCGACCTCCAAGTAACGTTGAGGTTTTACACGAACTCCAAGTAACGCTAGAGTTCTACCCAAATACCATTAATTCTAGAGTTCTGTCGAAATACCATCTAACGCTAGAGTTCTCATCGAGAAAAGCTCTGACAAATAACCTTAGATAGGTCTTACATCCTTGGTGGTTTCTTTCAACCTCTTCCACACAGATTAATATCATCAAGCAAAGTGTTCTAACATATAACCTCGGATAGGTCACACATGCTTAGTGGATTTTCTCGGCCTCTTCCATGCAGGTTAATATTATCGAGTAAAGGCTCCGACATACAACCTCATATAGGTCTCACATACTTGGTGGATTGTCTCGACCTTTTTCACACAGGTTAACGTCATCGAGTAAATGCTCTACCATACAACCTCAGATAGTTCACACATCCTTGGTGGATTCTCTCAACCTCTTCCATACAGGTTAACATCATTGAGCAAAGGCTCCGACATATAACCTCGGATAGGTCTCACATCTTTAGTTGATTCTCTCAATCTCTTCCACACAGGTTAATATCATCGAGCAAAGGCTTTGACATAAAATCTCAGATAGGTCTTACATCTTGGTGGATTTTCTCAACCTCTACTACACATGTTAACGTCATTGAGTGACATAAAACCTTAGATATGTCTTACATCCTTAGTGGATTCTCTCAACTTCTTCCACACAGGTTAACGTCTTCGAGCAAACTGCTCTAACATACAACCTCAGATAGGTATTACATATTGGCGCTCATGATTAGGTTGTTAGACCTAAGCTATTATCCCAAGGCTAACCAAGAGGGGGGGGGGGGGGGGGGGGGGGGTGAATTGGTAAATTAAAAATTCTACTTTTACTCATGAATTTTAGAAAACCTTTTTAATTATTAATGCAAGTTAAATTTAAAGTTAAAAAATAAAATTTTCAACCAGAGTAAACAAGTTGCAATTAAATTAAATGTGGAAGAAAAAAAAGAAAGAACACATCAAATTTATAGTGGTTTGGTTAAACCTTGACCTATGTCTGGTGGGAAAAATTATGTGTCACCACGCAGATTTTGATTTCTCATATTTTGTAATTAAATATTGCATAAAGAAATAAAGTACAATCTCAAAAGATTGACACAATATTTTATAATGAATTCAATATCAAAATAGGGTTTTGAAAAATAATATTTCTATAATCAAACACAGTTCAAAGAAAAATATATCATCTCGAAAAATGAATATGAAATTCTAAAGAATGTGTTTAAAAATAGAAATAAGCTTTTTAAAAAATTTGTTCATTATTTTATTTAGATATAGCAAGGAGAATATTATATCATCTTGAAAGATGAACATAACATTCTTCAAGACATCCAAAAACAATAATGAGTTTATAAAAATTCATCATTTCTAAAGTTGAATATATCAAGTAGGAAATTATATTATCTGAAAAGATAATAATAACATCCTACAAACATATTTAAGATTAGAAATGAAGTTTTTAAAGATATTTGTATTCTCAAAGATTCTTCTCTTGTTTAGTATGAATAAAACAATTTTAGTATGGGTTCTCAAATCCCTATAAGAGCAAGCTTCTATAGTTAATTACATCCTAGGAGGAATGCTTCTAAGAAAACTCTCGATTAAATTAGTGATTTCATACCCTTTTGACTACAAAGTAGAAGACAAGAAACAGAAGTAAAGATTTTCCAAGGAGAAAGCTCAATGTTGAACATTTATTAGCGAGTCAAAGGAGAAAAAGTAGGAGAAGCCGAATTCTGAGAAGCTCAGAGGCAACTTCAGTCTATCCTATGTTGGGATTTACATTTTAAGAAAGAGTTTTTTATGTTTAAATTGACATTTTATTAGAAATTTGGAATTTATATTCCCGGAGAGTGAGGACTTAAGATCTAAAAAGAATCTACCTCAGAACCTAAATCTAATTTGGGTAATATAAAATAGTGACCCGAACCTAACTAATGAAGTGCAAATATGGACTTACTTCGGCCTGGATTGGGGAGCCAGCTAACCACCTAGGTGCTTTAAAACCATGTGTCTAGTCTCTTATGAAAGATGGGTAGGGATGTTGTTTAAGTTTTAATGATTGGGGGCCAACATCTAAGACAGACCATAATTGGCCCCTCAACTTATGTAGGGTGAAAAATATCTAGAAATGCAATTAATATTTTATACTCTTTTTTTTATTTGTATCTAATGCAATGCATGCTAATTGACTCAAATGCATAAAATGAATATGAAGCAGTTTTAAAATTAGGCTTAGAAAATAGATTTTTCACTAGAGATTGCACAACTTTCCCTTGACAGAACTGCACCCTCATAGGTCAAGTGGTCTGCCAGAACCCGCAGGCGGGGAGGTGCCTAACAAGGAAGAGAAAGTAATAATATGCTTATGCTGACTCTCGGCGGTCCCAAGCTTACTTCTTAGATCGTTAGAGTTATTATGTGAGCCTAAAAAAAATTTATTAAAATTACAAGTAGAAGAATTTTAAGTATACCCTTACGAAAAAAAAGCACTCCGATTCGTATCTAGGCTAAAACAAAAGACGACATACAATGACCCTTAAAAAAGCTACTGCACAAACAATGTAAACAATCAAATTTAATAAATCCAAAATATAATTTCTAATGTCCAATGTCCATATTACACCCAGAATTTGCAGAAAAGTAAAGTGGTCTGGCACCACTGACAACAAACCCGGATTCTAATCCTAAGAATGACGCAAGTGATTTTTGAACTGGGATATACTATTCCTTGAATCTTTATTTCTTCGTCTTCTTTCTTCAATCTTCTCGTTCTGTCTTTTCTTCTTCTACGAGCTTCTTGGGTCCACCGGGTTCTGGATATCCAAATGAAAAGAAACTCATCCCTAAGAGAGGTATTTTCTTTTCTATTTGGATATTGAATCATCCTAATTTGGCTTTCCAAATAAAAGAGAATAATCCTTTAAGATATATTCTCCTTTCTTTGTATTCCAAATTGGATGTAATATCCCACTTTCAAAATCACTTTCACATTTATGACTCTTGATAAATTATATTTACATTACATTTTATTTCACAGAAATGGAAGAAAAATCTAGTCCACCAGCTGGGTTATCCTAAGCAATTTATAATAAAAATCAACCCACGCAGTTATATATATATATATGCAATTGAATTTAAATTATTAAGCCACACTTGGCCACACTCTTCTTCATTTGGAGGCTAACCAGTTGAAGCACCAATAGCATTTATTTATTATTAATTAATTAGTCCCCTTTTTACTGCCCTGCATGAGTGTGGCCACCTGCAGAAAATCTTGTTAACAACCAGATCGCTCCTAACCTATGGGTAATCTAATAGTTAAATCAAATCATATCACAAAGTGCAGTAAAACTAAGTAGACAAACATACCAACAATTTTACATCCAACATACAATGAAAGCCGAGAAAGCCCGTCACAATCCAATAAGAAAATAAACACCGGCCTAACCTAGAGCTAAAGTTAGTTGTCCTAATAAACAATTCTAAGTGTGTGCAACGGTTTGTGTGGTTTTGATATGTCCTATGTAGGAAAATTATTGGCTAAAGTTTTCTAATTGATTGAATTTTAGTTTATAAATATTCACTAATCCTAAGGTGATGTGTCACTAAATTTTTTATGTTATATGTTTCTATCCTATAATGTGCATGCATCCTAAGTCTAGGTTTTGTAAGACTCGGTCCTTAATTATTATCCTTAAGTGTCACTACTGTTATATAGGATAAAAAATTTTGTTATCACTAACCCTTAGGACTTTTCGTATATATAAAAGGATTTAAGGATCTAAAATAAAACAAAAAGTAATCCTAATTAAATTGAAGTTACTACAGGAACCTAAAGGAAGGATTCGCACAAATCAAACCAGGGGCCCTTAAAGGTTTTCTAAGTTTAGAGTACTCACAGTCACCGGGGGCTACGACCCGGTGGTTCTGCCTGTAGCACCTCTACCCGGCTGGATAGAGGCGACTGGCGCCTTTAGCTCCCTATACTTTTGTCCACTCAATCAGTACCGTTCCTCGTAGTTCATGCCAATAAAGAAAAGAAAATGGGTAGTTAGAAAGCTCATTTAATAATTAATAATAAAATAACTAAAATTTACTGAAAATAAAAGACGTACCTTTCTTCGGACTTGAACACTAGTTCGTTGCTTGCCTTTTGGAACCTTTACTTTTAAAATGCATATTTCATATTTTTCGAACATTCATTTACACTCTTCCAAACTTATACAATTTTTACAGAACAAATACTTTACCTCTCACACTTCTCCCACCTCAAAATCATACTCTATACCTTCCCTTATCAAAAAAAACTTTCAAACATTTCAATATTCAATGCACCTTTCTACACATTTCAAACTTCAACACATAAACTTTTCAAAAACACACAATTTTTACCTTTCAACACATACAATTTCAAATACAACTCCACTTTTAAACATTTTTTTGAGTCCAGTAATTAGGTTGTTAAGCCTAAGTAAATGTCCCACGGCTACCAAGAGGGGGGTGAATTGGTAGTTTTAAAAATTTTAAACCCTCTTAATGATAAAGTTGAACCGAAATAAAATTTTCTTTTAAAGTTTGTAGAAAAATGTTTTTCAACCACAGAGTTGTTAAAACTAAAATTTAAAGTGCGGAAACGTAAAAGCAATAAAAGTAAATGACACCAGATTTATAGTGGTTCGGTCTATAACCAGACCTACATCCACTCCTCAGAGGCACCCTCTGAGTATTGCACTAATACCACAAAGTGACTCTCCTTTAGCACCCACAGCAAGGCGGAGAAGCCTGTACAAAACACTCTTTTCACCACTACCCGGTGCGGCAGAGAACCGTCATCCTTTTACATAATCCACAGTGCTGGCAGAGAACCGTCGTCCTTTTACACTCTCCTAGTGTGGGCAGAGAACCCTACGGCTGTTCACACTCTCCAAGTGTAGGCAGAGAACCTTCGTCCTTTTACACTCTCCTAGTGTGGGCAGAGAACCCTTTGTTCTTTTACACTCTCCTAGTGTGGGCAGAGAACCCTTCGTCCTTTTACACTCTCCTAGTGTGGGCAGAGAACCCTTCGTCCTTTTACACTCTCCTAGTGTGGGCAGAGAACCCTTCGGCTGTTCACACTCTCCAAGTGTCGGCAGAGAACCGGATCTCCTTGACTGATCTTCTCACAAGAATCTAGAAGAAAGAAGGAAAAGAGTGAAGAAATCCAATTTCACAAGTAGAGACTCTTATCTTAGTAATCCAAGTGAAGCCTTCTTGCTCCAGTGGTAGAAATCCTCCTTTGAATGCTCTCTTCCACTCTCTCCTTGGCTATTCTCATAAGAGGCACGAAGATCAAATGACAAAAAAGATTGGGTGGCAGTCTAATTTGGACTATTTTTACAAAAGACATGAAAAACCGCCCAAAAACTGCATATTATCAATTCTGTACGCAGTGGATCGTCCCGTACGATCCTGGATCATCCTGGACGATTTTACTTAAACGATCTGAAACGACCCAATTTGTATATGTGTACGAAATGACTTCGTACAGCTTATCGTCCTGTACGAACTAGGTTCGTCCAGTACGAACGATTATTACAAGGTTGGTTCTAGAAACTGCTGAAAACTGTTCTAAGTCGGTTAATCGTTTGGACGAAAATATGTTCGTCTGGACGAAAATTTTCCAGAGAGCCGATCGTCCTGGACGATTATTTATTTCATCTGGACGAAAATTTTCCAGAGGACCAATCGCCGCGGACGATAATTTGTTTTCGTCTGGAAGAAAATTTTCCAGAGAGCTGATCGTTCGGTACGATATTTATTTTCGTCTGGACGAAAATTTTCCAGAGGACTGGTCGCCTCGTACGATGATAAAATTCGTCTGGACGAAAATTTTACAGAGAACCCATCATCCGGGACGAAAGTAAAATTCGTCCTGGACGAATAGGACTTAGAAAAATTTTTCAGAACAAGTTCCTATTCGTTCCAAGTGCTCTATAGGAGATAACTGACAGATCGTCCAGTACGATAAATATCGTCTTGTACGATCAGTATAGAATTTAAAGATCTCCTAATTTGTGTGTGTGAGATTTTATTCACTCAATTACAATCACTCCCTTTTAAAATTAATTCAAAGAAAAGATAAACTTCAAATAAACAAAATATCTCATGTTGAATTTGATTTGAAGTTTTCGTAGTCTGGAGTCTGATTTTCCTGAAATGTTAGTACACACAAGAGCAAGTACAAATCTTCTAAAATTGTTAGGAGATAACTATACATTTGAACAATAATGTTTGGAATCATCAAAACTACATAAGTTGCACAAATATAAATCATTCAAATAGCAACTATTCAAAAAATCTCCCCCTTTTTGATGATGGCAAAACAATTATTATTAGTATGGTTTCAAGTTAAAACAAATCTCTTATCTCCTAAACTCCCCCTAAATTTATGAGTACATTAAAATAAGGAGGCATTAAAGAACAATATTTTTGTTTTTCAAAAAAATTTTTTAACACAACCCTAAAACTTGCAAACAGAACAATCAAAAATAGAAAACACAAACCACAAAAACACAAAACACAAACATAATAATTTCTCCCCCTTTTTGACAGCAACAAAAAGTGAAGAAGAAAAAGACAAGAAATGTAAATAATTATATGAAATTCATTTTTAAAATTTAATCTAAATTGTGATTTGACATAGGGTATGCAATTTTAAACTAAGGATATTAGATCAATCATAGAAATTCATAAAATTTAAGAAGTGATATAACATTGTAAGTAAGAAGAATTTATCAAAGACATGATTCAATTTAGATATTTGACTATTGAAAATCATTACAAGAGAGATGTATAAAAATTCTATATTTCAAAGTTCAATAGAATATAAATGAACATAAGATTAATTTGAAATAAGAGATTGAACAAATTTGGAAAGAAGAGAATTACCTCATGTGGCGCTTTGCGCATCTTTTCAAAGTTTTGGAGCACATTTTTGTGCATTTTTCCTTGGTTGGGCTTATTTTGTGCCTCTTTTTTACTTTGCAAATTTTTGCGAATTCTTTTTTATTTTTGTACATTTGTACAATGTTCAAGAGTAATTTGACCAATTCTTTCCAAAATCTATAATCTAAAATTTCAAATATTTCTAGGTGCATAAATATCATTTGAGGATAGAAATACAAAATAAGAAAACATCAAAATTGCAATAATAATATTTACTTTTATGTAGTCTAAATGAATAGACATGAATTTAAAAGTTCTAATTACAACAAGTTATAAACAAATTATAAATTTAGAAAGTCTAGATTTTCTAATATAGATAATCTCAAATTACAATCGAATTTAAGCACTATGTAGATTAAATAATACTAATGAAATTCACAAACATTAACCACATTTCAAAACAAATCTAATAAAAACAAACTTTCATTAAAATTAAAGGAACGGATTACACAAAAAAAATACATTGAACTTAAAAAACATAAAAACAAACACATTACAATAAAACAGATAAGATAAAAACAAAACAAACAAAAACAAAAAAAAAATACAACAGACACAGACATAAAAACAATTTCTACTGTTCTGGAGGAGGAGGAGGAATGCCGCCAAAGAGGTTGAAGTAGGAGGCCATCAACATTACATTGGTATTTATTTCATGAACTTCATCTTTAATATTACCAATGTCATGTTGCTGCTGCGTAAGTTGAGCATCAAATTGATCAAACTTTTGATCAATGTGGGTCTCTAGTCTATCAAATCTCTCAATCAGATTCTGGTAATCTGATTGAGAAGCAGAAGCTTGCACTCCTTCTTCTTCTTCTTCTTCTAAAGCACTGGCATGTGCTTTTTCTTTTTCTTTTTCCTCCTTGAAGAGCAATCTGAATGATGCATCGTTATAGTAAACTGGCTCTTCATATTCTTCATCAGGATGCACTATATTGTACATCTTTTCCAAAATATAAGTAATTAAGTGCCCTAAAGAAATGTTCTTCTTCCTCTTCTGATCAGCATGTCCTATTTCTGAAAGCCCATAGATATGATCTATGATGAGTTGGGCTTCATCAATAGAATGTCTTTGCATGATTAAAAAAGTTAGATAAGAAAGGAGAGGAGTAATGTTAATCCTATCACCATCTTTAGGAATGATTGAGGATCGAAGGATATGCTGGATGATTCGGGCATCTTGGGTCATACCGGAGACTCTAGAAACATGATTGTCAATCGCATTTTCTCTAATTACCCTATTGATTTGAAACCATTTGAAGGAGGTTTCTGACATTAGGGTGTGGGCTCTATATCCCTCAGTTCTTAAGTTTAAAAATGCACCAAGGTCGTGCTTGGTGATCTCAACTTTTTTCTTAAAAACAAAAGAACTAATGGTGGAATGGTCAGAATTGAAACTCATGTTTGCTAGAAAGTAATGGTAGGTTTGCTTATTGTAGAAGTGGGCGAGAGAAAGAATGAATTGAAATTGGGTTGAGGCGAAGAGGTGCAATACCAGAAATTTCAACTCTGTTGGATGAGAATGCGAGATGGAGTGATTTTTGCGGAGGCAAAATGAGGAAAAGATTCCTCATTTGCCTTGGAAAGAAAGTTGTCTGGCGTATTCCTATTTGGTTTCTTCACCAAAACCTTTTGTCTTTTGCTAGAGAAGGCCATTGTTGATTTGATGTAGAAAGGGATTGAAAAAGAAGTTTGGAAGTGTGATTGTCAAGTTTGAAAGCCTTCATATTTAAAGAAAAACGATACGTTCGTCCTGGACGAAAATATTCGTACTGGACGAAAAATTATCGTTCGTCTGGACGAAGTAATTTCGTACAGATGATCCAATTCGTCCAAAATGTAACAGCTTTTCGTATTCAACACAACTTATAATGCGTCCCTTCGTACAGGCTTTTTGACTTGACCGATCGTACAGACGAAAAAATTTCGTACAGATGATCAAAAAGTGAATCGTTTTAATGACTCTTGAAAACCGTCCCCTACAATGAACCGACACATGTTCGTCTGGAAGAACGAAAATTTCGTACAGACGAAGTTCGTATTAAAAACTGCCTTATCCACTCAACCGCTGCATTCAATCGTCCCGACGTTTGAGAGAGAAAAAATTCGTCCTGGACGATTACATATCGTACAGACGATCTAATTAAAAACTGCTCTTAAAACGGTTTAAATTCGTGCAAACTGTTCCTTCACACATCGTCCTGTACGAAACCAATTTCGTCCTGGACGATTTCCTCAAAAAAAAAAATTTAATTTTGATTTTTTAAATTAAGAAAATCAACAAAAACATTCAAAAACATAGAAAACATAAAACAAAATCATAAATCCAAAAACAATTCATTCAAAAACACACAAAATTCACAAAATCACAAAAACAAAACACAACAAGTATCAATGTTGCAAAGACATTTTGGTTAAGCATTCAAATCAATAACACCAAGCCTTGTTCTTAAAGTACTGAATGTATCAAAGGCTAAAGGTTTTGTAAAAATGTCTGCAAGTTGATTTTCAGTTGAAACATGTATGAGTTCAATTTCTCCTTTGGATACATGATCCCTTATGAAATGATGCCTTATATCAATGTGTTTGGTTCTAGAATGTTGAATAGGATTTTTGGAAATGCAAATAGCACTAGTATTGTCACAATAAATTGGAATAGTGCCTATAGTTAATCCTAAATCAATCAACTGTTGTTTTAACCAAAGTACTTGTGCCACACAACTTCCTAATGCAATGTATTCTGCTTCTGCAGTAGATAGTGCCACTGAATTTTGTTTTCTACTAGACCATGAAACTAATGAATTTCCAATGAATTGACATGTTCCAGAAGTGCTTTTCCTATCCACTCTACAGCCTGCAAAGTCAGAATCTGAGTAACCAATAATTTCAAATGAAGAGCTAAACTTAGGATACCAAATTCCTAAGTTTTGAGTTCCTAGTAGATATCTTAAAATCCTTTTCACTGCTGTCAAATGTGATTCTTTTGGATCTGATTGAAATCTAGCACATAGGCAAACACTGAACATAATATCTGGTCGGCTAGCAGTCAAGTAAAGTAAAGATCCAATTATCCCTCTAAATTTCTTTTGATCAACAGATTTTCCCTTAAGGTCCTTATCCAACTGAACTGAAGAACTCATTGGTGTACTAACAGGTTTAGCATTGTCCATTTCATATTTTTTGAGGATGTCCTTAATATATTTGGTTTGACTAAGAAAAGTACCTTCCTCAAGTTGCTTAATGCTAAATCCTAGAAAGTAATTTAAATCTCCCATTAGACTCATTTCAAATTCACTACTCATTATTTTAGAAAAATCATCACAAAGATGTTTATTTGAAGATCCAAAGATGATGTCATCCACATAAATTTGAACAATAAGTATATCCTTTCCAATTTTCCTCAAAAAGAGAGTTGTATCCACACTTCCTTTTTCAAAAGATCTTTCAAGTAGGAAGGTGCTCAACCTCTCATACCAAGCCCTAGGTGCCTGTTTCAATCCATATAATGCCTTTTTTAATTTGAAAACATGATTTGGAAATTTAGAATTTTCAAAACCTGGAGGTTGTTCTACAAAAACATCTTCTTCAATTACCCCATTTAAAAAGGCACTTTTGACATCCATTTGAAACAATTTAAAACCTTTAAAACAGGCAAAGGCTAGTAAAACCCTAATTGCTTCAAGTCTAGCTACAGGGGCAAAAGTTTCCTCAAAATCAATTCCTTCAATTTGATTATACCCCTTAGCTACTAATCTAGCCTTATTTCTAATGACTACTCCTGAGTCATTCATTTTATTTTTGAACACCCACTTGGTTCCAACAACACTTTGATCTTTTGGCCTTGTAGTTAGTTCCCAAACTTTATTTCTTACAAATTGATTTAACTCTTCTTGCATGGCCAATATCCAAAATTCATCTGAAAGTGCTTGATCAATGTTAGTGGGTTCAATAGTTGAAATAAAGGCTGAATGATTGACTTCCTTGTTTAATCCACGCCTAGTTCTAACACCCTCACTTGGTTCACCTATGATTAATTCCTTTGGGTGGTTTTTAGAAAATCTCAAATCTCTAGACAAAGGGTCTTCTCTTTCTAAATTTTCTTCCACATTTTCTTCCAAATTTAATCTATCAATCTTTTGGGAGTTTTCTTCAATTTGTTCTTCAACAATTTTTGGCTCTTCCATGTTTCCATTTTCATCAAAAACTACATGTGTGGTTTCTTCAATGACTAAAGTTCTTTTGTTGAATACTCTATAAGATTTTCCAACACTTGAATATCCAACAAAAATTCCTTCATCTGATTTTGGATCAAATTTTCCTAAGGCAGATTTTCCATTATTATGTATGAACACCTTGCAACCAAATACATGCAAGTGAGACAAATTTGGTGTTCTACCTTTTAGCAACTCATAGGGTGTTTTATTCAAATTTGATCTCACATTCACCCTATTCAGAACATAGCATGCAGTGCTAACCGCCTCAGCCCAAAAATATCTAGGAAGTGAGTATTCTGCTAACATTGCTCGGGCGGCTTCTATTAATGTTCTGTTCTTTCTTTCAACAACTCCATTTTGTTGAGGAGTTCTAGGAGTAGAAAAATTGTGATCAATTCCCTTTTCTTTACAGAAATCTTCAAATCTTTCATTTTCAAATTCTCCTCCATGATCACTTTGTATAGAAATTATTTCACATCCTAGTTTTCTTTGTATCCAAGTTGAAAAATTTCTGAATTCCTCAAATGATTCACTCTTATGAAAAAGAAATTTAACCCAGGTGAATCTTGAAAAATCATCTACTATAACAAATCCATATACCTTTCCTCCTAGACTAACAGTGCTTACTGGTCCAAAAAGATCCATGTGTAGAACTTCTAAAGGTTTACTAGTCCTAAGATCTTTATTGGACTTAAAAGAGGACTTCACTTGTTTTCCTAATTGACATGCATCACATAGATGGTCCTTAGTAAAGTCTAGTTTAGGTATTCCTCTCACCAAATTCTTTTGGGTAATTCTTCTAAGATTTTTCATACTAGAATGACAAAGTCTCCTATGCCAAAGCCATGATTCATCAGAAACAGTTTTCAAACAAAAAGCAGTAGGAGATTGAATACAATTTAAATCTAGCATGTAGACATTGTTCACCCTTTTTCCATTTAAAACAATTTTTCCATTTAGGCTAATTATGCAGCTAGTAGGTAAAAATTTTACATTATAGCCC
Source organism: Dendrobium huoshanense (assembly GCA_016618105.1). Lineage (NCBI taxonomy): Eukaryota > Viridiplantae > Streptophyta > Magnoliopsida > Asparagales > Orchidaceae > Dendrobium > Dendrobium huoshanense. The sequence goes on along the minus strand of CM028359.1, from coordinate 67,092,043 downwards.
TTATCACATAGCTGACTTATGCTAAGCAAATTATGTTTTAAGCCTTAAACTAATAAAACATTGTCTATGAAAAAGTTTTTCAAATTTCCAATCATACCTGATCCAACCACTTTCTTTGTGGTATTATCTCCAAGTGTAACCTTGCCTCCACTCCTGGCTTCCAGCGTTATGAATTGAGCAGTATCTCCAGTCATGTGTTTTGAACATCCGCTGTCTAGGTACCATATACTCTCACGAGGTCTTGTGTGAGAGTATTCCTGCAAAATTCTCAAATGTTAGACCTGGGAACCCAAACTAGTTTGGGTTCACCTTTATGAAATTTATAATCAGATGCATGTATGATATGTCTAGGTTTATGCATCTTAGTTCTCCACACCAAATTAGTTTTCATCTTTAAAGTGCAGGTGTGAGATATATGTCCCAAAAATCCACAATTGTTACATTTAACATTAGGAAAAATATTCCTATGTTTTCTTTCATATGATTGTCTTCTAAGGGATTTCATGAATTTAGGATAATATTTAGGATTTGTAAAATCTTCAAGTTTAGGGGGTTCCTATTATCCTCGAGAGCTCTTATAGTGAGTTTGTAAAATGAATTCATATCCTCCAAGATTCGATTGGTATAATTGATTCTATATGTCTTGCTCTCAGATTCATCCTTAAATTTCTTAAATTCTTTTTCAAGTTCAGCATGGGATGATTTTAAATTCTCAAAATTTTTATTCAAGTCATCATATTCATCAAGTAGTTTCATATGGTTGCTATCAATTAAAGCATGATCTTTCCTAAGGATTTCATGTTCCTTATTAAGCTCTTCCAATTCTAAAACTACACTAGCATGCATCTTTTTCATTTTCCTATATGCATCATGCATGTGTTCAGAAACTTCAAACAATTCATTATAGGTTAAATCACATACCTCTTCTTGATCTGATTGTTCAGCTTTATCTGCCATCAAGCAAAGGTTGGTGACTTCTTCTTCTTTTCAGTCTCAGATGAGTCTGAAGCTGAGTCCGCCCAAAAAGCCTTTTGAAACTTCTTCTTGCCCTTCTTCACCATTGATTTCTCCTCTACTTTCTCCTTGCTAGGAGTGGTTTTGAGTTTTGGATAATCAGTCTTTATATGACCTGGTTTCTTGCATTCATAACAAATCACTTCATTAGAAACCTTGTCATTTCTGTTATACTTACCTCTATTCCATTGCTGGCGTCTCTTCTGCTTCCTCTTTAAAAAGCTTCTGAATTGTCTAGTCATCAGTGCAATATCGTCTTCATCCTCAGGTTGTGAGTGTTCACTTTTTGACTCTTCCACATTTAGTGCAATATTCTTGTCCTTTCTTGGTTCACCTGCATCAATCTTTCTTTGACTTACTCCTTGCTCGTAAGCAATGAGTGAACCAAGAAGATTGTCAATTGAATAAATGTTCAGATCTTTAGACTCTGTAATTGCAGTAATTTTAGCATCATATGCAGTAGGTAAACAACGAAGAATCTTATTAACCATTTCAGCATTTGTTAATTCCCTACCAAGTGCATGCAAAGAGGTGACAATTTGAGTGAATCTTGTGTACATGTCAGATATAGATACATTAGGTTTCATGCAAAATAATTCGTAGTCATGTAACAAGATATTGAGTCTTGATTGCTTAACCTCATTTGTCCCTTCATAAGTAATACAAAGTCTATCCCATATGTCTTTTCCGCTTTTACAAGTGGAAACTAACATGTAGTCTTCAGATTTTAAAGCACAAAAGAAACTATTTAAACATTTCGCATTTAATTGTGCTAAGTCACGTTCTTCTATAGTCCAATCTGTATAGGGTGTATCTACCCTAATTCCATCAATTAATCTAGTTGGTTTTGAGTAACCTTCCTGGACTAGCATCGCAATAAAAGTAAATGACACCAGATTTATAGTGGTTCGGTCTATAACCAGACCTACATCCACTCCTCAGAGGCACCCTCTGAGTATTGCACTAATACCACAAAGTGACTCTCCTTTAGCACCCACAGCAAGGCGGAGAAGCCTGTACAAAACACTCTTTTCACCACTACCCGGTGCGACAGAGAACCGTCGTCCTTTTACACAATCCACAGTGCTGGCAGAGAACCGTCGTCCTTTTACACTCTCCTAGTGTGGGCAGAGAACCCTACGGCTGTTCACACTCTCCAAGTGTAGGCAGAGAACCTTCGTCCTTTTACACTCTCCTAGTGTGGGCAGAGAACCCTTCGTCCTTTTATACTCTCCTAGTGTGGGCAGAGAACCCTTCGTCCTTTTACACTCTCTTAGTGTGGGCAGAGAACCCTTCATACTTTTACACTCTCCTAGTGTGGGCAGAGAACCCTTCGGCTGTTCACACTCTCCAAGTGTCGGCAGAGAATCAGATCTCCTTGACTGATCTTCTCACAAGAATCTAGAAGAAAGAAGTAAAAGAGTGAAGAAATCCAATTTTACAAGTAGAGACTCTTACCTTAGTAATCCAAGTGAAGCCTTCTCGCTCCAGTGGTAGAAATCCTCCTTTGAATGCTCTCTTCCACTCTCTCCTTGGCTATTCTCTCAAGAGGCACGAAGATCAAATGACAAAAAAGATTGGGTGGCAGTCTAATTTGGACTATTTATACAAAAGACATGAAAAACTGCCCAAAAACTGCATATTATCAATTATGTACGCAGTGGATCGTCCCGTACGATCCTGGATCGTCCTGGACGATTTTACTTAAACGATCTGAAACGACCCAATTTGTATATGTGTACGAAATGACTTCGTACAGCTTATCGTCCTGTACGAACTAGGTTCGACCAGTACGAACGGTTATTACAAGGTCGGTTCTAGAAACTGCTGAAAACTGTTCTAAGTCGGTTAATCGTTTGGACGAAATTATGTTCGTCTGGACAAAAATTTTCCAGAGAGCCGATCGTCCTGGACGATTATTTATTTCGTCTGAACGAAAATTTTCCAGAGGACCAATCGTCGCGGACGATAATTTGTTTTCGTCTGGACGAAAATTTTCCAGAGAGCTGATCGTCCGGTACGATATTTATTTTCGTCTGGACGAAAATTTTCCAGAGGACTGGTCGCCTCATACGATGATAAAATTTGTCTGGACGAAAATTTTACAGAGAACCCATCGTCCGTGACGAAAATAAAATTCGTCCTGGACGAATAGGACTTAGAAAAATTTTTCAGAACAAGTTCCTATTCGTTCCAAGTGCTCTATAGGAGATAACTAACAGATCGTCCAGTACGATAAATATCGTCCTGTACGATCAGTATAGAATTTAAAGATCTCCTAATTTGTGTGTGTGAGATTTTATTCACTCAATTACAATCACTCCCTTTCAAAATTAATTCAAAGAAAAGATAAACTTCAAATAAACAAAATATCTCATGTTGAATTTGATTTGAAGTTTTCGTAGTCTGGAGTCTGATTTTCCTGAAATGTTAGTACACACAAGAGCAAGTGCAAATCTTCTAAAATTGTTAGGAGATAACTATACATTTGAACAATAATTTTTGGAATCATCAAAACTACATAAGTTGCACAAATATAAATCATTCAAATAGCAACTATTCAAACACATTTCATTTTCCAGAATCCCAAAATTTACTTTTCAAACCAAACACACACATTACCATTCACAATCCATACTCTCCACTTTCAAAATAATACAATTTGCTTCAATACTTCACACGCTTTAGTATTCCTTATTTACACATTTCACATTTCCAATTCAAACACAAATCAGTTAATTCATTTTTCAAATTATGCACATATTTCATCTTTCCAAAATCGTACAATTCACTTTTCAAAACATTTCACCTTTAAAACATATACCTTTTATTTCAAAACATACACCTTTCCACTTTTCAAATCACCCATAAATTTCATTTTTTTTAACCCTTTACAAATTTCAATCTTTCAAAAAGTCACATACTTCAAGTTTCATTTCTCAACACACATAAAATCCAAATCAATACGCCAAACACTTCACTATTCAAATATCACACACTACACTTTACCCTTCATCTTTTAACATAACCACTTTCATTTACTCGAAAGCACAAAGCACTTTTTACTTTCGAAATAAATTTCTACTTTTATTTCCAAACATACAATTTTATTCTTCCAAAACTCACACAAATCTCACTTTTCAAATCACCCAAGTTTATTTCTCAAACCCATCTTTTCACTTTTTCACCTTTCAAAACACACAAGTTCCAAAATTCAAAAATATATACTTTCCACAAAATCAAATACTTTACTTTTCCACTCTTTATATATATTACCTTCTACACAAAACAATCTTCTAAACAAAACACACAATTCACCTTTCAAAATAGACTCAAGCTTCTATACTAAAGAAAACATCTTTATAATATACACATTCCCATAAACCCTTCCAACAACAATAATGAGAAAGAACAATTGATGCCACCTTACTTTTTCCAAAGGCTCATGAAAATTCCCAATCTTTAGTAAAAGAAAAGCAATCTAAATGTTTTTGATCCTTTTAAGAGAAAAACAGATCGTAAAATCATTCTATTTGAGTTTTGTCTCAAAAGAAATTATTAAGAAATGTGGCGTGGACATTATCAAGCCAAAAGAACCATAAAATATTTCTCCCAAGAAACTTTAAAAAGAAACAAAGAACATGAGGCGATACAAATATATATATGCAACCATTGATCTATCGAGATGAATTATATGTGGATTTCAACATTTATATGCGACAATAAAAATATTCAACCACATTCTATATTCAAATAGTAAGAAATTATTCCAAAAACATCTTTCAAACAGTAAGAAATCTATTATAATCTCAACAAGTTTTCCTTTCAGAGCAAACTCTTAAAAAAGAAATTATTCCAAAACATCTCTTAAACAAGAAATTCATTGTGTATGAAATTGATTTTGAGAAAATGCGACGTACATTCATCTTCTTGTCTCAGATTAAACAGAACTTAATAAAAAAAAATCAAGAAGATGGATATAAGTCTTCTTTTATTCCCAAGAAAGGGATATCTATTTATCTTATTCTTGATTTCAAAAGAAAACCTTCATTTCCTTGTTACAGAACCATAATCCTCATTCTCCCCTCTTATCAATTGCTTGATAGATGCAGCAATATATATATAAAGGTAATGCCATTAATCTTTAACGATATATATTTTTATATACAAGAAGAGTAAAAAGTTTTGTATGCTACACTTTGCTCTTGATCCATCATTCAAGTAAGAAATTGAAAGGTTTGCTAGGGCTTGGAAATAACAAAGGTGCAGAACGAGATAAATGAGAAGAACTAGAAGAAAATGATGGAGAAAAGGATTACCAAAAAAAATAAGAGGATTGCCAGCGAAAGGGAGAAGGATTTATGCAGTCGGCCCTGGAGTCGCACGGAGCAGAGGGAGACGTACCTTGCGAATGGCCGAGAGAGAGAGAGAGAGCGATGCTTTCTTTTTGTTTCTCTGGGTTTGATCGGTCAAGAGAATAAGAGAGGGGATCTCGTTCAGCTAGGGGCTGGCAACGAGATAGATGGAATTCGGCCTTGGTATCGCCTGGAGGTGTGCGAGTTGGGGACTTCCACCTGATGGTTTCTCACACAAGAGAAAAGAGACCGAGAGGAGGGGTTGTTCACGCGAATGAGTCAGTATATGGGGCGGTGGGATTTTTAGAACTGAGGGGATAGAGAATGACGGGTTTGGGGTTTGTTTCTTCCTTGAGGATTTCGGAAGTGAGGGCTTCGTGCGTATGTGGTCATGGGAGGAGGAGTTCGGTTCTATGCATGAATAGGAGAGGAGTCGTGGGAGAGGGCATTTGCGATTGGGTTTTATTTCATGAGAATGGCAAAGAAGAGTGTGGAGAGCAATTTTGTGTGTGCGAATAGAGGAGAAGGGATCATGGGCTGTGCGTGTGAGTGGGGAGATGAGGGAGACAGGACTTAAGAGAGGGGGAGGCAATTTCTGAAATATGAGGGAGAGGGATCGTGGGTTTTCTGTGTGTGTGAGTGAACGGAGAAGGGCTGTTTGTGAACTGCACAGGAAATGAGCGGTGGGGTTTCGTGAATGAGAGCAGAGGGAGATGGGGAGTTTCAGTTTTTTTGAACTGATGAGAAGTTGTATGAATGAAAGCCTGGGAGGGAACTGTTTCCGAAATGAGAAGGAAAAGGGGATCGTGGTGGTGGTTGGGTTTGAGTCGGCTGATCAAATTCAAAATCAATTCTTAATTCAAAAATCAGCGGCTAAGATTGAACCAATCTTTAACAAGAGATTTTAGGGGTTGATTCTAATTTGATTGAAAAATTAAATTAGAATTTATTAGCAAGAATTTAGTGTTTGATTGATGAATTGATTTAAGCCCTATGATATATCAAATTGATCGAAAATAAATTAGATTGAGTCGATCGACATCGACAAATCATAAATCGAGCTTGATTTGAGTCATTTTGGAGTTGAATTGAAATTGGATTGAATTCATTTTGATTCGAATTGAGTAATAGGTTCGAGTCAATGCTACGTCAGTGGGCATCCACCTAAGGGAAATCCTATGGGTGACGTCTGCACTAGGTTATGAAGACCTAGGTGTTAGAGTAGATTCTGGGGAAATTGACCTCGAATAATGAGGTCAACAAATGGACCCCCAATAGGCATGATAAACTTGCCAAAGTTTATCGTGTGTATTGGCATTGACCGAAACGATCAACTAGATCCAGAGTTGAAGTTGAAGATTTGAGTTTATGAATTGAAAAGATTTGAATTTTTGATAGATAATAAAAAAATGAACAATTTTTTGAGATTTAAGTTGATGAATTGATTTGATGTTTTGATGTCACTATTGATGATTTTAACAAAATGATAACTAATAGGATTAATATCATTTAGTAAAACCAAGGTATGAAACAATTCAATGTTATAGTTTGAATATGATCTAACATGAATGTAAGAATTTGAATGTAATTTGAAAGGAATGTAAGAGTTTATGTAATTTTGATTTGAAAATAAGTTTTATAAGACTAGAGTCTTCTTTCTAGTCCAAGAGAAAGGATGCCACCAAGTGGGTACTTACACCTAACTCAATGAACTAAAGGGCGTCTTCTAAGATAAGAGAGCAACCTATGGATAAGGTTGTATCTATTCTTGGAATGCTTAAACTTTAAGATTTACACTAGGATGGCGCCACGAGGGGCGTTCTCCAACTCTAGCGGATGATCTTGAGGCAAGGATGCCTAAGTGTGGGGACTCACACCTAACCTCAGAGGATCAAATAATCATATGAAAAGGAAGCATAAGTGTGGGGACTCACACCTAATCATAGAGGATTGATTTAAGATTTAAAATTTATTCTAGGATGGTGCCATGAGGGGCGTTCTCCAACTCTAGCGGATGATCGTGAGGAAAGGATGCCTAAGTGTGGGGAAACACACCTAACCATAGAGGATTAATTTAAGATTTAAGATTTACACTAGGATGGTGCCACGAGGGGCGTTCTCCAACTCTAGCGGATGATCGTAAGGAAAGGATGCCTAAGTGTGGGGACTCACACCTAACCTTAGAGGATCGATTTAAGATTTTAAAATTTACACTATGATGGTGCCATGAGGGGCGTTCTCCAACTCTAGCGAATGATCGTGAGGAAAGGATGCCTAAGTGTGGGGACTCATACCTAACCTCAAAGGATCGGTTGATCATATGGAAAGGAAGCCTAAGTGTGGGGACTCACACCTAACCATAGAGGATCTATTTAAGGTTTATAATTTAATGAAGAGAAGATGCCGTTAGGGATGCTTATACTTAACTTCTGGATGAAGATTAGGATGCCACTAGGGATGCTTATACCTAACTTCAAAGGTGTCAATAGGATGCCGTAGGAGGACTTATACCTAAAGACGGATTTAAGATTTAAAATTTAATGAAGAGAAGATGCCATTAGGGATACTTATACTTCTCCTCTGGACGAAGATTAGGATGCCACTAGGGATGCTTACTCCTAACTTCAAAAATGTCAATAAGATGTCGTAGAAGGACTTATACCTAAAGACGGATTTGATCAGGTTTGGCTGCCATAAGAGCGGACTTAAGCTAAAAAGTCAGTAGGATGCCATAAATGCGAAGTTAAACCTAAAGACATATTTAATCAGGTTTGGCTGCCGTAACAACGGACTTAAGCCAGAAAGTCAATAGGATGCTGTAAAAGCAGACTTAGACCTAAAGATGGAATTAAACAGGTTTGGCTGTCGTAAGAGCGGACTTAAGCCAGAAAGTCAATAGGATGCCGTAAAAGCGAACTTAGACCTAAAGACTGATTTAAACAGGTTTGGATGTCGTAAGAGCGGACTTAAGCTAGAAAGTCAATAGGATGTCGTAAAAGCGGACTTAGACCTAAAGACTGATTTAAACTGGATTAGCTGGCGTAAGAGCAGACTTAAGCCAGAAAGTCAGTAGGATGCCGTAAAAGTGGACTTAGACCTAAAGACGGATTTAAACTGGATTAGCTGCCGTAAGAGTGGACTTAAGCCAGAAAGTCAGTAGGATGCCATAAAAGTGGACTTAGACCTAAAGACGAATTTAATCAGGTTTGGCTATCATAAGAGCGGACTTAAGCCAGAAAGTCAATAGGATGCCGTAAAAGTGTACTTAGACCTAAAGATGGATTTAAACAGGTTTGGCTGCCGTAAGAGCGAACTTAAGCCCGAAAGTCAGTAGGATGCCGTAAAAGCGGACTTAGACCTAAAGATTGATTTCAGGGTGGTGAATTTTTAAAGTAAAGTTGATTTCTTTAAAGCTTTGAATCTTTTCCCTCAATCACAAATGACATTGACAACTTGCAAATATTCTACTGGAGATCATAAGCTTTTATATATGTCATTTTTTAGAAGGGAAAGAAAAAACATTTTTTGAAGATTGATAGACTTGAAAATCTTTTGATTAAAATTTTGTTTTATCCTTCATTATAAATGATCTTTATAACTTACAAATAATCCACTAGGGAATATGGTTTTATATCAGATCATCATATGTGAGGAAAACAAAAGGGGAGTAGTTTGATCATCTTTGATAACTTAAGACTTAACAAAGTATCTCGACTACTGGAGGAGAAATGCAAGATTTTGATTAAAGATTCATTCTGTAATTGAATTTGTTTCAAGTAACTCAAAGAAAATCATATGAATTTTCTAGAGTCCTCATTTGCATGTTCTAAAAGAACTAAATGCAACATGATAAAATTTTCCTTATAAAATTTTAACTTTTGAATGAATTGTTATAGAACAATGAGCATATTTGAGCATCCTTTATAATGAAAGCACTAAGGAATATCAAATTCTCATAATGATTGAGAAAAGTTTAATTTTCATGAAAAAGTGAAAGCTTTATTTTTCATTTGATAATTTTTTTATAATATTGGAAAGTAGTCGCTTAAGTTTTAATCATCTTAACCCAATAAAAAAGACATGGGAAAAGATTCAAAAACACAACGAAGAATAGGTTGACTCCCTCTAAATTAAATAGTTTGAATATGACAAACATGAGTTTAATCAAAATATTCAAAAACTTAACAACTTTCTTTAAAGAAAAGTGTAGTTTCAGATATTTTGAATTTCAATGTTATGGAAAGATTCTTGAATAGGGATAGAGTTGCTTAAACTCTAACATCCATAGTTTATGATAAAGATATATCTTGAATTGAATTTTATATCTTTTTGATGAAGTTACAATGGACTTTATCAAGAATAGAATCCCTCCAATTCTAACATCCATGATTAGTCAATTATGGATCAGGTCAAATTGTAGCTTGATTTTGTTTTAAAGTTTGACAAAGATTCAAACAAAGGTATCATCGACATCACTAAGGATAGAACCCCTCATGTTCTAACATCCTAGTTCAGTCAATAATAGATTTAAAATTGGAAGTTATAGTTATTCAATAGTGAATGAGAACATTAGACAATCATCTCAGAACCAACTAAGGGATGTCCCTTAGTTTAGTTTCAAAAATTTGAATCTAAAGAAAGTGATTTTTATATCCATAAATATCACTATAGATCATCCAGTATCAGGATCCTGTCTAGAATCTCATTCAAATTAGAATATGTTCAAAAAAGAGTTAAAGATATTTGGATAATGGTTTGTTTATGCATTTCAATTAGATTAGATATGTGAAATCCAAAAATGCACAACCAGCACCATTATAATTCCATTTAGATTGATCATCTATGTGATTTTTCTTGATAATGATTTAAAGATATGAACAGACCTACTCAAATTTCCAATTAGAGAGGTCTCAAGAATTAGATTTTGTTAACCTAGATTAAAGCTCCCTACAAGCAAAACTAGGGTTTCCTTCTTATCTTTTCATTCTTTTTGAATTAAGAACTATATCCAAAGAGAATTAAAGCAGAGGTAGAAATCTAATATTTCTAAATTTTTTTAGATTATATATATTTTACATCTAATAAAACATCAATACTTCGTGATGAACCAAAATTTTGAATTCTCAAAGTCAAGTGTTAAAAATACTAAAGGATGAATAGGACCTATGTATTTAAGATTTAGAAAGCGAAGCCTCTCTTTTTTTTTTCTTTTTTTTTTGAATGTGTTTATTTTTTCTTTTCTTTTATTTTCCTTCTTCACCTTATTTTTTTTTTTTAGAGGCTTCCTTTATTTAAATCTTGAAAAGATTATTTCAGTTGTAAAATCATCTTCCAAGTATAAGAGTTAAAAAAAATAACACTCTTATACAAGAAAGATTGATTTACAAATTGGACCCGATCCTTATAATATGAATAGACAACTTAGTTGAGATAATTATAATATAAGTTCATCAACTCGTAAGATGCTTATGAGATGTATAACAATAAAAAGATGAATAAAACTTCCACCTCCAATTTCAATTTGACATAAATCTTAATTCAAAAGAAGTTATTTATGGATATCATAATGGGTGAACCCAAATATGATAATAATTTATTTTTTTTTTTTTTATTACTGAAGAAGGAAACTGTCAAAGATGTTATGAAATCGACTAACTTAGTATCAATTCAAGATGTGTTAATTAATTTTGAGGGAAAGCCACATGATAAATGGAATGTTAACCATATCATGGGTTAACCTTTATAAAGAAACTTGAATTGTCCTAAGTTTTCGACTCGAATGAAATTTAAGATGGACAATCGTAATAAGAATTGTTCATGAGTTTTCTCAAATGGAATAATAAAGCTAAGAATAAACTTAACTAATATTTAATTTATAAAATATCACCGTAAGAGAAAACAACATATGATGAGGAAAAGCTTTTATATAACTTGTCTATTTATCTTCATTGCATGCCTTAAGATCCATATTTTATCAGAGTTAAACCACATGGCAGAGGACAAATCGTCGTATCCATGTAGTACTCTTAGGAAATAGGATTTATATGCATATTAAACTTTAACCTACAAGAAGGTTTAAAGGTGAGGGAATTTAGAATGATTTTCAAACTTTCAATATATCAACCATTATTTATACATTCCTAAAATTAGAAAAATCATAATATGGTTGAATAGAAGATTTGAAAATATATTTGAATTAAATTCAGACGATTTCTAGGAAAGTAGTTAAATTAACTGAACTTTTGTGCTTTGAGGTTCCAAAAGGAAATGAGATTAAATATATCTTAATCTAAAGCGTTAATCCACCCAAGTGGAGGGAGGTATGGAACACACTTTTCTTTTTAGCATTGATAACCATTGGTCTTATTCTTTAAAGTTTAGAGGAGTCAACCACAATGAAGTTCTAATTACAATTTAAGGAAGATAGAGGTAAGTTTCTTTTTAAAAGAAATCAACCTGGTATTTTCTCTAGCAAAAATTATTTTTTATAAGCTTGACTTGTATTTGAACATTCAAACTTTTCTCGATGTAAATTGACTTTAATCTTGACAATCTTGCATATATCATATTCTGGACCCTGTCCTAGCAAACATATCAAGCTACAAAGGACATGTAACTACAATATGTTATTAGGACAAACATAAAGTTTTGATTTGAAGGTTTGAACTTTTGGACCCTATCATACCACACATATTAAGCTATAAAAATATATAACTATAATATGTTGGTTTAAATAAGGAGAAAACTTTGATTTGATTTTAAAGCACAAATTTTCTTAAGATTTGTTCTACTGCGTGTTGAGTTATAAAAATATATAACTGCAACTTGTTAGCTAGGTCACGGAGAAGTTTAAATTTTTGAAGATTTAAAATTTTTCGGACTCAATCCAAATAATACATTAAGTTACTAAAAGAAGTACCTGTACATATTACTAAAGATTGGGCAAAGAGATTTTGGACCCAGTGCTAAGTCAAGCATCAAGCTACAAAAAAAATGTAACTGCAACATTCGAATTAGCACAGGCAATTTCTTTACAAAAAGGTCGTATAAAGGAGCTTCCCATCAGTTTTCTAACGGGGTCCAAAATAAGACCTCTAAAATTTATTTAGATACTGGCCAAATTATCCAAGAATGAAATGAATAAAAGAACTGGCAGAAGAAAGGTAGTTACAACCTATGACGATCACAAGTATACTACCGATTAAAGGGTATAAAATACTGCTAAAGATGGAGAGAGGATTGATCCCCAGCAGAGTCTCCAGAAAAACCTTGGTGGGAAAATTATGTGTCACCACGCAAATTTTGATTTCTCATATTTTGTAATTAAATATTGCATTAAGAAATAAAGTATAATCTCGAAAGATTGACACAATATTCTATAATGGATTCAATATAAAAATAGGGTTTTGAAAAATGATATTTCTATAATCAAACATAGTTCAAAGAAAAATATATCATCTCAAAAGATAAATATGAAATTCTAAAGAATGTGTTTAAAAATAGAAATAAGTTTTTTGAAAAATTTGTTCATTCTTTTATTTAGATATAGCAAGGAGAATATTATATCATCTTGAAAGGCGAACATAAAATTCTTCAAGACATCTAAAAACAAGAATGAGTTTATAAAAATTCATCATTTCTAAAGTTGAATATATCAAGTAGGAAATTATATTATCTAAAAAGACAATAATAACATCCTACAAACATATTTAAGATTAGAAATAAAGTTTTTAAAGATATCTATATTCCCAAAGATTCTTACCTTGTTTTATATGAATAAAATAATTTTAGTCTGGGGTTCTCAAATCCCTATAAGAGCAAGCTCCTATAGTTAATTACATCCTAGGAGGAATGCTCCTAAGAAAACTCTCGATTAAAGTAGTGATTTCATACCCTTTTGACTACAAAGTAGAAGACAAGGAACAGAAGTAAAGATTTTCTAAAGAGAAAGCTCAATGTTGAACATTTATTAGCGAGTCAAAGGAGAAAACGTAGGAGGAGCCGGATTCTGAGAAGCTTAGAGGCAACCTCAGTCTATCCTATGTTGGGCTTTACATTTTAAGAAAGAGATTTTTATGTTTAAATTGACATTTTATTAGAAATTTGGGATTTATATTCCTGGAGGGTGAGGACTTAAGATCTAAAAAGAATCTGTCTCAGATCCTAAATCTAATTTTGGTACTATAAAATAGTGACCCGAAACCTAACTAATGAAGTGCAAATCTGGACTTACCCCGGCCTGGATTGGGGAGCCAGCTAACCACCTAGGCACTTTAAAATCATGTGTCTAGTCTCTTATGAAAGATTGGTAGGGATGTTGTTTAAGTTTTAATGAATTGCGGGCCGACATCTAAGACAGACCCTAATTGGCCCCTCAACTTATGTAGGGTGAAAAACGTCAAGAAATGCAATTAATATTTTAGATTCTTTTTTTTTATTTGTATCTAATGCAATGCATGCTAATTGACTCAAATGCATAAAATGAATATGAAGTAGTTTTAAAATTAGGCATAGAAAATAGGTTTTTCCCTAGAGATTGCACAACTTCCCCTTGACAGAACTGCACCCTCATAGGTCAAGTGGTCTGCCAGAACCCGCAGGCGGGGAGGTGCCTAACAAGGAAGAGAAAGTAATAATATGCTTATGCTGACTCTCGGCAGTCCTGAGCTTACTTCTTAGATCGTTAGAGTTACTATGTGAGCCTAAAATTTTTTTATTAAAATTACAAGTAGAAGAATTTTAAGCGTACCCTTACAAAAAAAAGCACTCTGATTCGTATCCAGGCTAAAACAAAACACGACATGCAATGGCCCTAAAAAAAGCTACTACACAAACAAAGTAAATAATCAAATTTAATAAATCAAATTATAATATTCAATGTCCAATGTCCATATTACACCCAGAATTTGCAGAAAAGTAAAGTGGCCGGGCACCACTGACAACAAACCCGAATTCTAATCCTAAGAATGACGCAACTGATTTTTGAACTGGGATATACTGTTCCTTGAATCTTTATTTCTTTGTCTTCTTTCTTCAATCTTCTCGTTATGTCTTTTCTTCTTCTACGAGCTTCTCGGATCCACCGGGTTCTGGATATCCAAATGAAAAGAAACTCATCCCTAAGAGGGGTATTTTCTTTTATATTTGGATATTAAATCATCCTAATTTGGCTTTCCAAATAAAAGAGAATAATCCTTTAAGGTATATTCTCCTTTCTTTGGATTCCAAATTGGATGTAATATCCCACTTTCAAAACCACTTTCACATTTATGACTCCTGATAAATTATATTTACATTACATTTTATTTCACAGAAAGGGAAGAAAAATCTTGTCCACCTGAAGGGTTATCCTAAGCAATTTATAAAAAAAATCATCCCACGCAGTTATATATATATATATATATACAATTGAATTTAATTTATTAAGCCACACTTGGCCACGCTCTTCTTCATTTGGGGGCTAAGTAGCTGAAGCACTTATAGCATTTATTTATTATTAATTAATTAGCCCCCTTTTTACTGTCCTGCATGAGTGTGATCACCTGCAGAAAATCTTGTTAACAACCAGATCGCTCCTAACCTATGGGTAATCTAATAGTTAAATCAAATCATATCACAAAGTGCAGTAAAACTAAGTAGACAAACATACCAACAATTTTACATCCAACATGCAATGAAAGCCGAGAAAGCCTGTCACAATGCAATAAGGAAATAAACACCGGCCTAACCTAGAGCTAAAGTTAGTTGTCTTAACAAACAATTCTAAGTGTGTGCAACGGGCTGAGGACGACTCACCTAGAAGGGTACGGGTCTAACTGAAGTAAACAAAGCTTCCTCTAGATGAACATCTTCATGTAGGATGACAAAATGAGATCATGAAACAAAAGCTAATGTACATTTGAAAAGGTCAAACAAAACAGGCAAATGAAAGAAGTACTCGACATTTCAAAATGTTCAAAAAGAAAGTCTACAGGTGTTATTCACTAATGCTAAATTCTGAAGCATTGGACGTATGCTTTCTATATGATCGATCTATTACATATGAGTTCTATCATATATAGAAGTCAAATAGGAGATATGTATGTGACCAGTCAAGCACATGCCAGGAAAGCAGAAAGTACAGTTTATCAAGCAAAAGAAGGTTCAGCACACTGGAACCAGGAGTTCACTTTCCCGCATTCACACCTTTCATAAAGAGAAAGTCTTCTAGAACTAATGTCACATATGATCTGCAAATTCTCTAAGATATTCTAGATATTCCTCGGAACAGGTGAATCAGAAATTGGATCTCCCTGCCCAGAATCGGAGGAAGAATACATGGTCTAAGAAGAGGACTTTTTCCAGTAGCTCTAAAGAAAAGAGTCCTCCTATGAGAAGCTTAGTAGAAAGAAAAACATTGGTTAAGGTCAAAGGGGAGAAGAAAAAATATCTCTTTCAGGCTTCCGCCTCCGTGCCTAAACGTTAAGGGTTCACTTCTGTGGATGTTTAGCTTTTTTGTCACGAGCTTCAGATTACTGTTGTAGTGTTTGATAGGTGTTTCTTCTCTCTGAATTTCAGACATTTATCAATTTTTTTCTATTCTAATTTCCCTTCTGTCCTAGCTTTGTGCTTTTGTGGACTTAAGTATATATAAAAGGATTTAAGGATCTAAAAAAAAAAAAAAAATAATCCTAATTAAATTGAAGTTACTACAGGAACCTAAAGGAAGGATTCGCACAAATCACTCCAGGGGCCCTTAAAGGTTTTCTAAGTTTAGAATACTCACAGTCACCGGGGGCTACGACCCGGTGGTTCCGCCCGTAGCACCTCTACTCGGCTGGATAGAGGCGACTGACGCCTTTAGCTCCCTGTACTTTTGTCCACTCGATCAGTACTGTTCCTCGTAGTTCATGCCAATAAAGAAAAGAAAATGGGTAGTTAGAAAGCTCATTTAATAATTAATAATAAAATAATTAAAATTTATATAAAATAAAAGATGTACCTTTCTTCGGGCTTGAACACTGGTTCGTTGCTTGCCTTTTGGAACCTTTACTTTTAAAATGCATATTTCATATTTTTTCGAACATTCATTTACACTCTTCCAAACTTATACAATTTTTACAGAACAAATACTTTATCTCTCACACTTGTATACTTCTCCCACCTCAAAATCATACTCTATACCTTCCCTTATCAAAAATACTTTCAAACATTTCAATATTCAATGCACCTTTCTACACATTTCAAACTTCAACACATACACTTTTCAAAAACACACAATTTTTACCTTTCAACACATACAATTCCAAATACAACTCCTCTTTTACACATTTCATTTTCCAGAATCCCAAAATTTACTTTTCAAACCAAACACACACTTTACCATTCACAATCCATACTCTCCACTTTCAAAATAATACAATTCGCTTCAATACTTCATACGCTTTACTATTCCATATTTACACATTTCACCTTTCCAATTCAAACACAAATCAGTTAATTCATTTTTCAAATTATGCACACTTTTCATCTTTCCAAAATCGTACAATTCACTTTTCAAAACATTTCACCTTTAAAACATATACCTTATATTTTCAAAACATACACCTTTCGACTTTTCAAATCACCTATAAATTTCATTTTTTAAAACCCTTTACAAATTTCAATCTTTCAAAAAGTTATATACTTCAAGTTTCATTTCTCAACACACATAAAATCCAAATCAATACGCCAAACACTTCACTATTCAAATATCACAAACTACACTTTACCCTTCATCTTTTAACATAACCACTTTCATTTACTCGAAAGCACAAAGCACTGTTTACTTTCAAAAAAAATTTCTACTTTTATTTCCAAACATACAATTTTACTCTTCCAAAACTCACACAAATGTCACTTTTCAAATCACCCAAGTTTATTTCTCAAACCCATCTTTTCACTTTTTCACCTTTCAAAACACACAAGTTCCAAAATTCAAAAATATATACTTTCCACAAAATCAAATACTTTACTTTTCCACTCTTTATATATATAACCTTCTACACAAAACAATTTTCTAAACAAAACACACAATTCACCATTCAAAATAGACTCAAGCTTCTATACTAAAGAAAACATCTTTATAATATACACATTCTCATAAACCCTTCCAACAACAATAATGAGAAAGAACAATTGATGCCACCTTACCTTTTCCAAAGGCTCATGAAAATTCCCAATCTTTAGTAAAAGAAAAGCAATCTAAATGTTTTTTATCCTTTTAAGAAAAAAAGAGATCGAAAAATCATTCTATTTGAGTTTTGTCTCAAAATAAATTATTAAGAAATGTGGCGTGGACCTTAGCAAGCCAAAATATCCATAAAATATTTCTCCCAAGAAACTTAAAAAAGAAACAAAGAACATGAGGCGATACAAATATATATATATGCAACAGTTGATCTATCGAGATGAATTATATGTGGATTTCAACATTTATATGCGACAATAAAAATATTCAACCACATTCTATATTCAAACAGTAAGAAATTATTCCAAAAACATCTTTCAAACAGTAAGAAATCTATAATGATCTCAACAAGTTTTCCTTTTAAACCAAACTCTTAAAAATGAAATTATTCAAAAAAAAACTCTCAAACAAGAAATTCATTGTGTATGAAATTGATTTTGAGAAAATGCAACGTACATTCATCTTCTTGTCTCAGATTAAACAGAACTTAATAAAAAAAATCAAGAAGATGGATATAAGTCTTCTTTTATTCCCAAGAAAGGGATATCTATTTCTCTTATTCTTGATTTCAAAAGAAAACCTTCATTTCCTTGTTACAGAAACATAATCCTCATTCTCCCCTCTTATCAATTGCATGAATCATGATAGATGCAGCAATATATATATAAAGGTAAAGCCATTAATCTTTAACGATATATATTTTTATATACAAGAAGAGTAAAAAGTTTTGTATGCTACACTTTGCTCTTGATCCATCATTCAAGTAAGAAATTGAAAGGTTTGCTAGGGCTTGGAAATAACAAAGATGCAGAACGAGATAAATGAGAAGAACTAGAAGAAAATGATGTAGAAAAGGAATTCCAGAAAAAATAAGAGGATTGCCAGCGAAAGGGAGATGGATTTATGCAGTCGGCCCTGGAGTCGCACGGAGCAGAGGGAGACGTACTTTGCGAAAGGCTGAGAGAGAGAGGGATGCTTTCTTTTTGTTTCTTTGGGTTTGATCGGTCAAGAGAATAAGAGAGGGGATCTCGTTCGGCTAAGGGCTGGCGACGAGATAGAGGGAATTCGGCCTTGGTATCGCCTGGAGGTGTGCGAGTTGGGGACTTCCGCCTGATGGTTTCTCACACGAGAGAAAAGAGACCGAGAGGAGGGGCTGTTCACACGAATTAGTCAGTATATGGGGCGGTGGGATTTTTGAAACTGAGGGGATAGAGAACGACGGGTTTGGGGTTCATTTCTTCCTTGAGGATTTCGGAAGTGAAGGCATCGTGCGTATGAGGTCATGGGAGGAGGAGTTCGGTTCTATGCATGAATAGGAGAGGAGTCGTGGGAGAGGGCATTTGGGATTGGGTTTTATTTCACGAGAATGGAAGGGAAGAGTGTGGAGAGCAGTTTTGTGTGTGCGAATAGAGGAGAAGGGATCGTTGGCTGTGCGTGTGAGTGGGGAGATGAGGGAGACATGACATAAGAGAGTGGGAGGCAGTTTTCAAAATATGAGGGAGAGGGATCGTGGGTTTTCTGTGTATGTGAGTGAATGGAGAAGGGCTGTTTGTGAACTGCAGAGGAAATGAGCGGTGGGGTTTCGTGAATGAGAGCAGAGGGAGATGGGGAGTTTCGGTTTGTTTGAACTGATGAGAAGTTGTATGAATGAAAGCTTGGGGAGGGAGCGGTTTCTGAAATGAGAGGGAAAAGGGGATCGTGGTGGTGGTTGGGTTTGAGTCGGCTGATCAAATTCGAAATAATTTCTTAATTCAAAAATCAGCGGCTAAGATTGATCCAATCTTTAACGAGGGATTTTAGTGGTTGATTCTAATTTGATTGAAAAATTAAATTAAAATTTATTAGTAAGAATTTAGTGTTTGATTGATGAATTGATTTAAGCCCTATGATATATCAAATTGATCGAAAATAAATTAGATTGAGTCGATCGACGTCGACGAATCATAAATCAAGCTTGATTTGAGTTCATTTTGGAGTTGAATTGAAATTAGATTGAATTGATTTTGATTTGAATTGAATAATAGGTTCGAGTCGATGCTACGTCAGTGGGCGTCCACCTAAGGGAAATCCTATGGGTGTCGTCTACACAAGGCTACGAAGACCTAGGTGTTAGAGTTGATTATGGTGAAATTGACCTCGAATAATGAGGTCAACAATGTCCACTCTCGGGAGGCGCCATCCAAGTATTGCACTAATACCAAAGTGACTCTCTTTTTTCCCTCACAGTAAGGTGGAGAAGCCTTTACAAAATCACTTCCACCTTCCTCGGTGCGGCAGAGTAGCTAGGTCCTTTGACACCAAATAGATCTTCTTCTTCCCAAAACTTCTCTAAAGACCACCCTTAAATCCAATGGTACTGAGGTGCAAGTCCGCTGGAGCAACCATGTGAATATCCCCTCCACACTCACTTGAAATCCCCTCCACGGATCTTCTACCTCTCAAACTCCACCCTTTCCTCTCTTCCATTCAAGTTCTCTCTTCGAGTTTTCTCCAAAAGAACGAAGACACAATGAGTGCCAAAGATACACTTTGTCATCCTTTTACAATCTCCATGTGTTGGTAGAGAACTAGACCGATGTTGTTGAACTTCAGTTGAGAGCCTTCAGAGGAGATGGGCATAAACTTGAAGGAAATAAAGAGATCTTCACTTTTGGTGACATTGTGAATCCCTCACAAACTCCTCACTTGACCTCTCACTCTTCACTCACACAATCTCTCCCAAACACTGACACTCAATGATCCCTCTCAAGAGAAAACAAGACCAAAGGCCTTTGTAATAGTTTCTAGGACTCCTTATATAGAAAGAACAAGAAAAAACCATCCAAAAACTGAGGATTTAAAGTTCGAGCACGCACGATCATCCCGTACGAACCTATGTTAGTACGTACGAACTGTTCTAAAACTGTTGCGTACGAACATATTGTGAATCAGTACGAACTCATTTTCGTCCAGTACGAACAGAATAATTTCAAAGTTCGTCTGTACGAAATGTTAGGACAAAATAAACAAAAAAGAGAATAGAGAAGTTCATCCCAGTACGATTAAAAAATATCATATGTACGAACTATGCATTTGGCAAAAATAGAGCTGTTCGTCCCAGTACGATAAACAATATCATTCGTACGAATTGTACTTAGAAAAAAAATTTTCCTTCTCTGTTCGTTCCACTGCTCATTGGGGAAAACAACTGACCAGATCGTTATTTTCGAATACGTATCCTATAATACGATCAATTAAAAATATAAATTATAAAAACTCTCCTCTGGTGTGCGTGTGCTTAGTTACTCAATTACAATCATACTCTCTAAGACTCAATAAATTGAAAAATACATACTTCAATTTACAAAACACGCTAAGCTGAACTTGATTTGAAGTCTTCAACAATCTGGAGTCTGATTTCCCTGAAATGTTAGAACATACAAGAGAAAAAATAATTCTTCCAAAATATATTAGGAGAAATAATAATCAAAGCAATAATATTTGGAATCATTAAAACATACAAGTTACAAGAATATTAAAACAGGAAAAACTAAGTAGCAACTATTCTCAACAATCTTCCCCTTTTTGATGATGGCAAAATAATTATTATTTGAATAAAATTAAATGCTCTAAATTTCTCCTTAACTCCCCCTAAATGAATAAGTATGTGAGTATAAGATAATTTCTTTTAAGATTAATTTTTTTAAAAAAAATTAAAAACACAAAGCAAGAAACACAAAAATAAACTACAAGGAATAACATCAAAGATAGCAAACAAATAATATTTCTCCCCCTTTTCGACAATAGCAAAAAGAGAAGAAGAAAAATAATATAAATGTAAGAAGTCGTATGAGAAACCTTTGATAATTGATCCATAAAGAGATTGATTTATAATTGCAATAACAAGATTAATGTTCATTAGATAAAAATAAAGATTCAAAACATTTAAATTAAATTATAACATAGACAAGATAAAAATATCAATGTCATGAAACATTCTAGACAATTATATATGAAGAATTATTACAAAAGTGATGAAATGAAGATTAATTTAAGTCAAATTCCAATACAAAATATAATTGAACACTAAATTGATTTGAAATTGAAGATCAAATGATAGAGGAAAGATTAGTTGGCGAAATTGCGCATCTTTTTTAAATATTTATGGCACACTTTGTACATCTTTTTATATTTGGGCTAATTTTGTGCCTCTTTTTAATTTGCGAACTATTGCGCATTCTTTTGATTTTTGTACACTTATATATCTCCTTTTTTTAATTAATCTTTTTAAAATCAATAATCTAAAAATTCAAACTTCTCTAAGTACAAAGATAATTATATTGAAAAAGAGAATATAAAAGACATCAAACCTGCAATAAAAATATTAAAATTTGGTATGCCTAAAAAAGAACATGAGATTGATAGCTTAATTGATCAAGCTATAAATTAACTTAAATTTTTGAAAAATTAGATTTCCTAATGAAGTTAATTTGTATTGCAAATCATATTATAACACTTTCTAGATCAATTAAGTCAGCATAATCATATAGTCAAATGAATATTTCAAACATATAACAAAAACACTTAAACTTTCAAAAAATTTAAAGAGATACAAGTACAGAAAAACACTAAACAAACACAAGTACATAAACTATATAAAATCATCACATCACATCCCAAATGTCTAACAAAAAGATTCATTCTCAATATTGAATGACACGTAGTTCGTACATACGAAGTTTGGGTTCGTACATACGATTAGTTATAAAAACTAAATCTGCCCGTATAACCGTCTATATGCGTACATAAGAAGTAAAACAAATCATACAAGATGATCAGGAGATCGTACAGTACGATATGTATTGGAAAAACTAAACAATACGCAATCAGTCTAAACCAACTATCGACTTACTACAGAATTCGTACTGTATAAAAATAGTTTCGTACAGTATGAATAGAATACTTAGAAAAATTTGACACGATCGATCAAAAACGTGGAATCTGATGTGAAAATATTTCAAAATCATACAAAACACAAAAAATAAAAACAGAAAAACACACAAAACAAACATAAATAAAATTACAACAAACAAAAGCATGCATATAAAAACAAATAAATACATAAACATTGGTTTAAACAATATTTTGCTCCTGGTTTGATGATTCGAATCAGAAGCTAGGTCTGCCTAGAAAATTTTTTATTTTTCATTATTTTTTCCTTTTTATAATTTGCTTAGCTTTACCCTTTTCTTTTGCAGAAAGAGTTCTTAAATTAGGGCACTAACTTTTCAGATGTCCAGATTTCCTACATCCAAAGCAAATAATATCAAAAGAAATCTTAACATTCTTACTATTTTTACTTTTATTCCACTTTTGTTGATGCTTGAGCTTTAGTAAACTTTTCAATTTGCTTGTTAAGTCATCGCTTTCCTCACCAACTAAGCCACTTTTCTGCATGTCTTCTGCTTTTAGCACTATCATTTCACCTGCATTCGAAAGTCTTTGACTCAAACTTTACTCGTAGGCAATGAAAGAGCTAATCAAATTATCAATAGAATATTCATTCAAATTTTTTGATTCATAAATAGCAATAACTTTGGCATCAAACTTGTCAAGTAAACAACGTAGAATTTTATTGACTATTTCAAAGTTTGAAATTTTTTTACCTAAAGCATGCAATAATGTTACAATTTGAATAAACCTAGTATACATGTCTAAGATCGTCTCATAAGGTTTCATGCTAAAGAGTTCATAGTCAAGCATAAAAATATTCAACTTAGATTGATTGACTTTACTAGTACATTCATATGTAATGCATAAACTATCCCAAATTTCCTTGCCGGTAGTACATGTAGAGATTCTCATATAATCTTCAGAATTTAAAGCACAGAACAAATAATTCATACATTTAGCATTTAATTCAGCACAGAGTTGTTCTACTCTATTCAAAAAAAGGGGTCTCAATTTTGATTCCATCTATAATACGTGACGGTACAGAATAACCACTTTGAATCATATGCCACATTCGATAATCTATTAATTGCATGAAAGTAGACATTTGAATTTTCCAAAAATCAAAAGAAATATTTTCAAATAAAGGTGGCCTAATGATCGAATATCACTCTAATGTGTTACGGTTTCTAAAATTAGCCATACTCATTTTTCAAAAAGTAGTCTAAACTTATGATTTTGAAACAAGGCTCTGATACCACTTGTTGGGACTCGTGAATAGGTTATTAGACCTAAGCTATTATCTCGAGGCTAACCAAGAGGGGAGTGAATTGATAATTTAAAATTCTACTTATACTCTTAAATTTTAAAAAAACTTTTTAATTATTAACGCAAGTTAAATTTAAAGTTTAAAAATAAACTTTTCAACCAGAATAAACAACTTGTAATTAAATTAAATGTAGAAGAAAAATAAGAAAGAACACACCATATTTATAATGATTTGGTCAAACCATGACCTACGTCCATTCCCCCGAGGCACCCTTTGAGTATTGCACTAATACCAAATTGACTCTCCTTTTGCCCCCACAGCAAGGCAGAGAAGCCCTTAACAAATTACTTCCACCTTACCCGATACGGCGGAGGAGCAGGGTCCTTTGACACCAAAGAGATCTTCTTCTTTCCAATGCTTCCCTCAAGATGACCCTCGAATTCGATGGTACTAAGGTGCAAGTTCGTCGGAGCAACCGTGCTAATACCTCCTCCACACTCCCTTAAAATCCCCTCCAAGGATCTTTTCCCTCTCAAACTCCACCCTTTCCTCTCTCCCTTTTAAGTTCTCTCTTCTAGTTTTCTCCAAAAGAATGAAGACACAATGACTACCAAAGATACACTTTGTTGTCCTTTTATACTTATACTCTCCAGGTGTCAGTAGATAACCGAACCAATGTTGTTGAACTTCACTTGAGAGCTTTTAGAGGAGATGGGCAAAAACTTGAAGGAAACAAAGCGATCTTCACTTTAGGTAACCTTGTGAATCCCTCACAAACCCGTCACTTTATCTCTCACACTTCACTCACACAATCTCTCCCAAACACTCACACTCCAATGATCCCTCTCAAGAGAAAATAACACCAAAGGCCTTTATAATAGTTTCTAGGACTCTTTATATAGAAAGGACAAGAAAAAACCGTCCAAAAATTGAAGATTTCAAGTTTTGAGTGCACACGATCGTCAAGTACGAACTTATGTTAGTACGTACGAACAGTTCAAAAACTATTGCGTACGAAAATATTGTGAATAGGTAAGAACTCATTTTTGTCCGGTACGAACAGAACAATTTTAAAGTTCATCTGTACCAAACGTCAGGACGAATAGAACAGAGAAGTTCATCCCAGTACAATCAAAAAAATATCGTATGTACGAACTATGCATTTCGCAAAAACAAAGTTGTTTGTCCCGGTACAATAAATAATATCATTCGTACGAACTGTACTTAGAAAAAAATGTTGCCTTCTATGTTCATTGCACTGCTCATTGGGGAAAATAACTTACCAGATCATTATGTATGAACACATATCATTCAGTATGATCAATTAAAATGTGAATTATAAAAACTCTCCCCCGGCATGTGTGTGCTTAGTTACTCAATTACAATCACACTCTCTCAGACTTAATAAATTGAAAAATATAGACTTTAATCTATAAAACACGCTAAGCTGAACTTGATTTGAAGACTTCAACAATCTGGAGTATGATTTCTCAGAAATATTAGTACAAACAAGAGCAAAAACAATTCTTTCAAAATATATGAGGAGAAATAATAATCAAATTAATAATATTTGGAATCATCAAAATCCTACAAGTTG
Organism: Dendrobium huoshanense; assembly: GCA_016618105.1. Lineage (NCBI taxonomy): Eukaryota > Viridiplantae > Streptophyta > Magnoliopsida > Asparagales > Orchidaceae > Dendrobium > Dendrobium huoshanense. Next base: position 67,066,670 of record CM028359.1, on the reverse strand, counting down.
TAAGAATATTAAAACAGGAAAAACTAAATAGCAACTATTCTCAACATTAAATCTTTGGTGGATTCTCCTGACCTCTTCCATACATGTTAAAATTCAAGCAAAGGCTCCGACATACAACCTTGAATATGTCTTATATGCTTGGTGGGTTCTCTCGACCACTTTCACATATGTTAACGTCATCAAGCATGTCTCTGACATACAACCTCTGATAAGGTCTTACATCCTTGGTGGATTCTCTCGATCTTTTCCATAGAGGTCGAGCAGTGCTCTGAGTGAATAATATTCTATCTATAAAGATTTCATGAATGAAAGTGATTGATAAAATTATTACTCATATGATGATTCTTAGCAGGCTAAAAAGCATCAAAAAAGTGCCTTATGTAATATATCAAAGGATGCCTCAAAGATGCAATCATAATTCAGCTTGCTCTAAAGGATAAGTTCTTAACTTCTTATACAATATCAATAGAGTTACATATATACATATTTATGTGTACATTTGTTCTTATTAGAAGTTAAAATTAAAAATTAAATTGGCATCAACCGTATAAATTAATATTATCAAGCAACAAACAACTTCAAAATGGTTAAATATCTTTGGTAGATTCTAGTTACCTCTTCTCTACTGCACATTGAAGCATCTCCTATAACTTCTTCTTCAAAAAAAGGAATATCTGATGTTTGCACATATCAATATGAATGCATATCACCTCAGCAGAATGCAATTAGACCACCATCATCATTGGCCCTTCGCCCGTTGTTTGTAGTCAATCCTTTACTTTATTTTAGACATCATCAGCTTCTCGCTGAAATCACTAATAGTAGCACACCATCCAAGTCTCTCCTTCAGCTCTCCACTCGATCATCGACTGCCAACAAACTTCTACTTGATCGTCCATCATTGATAAACTTCCGCTAAAATAGCATCAAAATTCTCCCCGTCTGCTCATAACTTCTAGCTCTCCTCCAGGATACTATTACCACCGGATCTTCCCAAATCACCCTCGTATATAAATAGCGATGGTTCTTCTTCTATCAAGGGTTATCTATTTAGAAGATAGCCTCTCATCGTGACTTCTTCTAGATAATAGAGGGGCATTGAGACTTGATAGGAGAATGTCACATATCTATGTTAGTAGAATGCCTCCAATATAAGAAGAAGAATATAAGTGAAGAACAAGGAGAAAAAAATATCTCCTTCTACACAAGAGAAGGACACTGAAGCTTGATAGGAGAATGTCACGTATCACCGATAGTGGAAAGCCTCCAATGTAAGAAGAAGACTATAAGAGAAAAAAATGAATGGCTGCCCAAATTCTAACTTCTACACACGGAGAGGGGCCCTGAATTTTAGTAGGGGATGCTGCCTACAAAAAAATAGGGGAATGCCTCAAATGTAATAAAGTTAGAATAAAAGAAGAGAAAGAAAAGAAACAGCTATAAAAAGTCTAAGTTCTGTACAAGAGGGGCACCGATTTAAGTAGAGAAAGTCACCTACAAAAAATAACAGAATGCCTCAACTGTAAGAAGATTGATAGAGAAGAAGATAGTGGAAGGAGAAAAAATTTTCTTCTGTATTAAAGAGGGGCACCTATTTAAGTATGGAAAGTCACCTATGATCAAGTTTGAGCAAGATTTTAATTTTTGGAATGTAATTTGTTGCGATTCAGCCAATGTCAAATTTTGACACATATATTTCGAACTCATGGAGCTTCAACATCTAAAAATACGGGGACAATCGATATATCATCAAAAATTTATCTTGATCAGACATGAATCTCGAGGCAAAAATCAAGTCGAAAACTTCAAAAATTAAATTTGGGATCACCTGAACTCCAATTTCATTAAACTTATAGTCAAACTGAGAATTTTAGAAATACAACCCAACGACACCATATTTAACTCAATCTGAGCCCAAATGTGTCTGAATCAAAGACCCGAAGCGCTATTGGAATATTTAAATCACAATTTGGATTACCAAATAATTTCTAAAAATGATATGCTTATAGTTGAATCGAGCTTCTCAATAAGACAAATCTAACGAGCCTAAGATCGCTGAATTCTGATATCAATAAGACCTTCAAATGTCTAATGAATGGTCCACAATCAAGGGATTCAATATCGGCCATCCATCCATCCACTCCACATTTGGCCTTGATCCTCCCCCTATTTATGGGTCATGTCACTCTCAAAAAACTATAAATAGACCCCTCATTTATCTTGAGGGGGGACCCAAGCAAATGCAAGAAGCAACAAGAAGAAGAAAAGAAAGATAAGAGAGGAGAAAGAAGATAGGAGGGAATAAACTCTTTCTCGACCATCGTCGAAATTCTGCCCAAGTGATGCTGTAATTTTGCTCGACTGCCACGAGATGCCAGAATTCTGCCTGACTTTCCATGTGACACCGGAATTTTGCCAGACCTCCAAGCGATGCTGGAATTCCACCCAACCTCCAAGTGACCCCAGAATTCCACCCAACCTCCAAGTGACCTTAGAATTCCACCCGACCTCCAAGTTATGTTGGGGTTTCACTTGAACTCCAAGTGACAATGGAGTTCTACCCAAATACCATCTAACATCAGATTTCTTCCTGAATACCATCCAACACCAGAGTTCTCCTCAGCTGCCAACTGACATTAAACTTCTATCCAACACCGGACCTCCATTCATTGCCAAGTTTCTACTCAATGTTAGACTTTTTTCTGTTGTCAAGTTTTTGTCTGAAATCTATCAGCTGATGGAATTCTTTTCATTATTGGACTTCAACCTGACACAATCCTTCCGACCTCTGTCGCCAAACAACGATCTTTATGACCTCTGTCGCCTGTTGACTACGGTCCTTCTGACTTCTATCGTCTACCGACTATAGTCCTTCTAACCTCCATCGCCCACTGACTACGATCCTTCTAACTTACATCGCACACTGACTATAGTTCGTCCGATAAATCAAACACATCAATAGTGATTCTTTATATTCCCACCAAGTAATATGCTCTATAAGATGTACATCAAACTAAGGCCTTTCCCCCGATGAATGGCCTCTTTTTTATTCAATAGCAATACTATTGGATTCATTCAAATAGGGCTAGTCCCCGTGGCATTTTCCCCTTTTTTTAGGAGTTTTTCACGTAAAAATATTGGTGTCTCATAAATGCTATGCCATAACCATTCATCCACATAATGATTAGTTTGTAGAGGGCTGTTAGTGAAGCCATATACATAAGCATCCAATGCTAACTCATCAAGACTTGTACGGTGCAATCAAGATTAGAATTTCCTATAACTAATTGCTCCATCTCTGTATATATGTATCCTGTATCATAATCAATATACAAGAAACTGTTATGCTTTCTCCTCTATTCTTTCTACCTGCATGGCTTGCACTACTTGAAACTCTGACAAGTTCTTTGTTTATTCTTTGCTTAAACTTTTTTTTTTTTTGAAAGGAATCGTAAATTACATTAAAATAAAAATTATAATTATTACAAACTACTCAAAGTAAATCTAAAAAACCAAACTCCTCCTTCAAAATAACCAGAAAGGAAGAAGAAATATCAGCATCACTAAGCTTATCCCAAATAAAACTTTTAACCAAAGCCAAATTAGCACAACAATCTGCTAATTTATTACAGCCTCTACAAGAAAATGTAAATGTAACTTGTTGGAAATCTTGAATGAATGCCAAATTTTCTTCAATCCTTTCTTTATTCTTCAATTTCTTCAAGGAATGTTGAAGAAGTTTGATAATAATGATATTATCCTCTTCTATAATGACACCTTGTGCTTCTAACATCCATCCTTGAATGACATTGTTTAATTCATAAACCGCTAATAATTTTAACTATGTATGTCCCAATGCAAATAGTTAACCAAAAAAGCAAGTAAAAACCTTCCTTTATGATCTCTAAAAACTCCACCAATACCTGCGATATTATCACTGCTTAAAGAAGCATCAATGTTAATCTATATCCATCCAGGTGGAGGAGGATGCCAAGAAGAAAATAGCTTACACTAGTTGATATCCCAGTTGTCCAAACAAATATTAATAACAAGAATAACTGAAGCCATTCATACCATATTAGCAACAATTATCACATCAGTGTCATCCTTTTCTCCATGAACCAATTTGTTCCTACTCTTCCAAGTGAGAAGAACAGTTGTACAATAAATGTTAGCAATAAAGGTGTTGATACCTGCTAGTCTTTGTAATTCTGCTGTACATTCCATAAAATTTGAGAAAATTAGGACTTGAAATCCCCATTTGTTTAATAGAGCAATTGTATTATTTAGTTTTACCACAATTTACAGTTATATGATTACTATCTTCTGCCTCTTCACAGCCTCTCGAGCATCCATAATATTTAAGCATTCTTTTATACATCAAGAAGGAGTTGGATAGAACGGCATTATTATATAGTCTCCACCAGAAAAGCTCAACATGGGGTTTCAAATAATTTTTTTTCATCCATGTCCATGTATCCATATCAGAATCATACTCCATAGTAGCTTCCTGAGACATTGCAACAATCATTTTACATACAGCTTTCATCTTCAATTCAATTTGATTCGTCCCATTTCCAAATAAATTGAAACTTGTAAGATGAGCTTAACCAGATGGTTGCCAAAAAACATTTTAAGTAGTTTTTCATTCCAAATTTCATTTGTAATAAAGTAGCTAGGATCATATTTCATAATTTCTAAATCAACTACAAACGTAGGCCATTTCAAAATATTTTATCCAATATCCAGGTATCATGCGAATAATTAATGGAATTTCCATTAGAAACTCTCTATCTTATAATATTTCGAAGGTAGGCTGCACCATTACACAAGATTCTCCAAGTGGTAGAGGTCCCTTTCTTCACCAATAAATTCTAGATATATGTACCATATTTAACTCTTAAGACATGGTTAAGCAAAGAATCATGATCCACGATAAAGTTCCAAGAAAATTTAGCATGAAGTGGTCCCATTTTAGAAACAACAGAGAAAAGACCTTTACCTCCTTTCTCTTTCAGTTTGCATAATAATTTCCAAGAAGTATAATGCATACCATCCTTTATATTATGTTTTTTCCATAAGAACCCTCTACACATTTCATCAAATTCTTTCAAAATCCCCAAGGGTACCAAAGAATGTGTAGACAAGAACATAGGAAGTGATAAAAAAATGTATTTTTACCAAAACCATTCTTCCTTTCAAAGCGATAAAGTTCTTACCCCAAGTGTTTAGTTTGTTCAATGCCACGTACATTAGCTTTGGAAATTGGAACCCACCATACTTTTTAATGTTATCTTCACTCCAAGATAACAAAATTCATTAACAGTATTGAAATGCAACTCCTTTGCAATGGCTTTCCTCTGTTTCAACTTAATATATTTCCCAAATAAAATAGTTGATTTGTTATCATTCACTTTTTGACCAGACCATTTACAATACTTGGTCAGAATATTTTTCACCTTATTTACCTTCCTGATGCTAGCTTCTAAAAAAATAAGAATGTCATATGCATAAAGCAGATGATAAATCTTGGGAGCATTGGGAACAATTTGAATTCCCATCTTACTACCACTTTGGTTAAATGCATCAGATAGAATTTGAGAACACATAATAAAAAAAAAGGTCATAGTGGAAACCCTTGTCTAAATCCACTCTTTGCTTCAATCCAATCAGATTTAATCCCATTGATCAAAATACAAAATTTTTGGTACAAAACACCAAGGCTTTTAAAATTGGACCGGTCAATGAACCGGAAGAAGGAGGGGTTAGTGGTTTAATGGTTCGACCGGGGTCGAATCGGGGTCGAACCGGATGATGTAATAAATAATAAAATTAATATAGTAATATGATGATCTAACCTTAAACTTAAACACAAAATCATCCTATCATACAAATCAAATATCTAAATTAAAAATAAGTTGGAGGTTATTTTATAAATAATATAATTCATATTTAAAATAAGATTAGTTCACATATATATTTTTTAAATTTAATATAAAAATTTTTAATTTACTTTATATGTTTAGATATACTTTATACTTATGAAAGTATACAAAATTTTCATTATAAGATTATATCTATATTTTTCATGTAATATTATTTAATATAAAATAAAGATAAAAATTTAAAAAAATATATATTAGATAATTAAATAAAATGAAAATAATAATTCATAAATATTAAATATTATTTGTATTATTAAATTTTAATTATATATAAATATATATATATATATATATAATTATATTTATAGTGTATGTATAGTGAACTTGAGAAGTGAAAACTTTTCTTTAGGTTTTAGTTCCACATCACCTAGACAATATATGTTAGCATTGTTTTTGTCTATATAAGGATTTTGGTACTTTTAGGAAAAGGCACATGATATGATGGGCCATGTGCCATGTCATAAAATATTTTTTATTCTTGTTTAATTAAAATATTTAAATTTTAAATTTATTTGTTAAGTCAAATATTTAATAATAAATGTATTAAATATTTTATTTAAAAAAATATTAGCCAAACCGGTTTTTGAAAATTGGCACCGGTTCGCCGGTTAACCGGTTGAACCGCCGCCGGTTCAAGCTGCTTCAATCCGGTTTGTGGCTGAAGCGGTTTTTACAAAATTTCGGACCGGCCGGCGGACTGGTTCACGGTTCAACCGGTTGAACCGGCCGGTCCGGTCCAGTTTTCAAAGCACTGCAAAACACATTGTAATAATAATTTCAAAATTTTGACAGGAAAACTAAAGTGTTTGAGATATTGCCTTAAAGCCTACCATCTTATACTATTATATGCTTGTTCCATATCAATTTTTATAGCCACAAGCCCCTTCTTAGCTTTGGAGTAACAAAATTTGTTAAATATCTCTTAAGCCAATAAAACATGCTCTGATAAAAGATCTTCCATTTATAAAAGCTGCTTGAACAACAAAAATAATTTTGTGAATGACTCCCTCCAATCTATTTAACAACATCTTGGCCACTAATTTTTAAATAGACATGCAAAGGCTAATTTAATGAAAATGTGAGGGAACCGTCGGATTTTGCACCATTGGTATAAGCATAATAAGAGTTTCCATCAAAGTGTTTTGCATATTTTTCATTGTTAAAAAAAAAAAAAAAGATTTACAACATTCCATATATATTGATGAATAATTTTATAATAGCTATTTATGAAAGAAAAAGTAATCCCATCCATACTTGGAGAGATTATTTCCCAAATTGCCCATTACCACTTAGAGTTCTTCCTTAGAAAATTCAGCCTCCAGTTTAACTTGTTCACTATCTTCAATTCAAGCCAATGGTCTCGGCCAGCCATGGAGCAAGCAGCACCATTCTGTCCATTTATTCCTAAAGAAACCTGAGATTATTTCCTGTATCTTCAATTGATTATCAGTCAATATACCATTTCATCTTTGATATGATTTCTCCAACTTGAACTCCTCCTAGCATTTGCAAAAGAATAAGAAAAAGAAGAATTAGAGTCCCCCTCTTCCATCCACTTAGCTTTTGACCATTGTTTTCACTAAATATTAAGCCGAACAAGAGTAATGTTAAGCTCATTAATCTTCGCTCTTAGCAATACCAACTTATCTTTAGGAAATCTGCCTTCTACCTCTTCCATTTGTAAATCAAATATTTCTTTATTTAAAGAATCCCTCAACTAATTGAGACTTTTAAATTTTGATTTACTCTAATAAAACAAAGCCCTTAAAGTTCTTTTAAATTTTAAATTCATAGATAAAGCTGGATCATTACCTTCATACCAAGATTTCTTCCTAATTTCATAAACACCACGATAAAAAGACCAAACATCCTCAAACCGAATACCTCTATTATAGAATGAAATCGGTTTGAGGACCTCCAAAACTATAGGACAATGGTCCAAGGCTATTAGAGATAGATGTTTCAAAAGAGCAAGATAAATTGAATTTATAGCCACAAAATTAATTAGACATCTATCAAGTCTTTCCAAAATACGAGCACCACCTGATTTATTATTGCACCAAGTAAATTTTTGTCCAACAAACCCAACCACAAGATAGTCATTATTATTCATAAACAACTTCATATCCTTAACACCTTGAAATAATAATAAAAAATTTCCCTCCACTTTTCTTCTCCTGAGACAAAACCCAATTAAAATCTCCACCAATTACTGAAGGAAGTTTCTCAGAAGAATGCAGCTCCAAACAATCCAATAAAGTTCTTCTTTCTTGATTATTTCTACTCCCATACACAATTGAAAACATTCAAATTCCTTTATTATTCACCTTCAGTATGACAATAATATCTTGAGAAGAAACTCGAACCACATAAAAGGAATACAAATCCATTCTCCATAAAACCATTAAACCACCAAAATGATAGTCAGAAGGTGCCAAAAAGAAATGCCAATTTTTTCCCAAAAAGCTGAGAATTTGCACTTTATACATAGAGCTAAATTTTGTTTCCACAAGACCAAAAAACATCATTGCCTTTAATGAACTCTGAGATATAGAGAGGCCTTCTGTTTCTTTGCCCCTCTACAATTCCAAAATGCAAAAGAAGTCATTGATTAAGAAAGGGGGAAAGACCCCCACCCCACTTATTCTGACCACCCTCCATCTTCCTGTTACAAGTAATAATATTACATGAACCCAGAGACTTAAATTATTTAAGTAGCTTCACTTTACTCCCTAAAGAAAAATTATCAAACACACCAATTTCATGACAAGCATATCTGTTAACCACCTCCAAAACCACATTACTAAAAGGCACCTCACCACCTTCTACAAACTCAACAACTTCACTACCCACGAAAAACTCCCCCTCTTCAACAATACTGCCTTAGCCTATCTCCAGCTTCTCAATATAATCATACCCCTGCAAACCATAAAGAATATCAAATTTATTAAGAACCAAAATAGTAGGTTCCGAAGAAAATACCTCATGGTCTTGACCTTCCGAATCTAGAATAATATAGGACATTCCAGCAACAACCTTGTCATCAATTGGACCAACCAACACTATGAAATTAGAATACAATTTAGTAGCTAAAAAATGAGGTTTCAAACTTACTCCTTCATGAGAAATAGAATTCCCATTATCTTGTATAGGCTGAATTTGTTTTGGAACAAAAACTTTTTGAAAACTCACGAAGAACCATTCTATCTTTTTCTCCATACATCAATTAGTTTGCCTATTTTTTTGCCATATTTAATGTGAAGCCAAGGTCCATAATCAGACTTCTTATTAATATCAACTTTATAAACAGCATCCATAGTGTCGACCTGGACATTCTTATTCTTGATTAAATCAGAATCCGTAGCACCTTTGGCCACTTCCACCTTCAAATCCTGACACTCCACTTTAGCATGGCCAATTTTGCCACATTCAAAGAAAAGTTTAGAAATACCTTGATATTCGATTTTTTGAAAAAACCTTCCCGCCATTCCTTCCACCCAAACACCAAAAGGTAGTTTTTTGTCTAATGGGATTCAAACACAGACTCTAGCAAATTCTCTTCTACCCCATTGAAACATGTTCGCATCAAACAAATAAGGCTTGCATACTTGGGAAGCTATCTTGCAAATATTAATCTCATCCCAACATTGCAATGGCAAATTGGGCATTCTAATCCACATAGGAATTGAAATCCCCTAAAGAGAAGAGGGAGAGAACAAAGGAGACCATTTATCAATACCCACAATAATAGCCTTTAACATGCCATGGTCCTCCTGTCAGAATATACTCCATAATATTTGAGTTCTCAAATGAGCACAACACCCATTCAAGTCCCAATCAGGTTATATGGAACTTCCCAAATAGATTTCATTGCCTTCTTTGTTCAAAACAAATTGACTTAAATGGAATATTGTCTCCAAAAACTCGGACAACAAGAGCATTCTCCAACTTCTTTGCATTTTCTATTTCTTTTTAGCATTTAGCAAGATAGCCTTCACATCTTCTGTTAAATATGAGCCTAGTTCCAAATTGTCAATTCTGATATTAGGCTTTTTTGTCCAAACAGATGGTAAATCTTCTCGAACCATTTTTGAAACAGATGTTAACTTACTAACTACTTGAATATTAGATTTAATATTAACAGGTTTAACCACATTGTTCTTCCAATTAGTTAATTGCAGAAATTCCTCTATATCCTTATTCGCTTTAAGATTAATACTATCAACTAGTGGTGAAAACTTCAGATTATTACTAGAACCATTCATAATTAGAGAAGAAGGAAGAGAAATTGAACTAAAACATTTATAAGAATAAATTTTCAACTTAGCTGAAGACGACGCTTCCAAGTCAAATTTTCCAATAACACCTTTAAGTCTTGGATTGATGCTTACACCTTTGGGGCTTCTGAACTCATTCTCCAAGGTGACGTCTTTACCATTATCCAAAACTACTAAAACTTTCTAGGTATTCAACAAACATCCTTCAATAATCATTAAAGGTTTTTCCTTAAAACTTTTATTCTGACCATTGAGGAGCGACATACCTCTAGAGCCTCCATTAAAAACATATGCAGCTGAACACAGAGGAACCTTCTACCTTTTTTGGATATTCGCCCATGAACCAGAATTTGCTAGGAGATTACCTCCATCGGAGCCACCAAATGACGCTGGAGGGATGGCGAACGATCGCAGTCTGAACAAGCCACGAAAACAGAGGAAATGCGAAATTTGAAAAAATAAACTCTCTCGTAGAAACCTAAACTTTCTCTCACTTACTTTCTCGCACTAACTTCAACCACTTAAACTATTTATTAATAGTGAAAAATATAATATAAAAATAGGAGCCTCATTTAACATAAAAGAGAGGCTGCAAAAAAAAAACCTAATTGAGTGAGAGAAAGTTAGTGACAGAGAGTCCCGAAATTCTGGAGGCTTTTTTTGAATTTCATTGTCTGTTTCACATTGGCGGGTTTCTGCCTTACGATGGTGGATCGTCCTCCGGTCATCTCCAATGGTAGGCACAACCCTCCTTGGATCGATTTGTCAATCGTGAGGTCAATCAATAATCTTGCGGTGGTTTCTCCGAAGAAAATCAATGTCATTCTTGTTATCCGAGAACCGACTGGTGATAGGACTCGAACTGTAACTCTAGTGGTGGGAAATGGCAGGCAAATCATGTTGGAAGATGTGGCGACCACTCCTCCTCACAGAGTAGAGTCTTAGTCAGCCGAGATGAAGCTATTTGTTAGCAAATTTGCTAACGTTAAACCAATAACTATTTCTGGAGGTGTACAAAGTACTCAAGACAATGAAGGCATTCCGTTAATTATTTGTGAAAATTTTGCAGAGAAAGTGATTCCTTCAGTTTTGGTAGGAGAAGGAAAATCATGTGAATAAGCAGCAAGGCTAGAATATGGAAATCCATGGTCGAAATGACCATATATCAAAATTAATCCAATAAGTGAACAAATTATGACAGAGGATGGAACATCTGTTAGCAATTTGGGCCTAATGTCAAAGAAAATTCGATAAAGCTTCAACGCTCTATTGTTGTTAAAGTTTTTGGAAGATGAATTCCCATTCATTTGATTGTGGCCGAATTAAGATGCTAGTGGTTGAAATTTGGCAATTTTCATCTGACTACACTTGGCTCAGATTGGTTGCTCTACTCATTTTTTTTCTGCTGAAGCAATGGAAAATGTGTTGTCGGGTGGTCCATGGTTTGTGAATGGACATATCATAGGTCTTGATAAGTGGAATCCAGACTTTAATCCAAATTCCCTCAAAGGGTTATCTTCTCCAATATGGATTAGGATGCCCAATCTATCGCTTTACTGTTGGGATGAAATCAATGTATCGAGGATTGCCTCTTATATTGGTACACCTCTTTTGATAGATGGAGATATGTTTCAATGGGGAAGGAGGGAGTTTGCTAGAGTGTGTTCAAATTCAACTTGATCACCAACTTCCAACTAGTGTTTGGGTGGAAGGGATTAATGGAAAATTCCATCAAAAGGTGGAGTATGAGAAAATTTCATCCTTTTTCTACAAATGTGGACGGATTGAACATTTGAAGGAAGTTTGTTTGATTAAGGAGGTTAAAGATGGTGCTAGAGAAACATTGATAAATTCTATTCTTCAAAGAGTTGCTGATAAAGGCACAGTTATTATTGACAGGGAAGATCCTGCTTTGGGTCCATGGACGTTAGTTAATAATAGAAACAATAAGAAAAGAAACTTGGGAGTTTCAAGGAAAATTTATGTTCCTAAAGGAGGAGGTATTCAAAAAGCTAGTAGTGATTAAAATGTCAGTGTATCAATAAATTGAAGGCTGGGAGGCTAGTAGAGTTGGTGATTGTACCTGGTGCTCAGTTGGCCATACCTGTGAAGAATGATGAGTTTAATAAACAAGAGGATCCCAGCTATGTAGTGAAGGTGCTGTGTAAGGGAGGAGAAGCTTTGATCACTTCAACAGTTGCTGAAGATGAAAGTGGTCCAGCAAGGAATATAGTGGAGATCAGAGAACCAAGTTGAAATTTGGGAACCGATTATGTATATGATGATTCTGAAATCATGGGTATTAATTTCTCATCCATTACTAAGCCCAACTTATAATTTTCTAGAAATAAATTTGAAATTCTGAATTCTATATGTGAGGAGGGAAGTAACTTGGTAAATCTGGTTAGTTCTAATGAAGAGGTTATTGAAGAAGGGGAATTGGTGGAAAATGGGGATACATTCCAAGATAATAGGAAGGGCAAAATTGCTATTTTTAGCAATGAAGGAGAACTTGAAAATAAGGGTGTGGATAATGCATGTCTGACCAATGATGGAAATACTTCCAAGAAAATAAAGTTGTCTAAGGAATTGAGGTATCTATGTCCTTTGAATTCTTCTTTGAGGCAAGGGGAATCTAATATGAACGAAAGAAGGGATGGGGAGCTTTCCCAATTCTTTGCAAAATGAGTTCAATAAGTTTTTGGAACTGTAGGGCGGCTAATAAAGAGGCCTCCTCGTACTTGAAGTAGTTTGTTAAAAATTGGAAGGTGTTTTTTGTTGGAATTGTGGAAACAAAAATTAGTTGCCTGTCTAGAGAAGAGTTTAAAAAATTCATGGGTAAAGGTTAGGAATTATTTCTTCTCACTTCTAGAGGATTGTCTGGAGGGATATTGATTATTTGGAAATCTCAGTTGCCTTCTTTTACATTGTTGAAGGCTACAACTCAATGTGTAGTTGCTGAACTAAAAATTTTTAATAAATGTGTTTGGGTGGTTTCTACTGTTTATGGTTTTAAGAATTTGTATGGAAGGAGGGAGTTATGGGATTGCCTGGAGCTGTATTTGAAGTCAGACGTTCCATCTGTGGTAGGAGGAGATTTCAATTGTATCCTCTCTCAAGAAGAGAAGAAAGGTGGGAAAATATCTCTTTTTTCCCTAGGGCCTTTAGAGATGAAAGCTTTCATAAATAGAAATGATCTTCATGATGTTGGTATCCTTGGTTCTAAGTATACTTGGAGCAATAATAAAAATGGAAGTGCTCGTATCCTCGAAAGGCTTGATAGGTGTGTTTTAAACTCAAAAGCTTTGGAATTGATTAATCAAGCATCAGTTAGACACTTACCCAGAATTGCTTCGGACCACTAGCCGATATATTTGAAGTTATTCAACCAACAATTTCATATGAGCAGGAATCTTACATTTGAAGATGTATGGTTATCATATTCAGCTGCATTCTCGGTTGTCAGACTTTCATGGGCTAAACCAGTGAGAGGAGATTACATGGAATCTTTGAATAAAAAGTTCTCAAGGGTATTGAAAGCTTTGTACTTTTGGAGCAAGGCTAAGCATAAAAAATTGATTGACCTAAAGGATAAGTTGAAAGAGGTGATCAGTGAACTTCATTTGGAAGAGGCTTCAAACCAGAATTTTTTGGATAGCAAAATTCTGCTGCTTAGGACTAAGGTCAATGAATACAATTGTACACTTGCTCGATTTGTTACATGGTGGAGGCAAAGGGCTAAAACAAAGTGGATAAGTGAAGGGGATTCAAACTCAAACTTCTTTCATGCTTTTACCAATGGTAGAAGGAATGAAAACTTGATTAAGAAAATGAAGAATGATAGGGATGAGCTGGTGAAAGAACCAAAAAATTTAGTGATTTGTTGTTTAGCCTTTTTTAACAACAAATGGAAATTAAGGGAATGGCGATTGGAGGGCTGGCCATTGAATGACTACTTGTTAAATCAAGATAGTTGTGATATCCTTGATGCAAAATTTTTATTTAAAGAGGTAGAGGTTGTGGTTAATGATCTTGGCAATAACAAATCTTCGGGGGTGGATGGAATCACGTATTCTTTCATCAAGGCATATTGGAAGATTGTTAGAATTGTTGTTTGGAAAGCTATTCGGCTTTTATTTCCTTCAGGCAAGATGTCTCTAAAGTGGAAATAAAAGGTTGGTGGTTCTTATCCTCAAAGTAAGAAACCCTTTAACCCCTTCTAACTTTCGGCCAATCAGTTTATGTTTATCAATCTATGAAATTGTTGCAAAAGTTCTTTTAAATAGAATGATGAAGGTTATCCGTCATGTTGTATCTAATGCACAAGTAGCCTTTATAAAAGGAAGGGCTTTATCGGAGCATGTGCTTCTTGCACAAGAAATTTTTCATAAATTTATATTTTTGAAATCTAAGGGTTGGTTGCAATCAAACTAGACATGGATCAAGCCTATGATAGTATGGTATGGGACACTCTTAGGAAAGTTTTGACTTATTTTGGGTTTCCTGTAAGATTTTCCAAACTCTTATTGGAATGTGTAATTGACCTGGTTTTCTTGGTGCAAGTTAATTGGAATGTTTTGATAAAGACTGAGGGAAGTAGTGGCTTTAGCCAAGGATGCCCTTTATCTCTGTATTTATTCATTTTATGCTCTCAACTTCTCACTAATGCCTTCATATCTAAGGGAAAAAATTTGGGTTTGAAAGTTGCTCCTTTGGACGCAAAGGTTTCACATTTATTATTTGCGGATGATATTCTTATTTTCTTTAATTCTAAGATTGGAAACTTGAAGAAAATTACATTTGAGTATTGTATGTGGACGGGACAAGAAATCAACTACTCCAAATCTTCTATCATCTTTAACAGGAGTATGGAAAGGAGGAGGAGAAGGAGTATTTCCAAACTTATGGGATTTGTGGAAGTCAAAGAATTTAACTATTTGGGCATTACGATGGCTTTGAGAAGGCTTGTTGCAGCAAATTTCACAAATATTTTGGAGAAGTCAACCTCTAAATTAGATATTTGTGGGAAAAACTCTTTTTGTCTTCTGGAAGATTGGTTCTTATAAAATTAGTAATGCTCTCTATACATGTTTTTTACTCATTGAATTCTCTAGTTCCTCTGAGTATTTTGAAAAAGCTTGACAACATGTGTAGGGATTTTTTATGGAACAAAAATAATGGGAGTAATGGCATTCATTATGTTGCTTAGAAGGACATTTGCAAACCAGTTTTAAGTGGAGGACAGGGAATTCTCTCGACAACTGAATTGGTGGAACCATTGAGAGCAAGGCTGGTGTGGAATTTCTTAAAAAAACCATATTATGTTCTGAGCTAAACATTAACAGCAAAATATGGTGGAATTATATGGGAGGATAAAGAAAGGCTGAGCACTTCTTCAACTTGGAAATTCTTGAGGAGTGGATCGAATGCACTAAGACCATTTGTAAGATGCAGAATAAATTATGGAAGATCAGTGAATATCCTGAATGATATTTACTTATTAGACAAGATTTTTGATAGGTGGCCTACATTCATAGCTGTGGTGGATGGAGAATTTTTGAAGCTAGAGAACTTTATCTCTAACGGAATATGGAACCTGGAAAAACTGCATGAGTTTTTTTGGAAAAGATTGGAGAAAGTTATCTGTCAAATCAAAATTGGAGTGGAGAATTCTGAAGATGAACGGGAGCTCGTGAGAAGGTTTTCAGTATAAACCATAGCATCTTTGGAAAGAAGCTATAGGTCTACAGGGAAGGATGAAAATCCTGTGTTGAATCGGGATTGGATGTGGCTGAAGGATGCAAAATTGAACTCTGGGGTGTCTTTTTTCTCGTGGAGACTTATGAAGAAGGCAATTCCATCTATGGATTTCTTAATGTATCGAAGATTGTCTAATAATAACATCTGTCCAAGAGGGTGTGAAGCAAAGGAAGATGTGGTACATGTGGCTGTTAGGTGCTCAGAACTCATTCAAGCAATTAAATTGGCAAACAAGTGGGGTATTAGAGTTCTGGTTTTTAAAAGTTTTAAAAGTTGTTTAGAAAATTTGAGAAGGCTTGTGAAGGTGAATCCTTTCATTGTAAGAATTTATTGTTCTATGGTTTTTCAATCTTGGAAGAGTAGAAATACTCTAATTCATGAAGATCATGAGGACGGTTCTGGCTTTATTGTTTCTAATGCAATTAGCTTGGCATATAAATCTCCTAAGTTTAATCTATTTTCGGACAACTGGGGTGCTAACCAGCATTCTATGCTGATATCTTCTTTTTGGAATCCCCAACAACCCGGATGGATTAAGGTGAATATTGATGCAGCACTACTTGATTCTAATGAAGCTGGAATTGGAGGAATCTTCAAAGATCATAGAGGAAGAATGCTACTTGCTTTCGGATTCTCTTGTTTTCATTGGGATATTGGATACTTGGAGCTTTTGGCTTTTTGTTCGTTGAACAAAGTCATCAAAGATTGGATGATGGATGCAAAAGGATTGATCATTGAGGGAGACAACTTGAACATTATGAAACATTTACCAAGTTCAGTTATCAAAGGTGATCGGATGGAAAAACAAATTGGAAGGGAAGATTTATCTTTTCTTAATGGTTTTGAGGGTATTTTATTCCATTTTTCAAATAGAGAGTGTAAGAAGTTAGCACATTTTTGTGCTAACTAAGCGTTGAAAGGTGACTTTTTATGGGATGTATTAGATTGTAATAAGGTGCCTCCTACCTTCTTTTTTTTTGGTGAAGGAGGAAAGTGATAGAATTACTATCACTTAGTAGTTTGTATTAGGTTTTCTTTTATATTTTAATGCATTTGTTGTGTTATCAAAAAAAGAAAAGAAAAAAAAAAACCTAATTCAAACTCCATAAATAAATAATTTAAACGTTAATGTAATAATTCATTATTCTATTGGAACTGATTTAAACTGATGCCTAATCGTTGGCATTGAATAAGGTGAATAGGTTTCTAACATAATTTTATTTCGAATCTTTACTTTTATTATGTATTTTCAAATTTAAACTTTCTAATTTTTGCAAATTATTAGGGCCTGCGACCAAAGGATACGCCGCTATATATATATATATATATATATATATATATATATATATATATATATATATATATATATATATATATATATATATATATATATATATATATATATATATATATATATATATATAATTATCCACCTTTGTTTCTCATTCATGAAAATAATCCCATATATTTTAAATTAATTATATTTTTTTAAAAAGTGTACTCCATTTAACTAGGAGTTGTTTTTTTAGCAAACAAAATGACCTCAATGCTTCATTTGATGTCGAATTTCAAAATTAATTATAATATTTGGATTAGAAAATAAGACAAAATTTCACCATTTTTCAAAATTGTTTTGTTTATTCAAGGAGAAAATCTTCATAAAAGTAGATGTTAAATAAAAGCATTTTTTATTTAAAAAATTAGAAAGCATATTTTCTAAAAAAAATTATCGAAGAAATGAGAAGTACAAACTTACTCAGCTTATTTTGATATGTTGGTTTAGAGTTTCAATTACCAATAAAGATATTTTGAGTTTGAAGTTAGAGTATGGTATGTCTGTGACTTTACCTTAATTGACAATAAAATCCAAAAAAATACAAACTTTGTAGATTCGAAACTACTACCATTTAAGATTTGTTATGTTGAATTGCTTATTCATTCATACATTTGAGTTTCTATTGATCATCACCTAGTCATTAGTGTAAGAACATTAACATATATTGTCTTGAAAACTGCAACAAGGCCATACTTAAAGGATTTGCTAATAGCTTCGCAATGATTTATCTCTTTTCATTGTAAATATCTCTAATATTGTTCTGACTCACATGTGTTTGTTTTCATGTCTATGGTTCAAATATGTATGAATGCAATGCTCTCTTTTTTGGAGCTACTTGCAATTCGTAACTTGATACATCATCAAAAAATTATCTTGATCGTACATGAATCTCGATGAAAAATTAAATTGGAAACTTACAAAATTAAATTTGGCACCATCTGAACTCCAATTTATGCAAACATACAGTTGAACGGAACATCTCGAGAATACAAACCCAACAAAATCAAATTTATCTTCCTCCTATTTACATGCCATGCCACTCTAGAAAATCAATAAATAGACCCCTCCTTCCTCTTGTAAGGTGGCCCCAAAGAGATATTGGAGATTTCTCTTGCCTCTTTATTTTCCTAAACCACCGCCCAGAGTTCCGTTGGACAACCACCCAATGCCGAAGTTCAGTTAGACCACCTCCTCACTCCTGGAGTTCCATCTGGCCACCACCTGATGCCCGGAGTTCCACCGGGCCACCAACTGATGCCTAGAGTTCCACTGGGCCACCATCTGACACTCAAAGTTTCATTAGGCCACCTAGTGAAGCCCAGAGTTCCGTCAGACCACCAACTGACGTCCATGTTCTGTCGTATCCCCACCTGATGCCCAAAGTTCCACCAAAGCACAACTTATATAGGAGTTATCCCAAACCTCCACCGGACACTTGAGTTCCATCGGACCACAACATGAAGCCTGGAGTTCAATTAGGCTACCACCTGATGCTCAGAGTTCTGCCGGACGACCACCTGATGCCAAAGTTATGTCAGACTACCACTTGATGCCTAAAATTTTACTAGGCCCCCACCTGACACCCAGAGTTCTTTCGGGCCCCCCACTTGATGACCATGGTTCTGCCAGACCATCACTTAAGGACCAAAGTTCCACTAGACCACCACTTGATGCCAGAGTTTGATTGGACCACCACCTGATGCTCGGTGTTTCACTAGGCCACCACCTAACACATGGAGTTACACCAAAACACTACACGACACACGGAGTTCCTCCAGACTACCATGTTATACCGGTGTTCTATCAAACCACCACTTGATGCCTGGAATTCCACCTGACCCCCACCCACCTGAATCCCAAACATCCGTCGGACCACCACCTAGCCATGAAGTTCTATCGAACCACCACCTGACATGCATAGTTCCATCGAACTACCACCTAATGTCAGTAGGTGTAATATTGGATCACCATATGAGGCCAGGAGTTCTGTCAGACCACCACCTGACACTGAGTTCCACCGAACTATTGCCTTATGATAATTGTCTTTCTGACACTTATCTCCTACCGATAATGGACCGTCCGACCTCCTTCGCCTATTATGGTCCTTTTTGACCTCCACCACTAAAGAATAGTCTTTCTGACCCCTATCTTCTGTCGACTTAGGTCTCCCAACCTAGTCGCCTACTACTGTCCTTCTGACCTCCACTGGTAGAAAATAGTTTTTCTGACCCCTGTCTACTGCCTACTACAATTCTTCTCACCTCTGTCACCTACTATAGTCCTTCCAACCTCCACCGCTAGAGAACAATTTTTCTAACCCCTATCTCCTCTCGAATTCTTTCCTTCCAACCTAGTCCCCTACTATCTCCATCCGACCTCCACCGCTAGACAATAGTTTTTTTTACCCCTATTTGCTGCCTTTTATGGTCCTTTCGACCTTCGTTACCTATTATGGTCCTTCTGACCTGCACCGCTAGACAATAATCATTCTTATCCCTATGTCCTGTAGACTTCAATCCTTCTAACCACCGTCAACTGCCTACTAGGGTCATACCTACTAAATGAACAAATCAATATTGACTCTTCAAATCTCTAATGAAAGGTCAAACTTGTAATATACTACAGATAATAATGGATTCATTCAAAGTGGGGCAGGCCCTATAGTTTTACTCCCTTCGTAGGAGTTTCTATGTAAATCTCTAGTGTCTCTTATGAACGCTACACCCTCTCTTTTATCAACTTCTATGCTTGATCTTCATACAAAGCTAAGACATTAAACTTTAAATTTCTCTACCACCACTAATAATCCAGGACACAATAGCCGTCTGTGGGATTGTGGTTCCCGACTGGGAGGTAATTTTTGCTGCAACCTCGAAAAGTTGTTCGTTTCAATGCCTTAGCATCAACTATTATATCATTAATTTCATGGGAATTAAATCTGGACTAGAGGGT
Source organism: Dendrobium huoshanense (assembly GCA_016618105.1). Lineage (NCBI taxonomy): Eukaryota > Viridiplantae > Streptophyta > Magnoliopsida > Asparagales > Orchidaceae > Dendrobium > Dendrobium huoshanense. The sequence continues at coordinate 67,046,400 of CM028359.1, read as the reverse complement.
AACCTTAACTAAAATAGTGGTTAAGAAAATTCCTCCAACTTTTTAAATTTCCAAGATGATATCTTGGGATCATAAAGCTTCTAGCAAAAGAAATGATGCTTCTAATAAATTTTAAGCTTTATACAGTCCCTAGCTGGACTTATACTCCTTCGGAAAGGTCTTAATCTTGACCTCAAAAAGGTAGAAATTGTTTAAAGATAGACCATTCTTCACCTTTGATTTAGAATACACATGACGATCTCCCACTCTCAATAATGGCAAAATCGATTCCAGAGGGATTCAGTTTGACCTCTTCCACACATGTTAATAACATGGAGCAAGGCTCTGACATACAACCAAATATAGGTCATACATCATTGGTGGGTTCTTTCGACCTCTTCCATAAAAGTTAATATTATCGAGTAGAGCTCATACATGCAACCACGAATAGATCATACATCCTTGGTGGGATCTTTCGACCTCTTCTATATGGGTTTACATCATTGAGCAGGTCTCTAACTTATAACCTCGGATAAGTCATATATCCTTATTGGATTTTTTGACCTCTTCCATATAGGTTAACATTAATTAGTAGGGCTCTGACATACAACCTTGTATAGGTTATACATCATTAGTAGATTATCTCGACCTCTTCCACAAATGTTAACATCATCAAACAACACTCAGATATGTAACCTTGAATAGGTCATTCATTCTTGGTGGATTCTCTTGACCTCCTCTATATAGGTTTGTGCCATCGATAAGGTCTCTGATAAACAACCTCGGATAGGTAACATATCCTTGGTGGATTCTCTCAACCTTTCTACATCAGTAACATTATTAAGTAGCACTCTGACATATGACCTCAGATATGTTATACATCTTTGGTGGATTATTTTGACCTCTTCCACACAGGTTAATGTTATCGATCAATGCTATAACTTGTAACCTCAGATAGGTCATACATCCATGGTGGATGCTCTTAATCTCATCTATATATGTTAATAACATCGAGCTACACTCTAATATATAATCTTTAATAGATCTTACATCCTTGGTGGATTCTCTAAATATCTTTCTTATGGGTTAAAATTATCGAGCAATGATCTGACATATAACCTTGAATATGTCATATAGCTTAGGTAGATTATATTGACCTCTACTCTACTATACATTAAAAAATCTCCTATAACTTGTCCTTCAAAAAAATATTATAACCTGATTATAATAAAGCATTTACTCAACTGACACTATAAGTGTGTAGATAGACTAGGGAAAAACCATTATCGGCATCTCGCTCGACTATTATTTGTAACACATCCTCAAACTACCTCCTTCAACCTTCTACCCCTCATCGAACTTTTGTCGAGCTTCTACCCTACCCCAAATTTCTACATGTCATCAGACTTTTGCCTGTCGTCGTACTTCTTTTCTATGCCGAATTTTAACCCATCATTTGACTTCAGCACATTTTCAGACTTCTACCCAATGCCAAATTTCTACCTGTCGCTGAACTACTAACTGATGCCAAATTTCTATTCATTATCATACATATACTCAATGTTGAATTTCTACCAGTCGTCAGGCTTCTTTCCATCATCAGACTTTTACCCGATATGGAATTTCTACCCTTCATCAGACTTATGCTTTTCAACAGACTCTAATCATACTTCTACCCGATGTTGTATTTTTTTCCTGTAGCCAAACTTTTGCCCACCGCTAGACTTCTAACCATCATCGGACTTCTACCTAACATTGAACTTTGGCTTATAATTAGACTTTTATCCATCTTAGGACTTCCACCCATTGATGTACTTTCATCGAACTTCTACCTGACATCGAACTATACCTTCAGACCACCGCTTCTTGACAATTATCTTTCTAATCTTTATTGCCAATCAACTACATATTTCTCTTGGTCATGGGATCTCTCAAAGAAGGGTGATCCCCCATCATGTCATCTTTATATAGAGGGGCCCTATAGCCAGATAAGGGATACCACGTATCAAAAGATCGGGGAAGGACTCCCGTATAAGAAGAGTACTAAAGGGGAAGGCATCAACTGTAGGAGAAGGAGAGGAAAGGAGAAGGACACTTTTACTTCATGAGGGGCCATAGACCTAGATAGGGGATATTGTCTAAACAAGATTTGGGGAAGGCCTCAGCTTAAGGATAATAAGAGCAAGAGTAAGGAGACTCCTACTTAGAGAGGGGACCTAGATCTAAACATGGGATACTGCTTGTATAGGATCAGGCGAAGACCTCAACTTGAGAAGAAGAAGGGAAGAGAAGGGGAAAGAAGTAGGAGGCTCCTACTTAGCAAGGGGCCCTATAGCTAGACATGAGATACCTCCTAAATAGGACCACGAGAAGGCCTCAACCTGAGAAGTAGAAGGGAAGAAAAGAGGAAATGACGATGAGACTCTTATTGAGAGAGGATACCTAAATCTGAATAGGGGATTTAACCTAAACAGGATTAGGAGAAGGCCTCAGCCTGAGTTGAAAAGGAGAAAAGGAGGATGGCCAAGATTTTTCATACCCATAAGGGCGTATTTATAGCAAAAAAAGAGAGGAGGATATATATATATATATATATATATATATATATATATATATATATATATATATATATATATATATATATATATATATATATATATATATATATATATATATATATATATATATATATATATATATATATATATAACCCCACCTTCCAATTACTCCATTAAGGGCCCATAACTCCCACCTTTCCACTACTCCAATAATGTCACCTTCCCACTACCCCAGTAATGGCCCATAACTCCCACCTTCACATTACTCCACTAATTGCACCTTCCCACTACTCCAAAAATGGCCTATAACTCCCACCTTCCCACTACTCCACTAATAGCCCATAACTATGTTGCAAATCTGTTGCTCATGGATAATGATTTTGATGCTAGCAAACACTCTTGTTTCTCTACGACTGCCTTTTCTACTGACATTTCAGGGCCACAAGATCGGATGAAAATTGAAACTTGCTCAAGATTGGGTAGACTAGGTCTGAGTCAGTCTGTAATTTTATTTTTTTCCTTTCTTGAGTCAATTATAACCATTGAAGTGTTCTGATGCTAAGTAACCCTACACACACACACATACTTGAGTGATTTTTCTATCTGATTTAGAATTTCTATTTTTACTCACATCGTGCCGGACGATATTTATATCGTCCTGGATGATCGGGTTCAAAATAGAAATCCTAATCAGGACATATTATTAAAGCAACCTTCATTAGCCGATCGGCCGGCCAGGACAATAGGCTTAAAATAGAAAGAATCAGCCGCCATGATCTATTTAGGCATTCTTTATTTTTAGAAATCGGTCAGGATGATATTTTATTATCCTGAACGATTTGATACAGTTATGCCTAATTTGATCAGGCAATTAAGATGATTGATTCGATCACATCATTCTGGATGATCGCAATATCGATCGAGATGATCAGTTCAAAAACCTTAAGTTGCTTCTAAACGATCAATATCAGACAGCTCATATTTTGGGTGATGGTCTAGACAATCAAGCACTTTTAGAATCGTCCAAAACTCTTTTCAGAGCGTTTGTCTGGCCGATAATCTATGATTTGAACTAATCGTACAAGACAATGTATGATCATCCTGGATGATAGGAACTAATATTGTAATTAATGAGCTATTTTAAAGCTCTTCTATTTAAGGGCTATTGTTCAACATTTTGAACAATCTTTTGCTACTGTCTTGACCTGAGAAAGCCTAGAGGAGAGAGAGAGAGAGAGAGAGAGAGAGAGAGAGAGAGAGAGAGAGAGAGAGAGAGAGAGAGAGAGAGAGAGAGAGAGAGAGAGAGAGAGGGAGAGAGAGAGAGGATCTTGTGAGGGGGAACTTGTGAGGGAGATTCATAAGGTTTTCTCCAAGCATCGTTCCACTTCTTCTTCCACTAGAATCTCTTATCCTTGGAAGGGTTGGGAGAGGTAAGCTTTAGCGATTGATCGAGGTTCTCTGCCTGCTTCAGGAGGAAGCAAAAGGAGTTGGGTTGTTTACTATGCCAGGGGTGGCAAAAAGGAGGTTTTTGTAAGGGCTTCTCCGCCTTGCTATGGGAGCAAAAGGAGAGTCACTTTGGTAGTGCAATACTCGGAGGATGCCTCCGGGGAGTGGACGTAGGTCGAGTTGACCGAACCACTATAAACTTTTGTGTTCTTTTTCTTGCTTTCGTACTTAATTTTTCCGCACTAATTTTTTTATGTGGTGATTTTGGTTTGAGCTTTGTTGGTCTTTGGTTTAAAGATTTTTTTTTTAAATACCAACTCACCCCCCGTCTAGGTTAGCCTTAGGCCAATTCATAATGGCCTAACATCCCTAACGAACTTTCAAGTGATATCAGAGCGGGATTCATAAAAATTTTAGTTTGAAAACTTTTTAAATTTTAATCTATGGCTAACTTTGGGAATCAACACGACCACCTTTGTTTGACAATCTTCCTTTTGATTTTTGGAAAACTTACATGTCTATTTTTTTACAATTAACTAATTATCGCATGTGGATGCTTATTAAAAAAGGATATTCTCCACCTTCTCGTGAACTTAATGGAATTAAAATTGAAGTGCCTTTTACTGAATGGACTTTTGATGAAAGAGATTTAGCTCAACTTAATGCAAAGTATTTGAATTATTTTTTTTGTGCTTTAAAATCTAAAGACTACATGCGTGTTTCTACTTGCTCTACTGGAAAAGAGATTTGGGATAGATTATGCATTACTTATGAAGGAACCAATGAAGTTAAGCAATCTTGTTTGAATATTCTCTTGCATGGTTACAAACTTTTTCGTATGAAACATTCTGTATTAATTTCTGATATGTATATAAGGTTTACTCAAATTGTAACTTCTTTACATGCCTTAGGAAGAGAACTTTCAAATTTTAAAAAAGTAAACAAGATTTTGAGATGCTTGTCTTCCTCTTTTGATGCTAAAATCACCTCCATTACTGAATCTAAAGATTTGAATACTTATTCAATTGACAACTTACTTGGCTCACTCATTAACCAAAGAAATTTGGATGTAGGTGAGAAAAGAAAGGAGAAAATAATGGCATTGAAGGCCAACAACACGAACTCCAACTCTTCCGTGTCTAAAAGTGATGAATTTGCCTTAATCATAAGGCAATTCAAAAGCTTTCTAAGGAAGAAACAAAAAATATCATCAAAAGTAGAACAAAGGTAAGGGAAACAAAAATTTTAAGAGCTCTAATGACATGGTTTGTTTTGAATGCAGAAAACCTGGACATGTGAAAGCTGCTTGCCCTACACTCATGTCTCACTCAAGAGAAGAAAAGGGTGAGGAGAAACCGAAGTCTAGGAAGGATAAAAAGAAATTTTAAAAGGCGTTCAGGGCAGACTCTGCATCCGATTCATCTGAGACTGAACATGAAGATGAGATAACAAACTTGTGCTTAATGGCAGATGATCATCTTGATCAAGAAGAGGTATGTGAACTATCCTATGACCAACTCCTTGAAGTTTCTAAAAAAATTCATGCATCATATAGAAAGCTTAAGAAAGCTCGTGCTTTTCTTTGAAATTGGAGCTTTTGAATTTACAAAAAGAACATAAAATTTTGATTAAATATCATTCAACAATTGATTCACATCATATGGCTTTTCTTGATGAATTTGATGATTTAAATAAAAAGCATTCTGAATTAATTAAAGAGCATGATTCATTGAAAGATTCACACACCTCACTTATATCTGATTTAGTAAATCTAAAGACACAGAGCATAATTTGAGAATTGATAATGATACTATAGAAGGTACAAACTTGAGGATTAAAAATGAATTGAATACACTTAAGAGAAATTGGATGACACCTACACTTGATTAAAAGCTAAAACCCATGAAGAGGCATCACTACCCAAACCATTTAAGAAATCCTTTTCCTGGAGTTAGATGCTTTTCATGTGACATGATAGGACACATCTCACACACATGCACTGTTCATCATAGTACACATTGGGTGTGGAGACCCAAATTGCATGAGTCACATCATAGCACACATGCATTGCATTCTACTTTTCATAAGAAGGATCCCAAACCTACTTGTGTTCCTAAATCTGACATTTGATGATTTTATAGGTAAGCTCTCACAAAAGGCCTTCTGAGAGTATGTGGTACATGGATAGCTGATGCTATTTACATATGACTGGCAATTCCAATCAATTCGTCTTGCTGGGGACCAAGACAAGAGGCAAGGTTACTCTTGGAGACAACACCACCAGGAAGGTGGTAGGTGCAGGTATAATTGGTAATTCCAAGAACCTTATGATTGAAAATGTTTTGCTTCTAGATGAATTAAAACACAACTTGTTCAGCATTAGTCATCTTTGCGACAAGGGCTTCATCATACAACTCTTTGCAAATTTATGTATTATACGTTTAAATAATAATATTATTTTACAGGGAAAGAGGATCAACAACGTGTACATGCTTGATTTAAATAACATTGAATGGGCTGCATCATTTTTTCTTAAAAACTAATGATGATGATTCATGGTTGTGGCACAGAAGACTATGACATGCTAGTATGAAAACCCTTAGGAAAGTGACCCAAAAAGACCTAGTTAGTGGGGTCCCCAAACAAAAATTTTCTAAAGTCTACCTTTGTGATGCCTGCCAATTAGGAAAATAAGTCTACTCCTCTTTTCACCCCATTAAGGACATTAGCACCTCTACACCTTTAGAAGTCCTTCACATGGACTTGTTTGAACCCATTAGCACTACCATCTTAGGAGGGAAAGTCTATGATTTTGAAATTGTTGATGACTACTCGAGGTTCACTTGGACTAGATTTCTTTCACACAAAAATGAATCTTTTGAGGAAATTAGAATCTTTTTTACTTGGATTCAAAAAAAACTTTGGTTATGAGATCTTGACCATCTATAGTGACCATGCGGAAGAATTTGAAAATGAATGATTTGGAGATTTTTATGAGGATAAGGGGATTAGCCACAACTTCTCAGCTTCTAGGACCCCATTGCAGAACGTGGTAGCTGAAAGGAAGAACCAGACCTTAGTGGAAGCCACTAGAGCCATGCTTGCTGAGTATTCACTTCCAAAATACTTTTGGGCTGAAGCGATTAACACAGCTTGTTATGTGTTGAATATGTTTAATGTTAAAGCCAAGCTAGATAAGACACCCTATGCGATCCTTAAGGGTAGGACACCCAATCTTTCCCACCTTCATATCTTTTGTTGTAAGATTTTCATGCACAACAATGGGAAGTCTCACATAGGAAAATTTGACCCAAAATTTGGTGAAGGAGTGTTCTTGGGATATTCTAGAGTTGGGAAGTCTTTTATGGTGTTTAACAAGAGAACTTTGATGGTGGGAGAAACTATACATGTAGTGTTTGATGAGTCTGATCCTAGAAAACCTGAAGTTGAGGATGATGATGATGTTGGAGAGATTACCATTGGAGTAAAAAATTTGGAGAAGGGAGTAGAACACCAAAACACTGAAGGAGTAGGAGGTGATACCCAAGAAGTAAAAAATATAGATCTGGAGGAAAGGGTTGGACCTTCACACACATTGCCTAGAAATTGGAGATACTCTACAAGTCACCCCAGAGATTTGATCTTAGGAGACCTTTCTATTGGATTTAGGACTAGATATAGACTTAGGAAGAAGGTGAACCACTCTGCCTTTATCTCATTTACTGAACCCACCAACATAAACCAAGCCCTTTCTGATGAGTTTTGGATTTTAGCCATACAGAAGGAGTTGAACCAATTTATTAGGAATGGTGTTTTGGAGCTTGCAGAAAGAGCTAAGGAACAAAGTGTAGTTGGAACCAAGTTGATCTTTAAGAATAAGGTAAATGATTCTGGAGTAGTGGTTAGGAATAAAGCAAGATTAGCGGCTAAGGGGTATAACCAAATAGATGGGATAGATTTTGAGGAGACTTTTTGCCCCTGTAGCAAGATTGGAAGCCATTAAAGTGCTATTAACCTTTGCCTGTTATAAAGGATTTAAGCTTCTTCAAATGAATGTTAAGAGTGCCCCTATTTAAGAACTTTTAAAAATACCAATTTACCCACTCTTTTGGTTAGCCTCGGGTTAATTCATGAGGGCTTAGCAACCATAACAAACTTAAAAGTGGTATCAGAGTGGGATTCGTAAAATCTAGTTTTTGAAAACTTTTGAATTTAAACAATGGCTAACTTTGGTAAAAGAAACACTATGGAAGGTTAATCAATCTCTAGACCACCTCTTTTTGATAATATACCTTTAGATTTTTAGAAAACTTACATGTCCACTTTCATACAATCTATAGATTATCATATATGGATGCTTGTTAAAGATGGATATTTTACACCATCACGTGAAATTATTGCCATAAAAGCTAAACTTTCCCTTATTGAATGGAATTTGGATGATAGGGATCTAGCATAACTTTTTCCTAAATGTTTAATTATTTTTTCTGTGCACTGAAATCTAAAGATTACATGCGTACTTCAACTTGTACAACTGGTAAAAAAATCTAAGATAAATTATGTATCACTTATGAAGTAGTACCTGAGGTTAAGAAATCTAGATTGAATATCTTTCTTCATGATATGAATTATTTTGCATGAAACATAATGAGTCAATATCTTAAATTTATATAAAGTTTATAAAAATTGTCACATTCCTACATGCTTTAGGAAGAGAACTGACTAACTATGAGAAAGTTAATAAAATTTTGAGATGTTTACCTTCATCTTTTGATCCTAAGATAATTAATATCACTGAATCCAATGATTTGAATACTTATTTTGTTGATAACTTACATAGGTCACTCATTGCTTGTAAGCAAGGATTGAGCCAAAGACAACTTGATCAAGGTGAGAAAAAGAAGAAAAAAATTATGGTGCTAAAGGCTAATGATACAGATATTGATTCTTCCTGGTCTGAAAGTGATGATGTTGTCTTAATCACTAGGCAATTCAAAATCTTTCTAAGGAATAAATAAAAGCACCATTAGAAGTAGAATAAACATAAGAGCAGCAAGAATTCTAAAAGTTCTTTTGATATGATTTATTTTTAATGTAGGAAGCCAGAATATGTAAAGGCTGATTACCATACACTTAAGGCTCACCCAAGTAAGGAGTGGGGTGAGGAGAAATCCAAGTTTAAAAAGGATATTAAGCATATTCAAAAGGCATTCTGGGCAGATTTTGTGTCTGACTCCTTTGAGATTGAAGCTGAGAAGGAGACAATAAACTTGTGTTTGATGGCGTACGATCATCTTGGTCAGTCTGACCAAGAAGTGGTATGTGAACTAACCTACGATCAAATATTTGAAGTTTCTATGAAAATTTAATCATCATATATGAAACTTAAGAAATTATATGCTAGCTTGAAATTGGAATTTTTAAACTTGTAAAAAGAGCATGAAGTTTTTCTTAAAGATCACTCTACACTTAATAACAATCACATGAAGATATTGGATTAGTTTGGTGAATGGATTAAATACTATGAATTATTGAAAGAAACTGACACTGAACTTGAATATGATTTTAAAATATATATTAATGAATATGAAAGTAGGGAGCACTGTTTGAAAATTGATCATGGTATTTTAGAAAATGCTAACTCATTTTTTAAAGATGAATTGAAAGCCCTTGAGGAAAATAGGACATCACCCAAAGTTGAATAATTTTTTGATCCTAATTCAAAGCCAAATGTTTTGAAACCTAGGAAGAGGCATTATATATAGAATAGATTAGTAAATCATTTTCCTAGTGTTAAATGTTTTTCATGTGGCATGCTAGGACACATCTCCCACACATGCACTGCTCACCATAGTACACATTGGGTATGGAGACCCTAATTACTTGATTCACAACATAACACACATGCATTGCATTCCTCCTTCCATAAGAAGGGACCCAAACTTGTTTAGGTTCCTAAATCTCACATTTGATGATTTTGTAGGTGTACTCTCACCAAAAATCTCATGAGAGCATGTGGTACTTGGATAATAGATGCTCACGATACATGACTGGAGATCCCAATCAATTCATTTTGCTAGAGGTCAAGGTTGGAGACAAGGTAACTCTTGGAGACAGTACCACTAGGAATTTGGTGGGTGCAAGTATAATTAAAAACTCAAAGAATCTTTTGAATTAAAATGTTTTACTTATTGTGGCTTGAAACACAATTTGTACATCATTAGTCAGCTTTGCGATAAGGGCTTTATCATAATTTTTATCAAACACATTCATCATAAGCTTGAATAATAACACTATTTTTTAGGGAAAAGGATCAACATTGTTTACCTACTTGATTTAAATAACATTGAATGTTCTACTTAATTTTGCTTAAAAATTATAGCTGATGAGTCTTGGTTGTGGAATTGGAGAATATGTCATGGCAGCATGAAAACCCTTAGGAGAGTAACCCAAAAGGACCCAGTTAGAGGTGTCCACAAGCTAAGTTCACTAAGGACCACCTGTGTGATGCCTGTCAATTAGGGAAACAAGTCCAATCCTTTTTCCATTCCACTACGGACATTAGCACCTCTAGATTTTTACAAGTCCTTCATATGGATTTATTTAGACCCATTAGCATTGCTAGCTTAGGGGAAAATGTTTTTGGATTTATTATTGTTGATGAGTAATCGTGGTTCACTTGGATTAGATTTTATGTCACATAAAAGTAAGTCTTTTGATGAATTTAAATTTTTCTCCACTTGGATTCAGAAAAAGCTAAGATGTGAGATCTTGACCATGCATAGTGACCATGGTGGAGAGTTTGAAAATGTGAGATTTGGAATCTCCTGTGAGGATCAAGGGATTAGTCACAACTTATTAGCTCCTAGGACCCCTTAGCAGAATAGGGTAGCTGAAAGGAAGAACAAGACTTTAATTAAAGCTATTAAAGTTGTACTTATTGAGTATTCACTTCCAAAATACTTACGAGCTAAATTAATAAACATATTTTATTATGTGTTGAGTAGGATAAAAGTTAGATCTAAATAGAATAAGACACTCTATGAGATCATTAAGGGAAGAACACCCAACCTCTCTAGCCTCTATGTTTTTGGCTGTAAGGTTTTCATTATTAATAATGGGAAATCAATCTTAGGAAAATTTAACCCAAAATTTTAGGAAGGAGTGTTCTTAGCATATTCAAGTGTTGGAAAATCCTTTAGAGTGTTTAACAAGAGGACATTGGTGGTAGAGGAGACTATTCATGTAGTGTTTGAAAAATCTAATCCTAAGAAGCCTAGAGTTAAGGAAGAAGATGAAGTTAGAGAGATTACTCAAGTAGTAGAAACTATAAATTTGGAGAAAAGGATAGAGCCTCAAAACACTGATGGAGTAGGTGAGTTACCTGAGGAGTATAAATTGCAAATATATAGGAAAGGATAGAACCTCAAAATACTTTGTCTAGAGATTGGAGATATTCTTTGAGTCATCATAAAGAATTGATCTTAGGAGCCCTTCTAAAGGTGCTAGAACTAGGCATGGACTTAAAAGGAAGTAAACCACTCTATTTTTATCTCAATAATTGAACCCATCAACATCAATCAATCCGTTTCTAATGAATTTTGGATCTTAGCCATGAAAGAAGAACTTAACCAATTTGTGAGGAATATTATTTGGTAGTTTGTAGAAAGACCTAAGAATCAAAATGTGGTAGGAACCAAAAGGGTCTTTACGAATAAAATGAATGATTCTGGTGTGGTGGTTAGGAATAAGATAAGATTGGTGGCTAAGGGGTACAAACAAATATAAGGGATTAATTTTGAGGAGATCATTTCCCCTATAGCTAGATTTGAAGCCATTAGACTGCTATTAGGCTTTACCTACTATAAGGGACTTAAGCTTTTCCAAATGGACTTCAAGGGTGCCTTTTTAAATGGTGTGATAAAAGAAGATGTATTTGTAGAGAAACCACCAAGTTTTGAGAGTTCCTAATTTCTAAATCATCTTTACAAATTAAAAAAAGTCTTATATATATTAAAATAGGCACCCAGATCTTGGTATGAGAGGCTTAGCACATTCCTACTAAATAGGGAGTTTATTAAGGGGAGCGTAGACACCACCCTTTTCTAAGGAAAGTTGGATATGAGTTACGCATTGTTCATATCTATATTGATGATATAAATTTTGGATGTTCTAATAAAAAGTTATGTAATAATTTTTCTAAAATAATGTTTAAGGAATTTAAGATGAGTATGATGGGAGAATTGTCCTACTTTTGGGGTTGCATAAGATAATTGGATGATGGAACATTTCTTAATCAATCAAAGTACAATAAGGACATCTTGAAGAAATATTAAGTGGATAAAGCCAAGCCAATAAACACTCCCATAAGCTCTAGTGTTCCGTTAGATAAGGACTTAAATGGAAAATTGGTTGATCAAAAGAAGTACAGTGGAATGATTGGATCACTACTTTACTTGACTACTAGCCTACCTGATATAGTGTTTAATGTTTGTCTCTATGTTATATTTTAAGCTGATCCTAAAGAATCCCACCAATTTGCAGTTAAGAGAATCCTTAGATATCTCTTAGGGACATAAAACTTAGGAATATGGTATCCTAGGAACAATACTTTTTTTGAAATGATTAAATATTCTGATTCTAATTTTGCAGGCTATATGGTGGATAAAAAGAGCACTTCTGGAACTTTCCAATACATAGGACAATCCTTAGTCTTCTAGTCCAGTAGAAAATAAAACTCTATTGCACTTTCCACTATTGAAGCTGAGTATATTGACAAAGGAAGTTGTGTGGCTTAAGTCCTTTGGTTGAATTAACAAATTCAAGTTTTAGGATTACCTGTTGGCATAATTTTAATTCTATGTCATAACGCCAATGTCATCTGAATCTCTAAAAAATCCTATCAAACACTCTATAACCAAACACATTAACATAAGATATCACTTTATTAGGGACCATGTTATCAAAAGAGACATTGAGTTGCACCATATAGCAACTGAAAATCAATTGACTGATATCTTTACTAAACCACTAGTCTTTGACACATTCAACATCTTAAGGACCAGATTGGATGTGATTGACATAAATGCATAAACTTGATGATTTCTGAACTTTGAATTTTATGTTTTTATGATATTTTTCTTGTTTTTGTTCTCTAATTTTTCTTTTGTTTTAGATCCTTCCTTTATTTTGGTTTGATTGTTTGTTCCTATTTATTTGCTAATGTTTTTCATGTTTTTTGTTTTATATTTTCTTTACTTCTTTTAGTTTTCTTTTGGCCATTGCTGACATGATATTTTATGCATTATTTTTATTTTTGAAAATTTGTAATCATTGATTGACCTTGCTAAATAAGTTAAAGGTAGAAACACCGTTGATTACTTCCCTTCCTTTAACTCCTTTTAGTGGTATAATTTTTCTTTTCTAAACAAAGTGTATCTCAAATTAACAACTGGACTTTTTAATTTAGATCTTTTCTACCTTATTACAGTAATCTATCTTATATTAATATTGTTAATACTAATTAAATCATTTTCTAGGTTTTTTAATCTTGTTATTACATTTATCATATGAATTTTATCCTATTTTGTGGTTTACTCTTCCTTACATTAGAGAGTGAGTTTTTCTTCTCTAATATCTGGAGATATTCTCATAATTGAGAGATTTAAAAGTTTTGAAAGGGAACTAGCTCGCAAAAATGATAAGAGGCATAAAATAAGCCTAAAAATAAACACTAAAAGATGAGCATTGGTCGCAAAAAATTTGAAAGATACACAAAGTGTATCAAAAATCAAAAGATGCATAAAATACGCCAACAAATTGATAAGAGGCACCAAATGATCCCACAAGAAAATAAACTTCCTTCTCTTTAAAAGCTTTAAATCTTAGAAGAATTCATGTCACTTAATTTTTTCACGGACTTGATTTTGAAATTCATGGTTGTGACTAATTACTTTTCTATATTATTCTTTATGATATTTTTCTGTCATGAAATTTTGAATAGAGCACTTTTTCTTATCTAATAACTTTTTCTGAGTTAGATCTTTTATTTTTAAGATATGGTTTGCCCTGTAAGAAGTTCGATCTGGGGTTAACAAAATCAATTTTTCTACCTTTTTTTTAAAGATTTCAGTGATGTTTACTCATTTCTTATAAATTTTAATTCAATCACATGGAAAATTTATCATATTCTTACTTTGATAAAAAATTATGTTTTTCATTCTTTTAATCATTTTTATCATCTTTTCATTATTTTATATTTAATTTATATTAGTTTTTTATGTTTTAGGGCCTCTTATGATCACCTCCTTCCATCATCAAAATCTGTAATTTCTTTATCACATCATCCAAGATGATATTCATATTTTCCTGGATGATATCATCAAATCACCCTTCATCATCAATCTAACATGTTGTCTAACGCAATCATTTGAGATCATTCTAGATAATCCACATCATCCTGGATGATCTGATCAAATTCTGGTCAATTATTTATCATCGTCTTGGATGGTACACCTGTTCATCCTGGATGATCCACATTACAAAAATAGTTACACAATTTAAATTTGGCCTATACAATCCATTATTATCAATCATCTTGAATGATCCACCTAATCATCCTTGATGATCCATTTCATTAATGGTCATCCAGCATGACTCCTCATGATGATGTCCTATGTCTAATCTTCCAGGATGATGTCTGATCGTCCTAAATGATAAGACCACCTTTTTTACCAATCAATCCAAACTTATTAAATTTGCCTGATTGTCCTGGATGATGTGGTTGATTCTTTATAAATAGTAGATTTAAATGAGTTTTCTCACCCTCAAATCCTTTTTTCATTCCTCAAGCTCTAATTCCTTATCAATGGAGTGTAGAAACCAGTCTAGGATTGTGACTTGCATTTCCTCGAGGGCATCTTTTGACCCTCATTTCACTAAGATGGATGACAAAGCTGCCTATCTTTGTTATAAAATAGATAGGATCACCCATTCAAGGATCATCAATCCTCACACACTCAGTTACCCAGTCATGAATCTATTCACTCACACCTCCCTCACCTTCATTACAACTCTTGCTTTCTCATTCAACTCTGAAGTCCTCTATGAGTTCTTGCTAGCCTTAGGTTTAACTCTACCTACACAGCCTTATAGTCCTATATACATAGACGACCAGTAGATATCACTTATTAGGATTGTCATGAACTCCTCTAACTTTTTACTACTGGTGACATGCTCCAAACCTTATATTCTAATCCTGATTATGACTAAGGTCCTCCCAATCACATATTGAGGAATGCAAATATCTCCTTCCATGATGGGGCATCAAGCACCTTAGTCAAGGATACTATGACAATCCAACATGTTCTTAAAACCTCAAAGGCTCATGACCATATCCATATCACCCCTTACTCTTAATCACCACCTTTTAAATAATAACCCATAGTGATTTCAATGCCACGGATCTTCTTTTATGATACATTGAGCACTTGACCAGTATTAAGGATCTAAGGTATAGAAGAAAGCTTAATCTTACCTTAGGACACATCATTGCTTTAGTCTTGGAAACCAAAAACAATCTTTAATATCCTGCCTCTTCAGATTATCAGTCTATCTACTACAACAACACCTCCTTCCATGTTATTTATAACACACATCTCCATCCAGGGCATAAATAGGCTAAGGGACCTAAGGAGGAAGCAACTCCTACCATGGTTCCTACCCCTGTTCTAATCTGCCAGCACTCACAAGTGGATCAGCTGGTGGAGTGGTTTGACCAGTGGGAGGTTAGGTTCAACTCTTACGTTGTTGCATAAGAGAAACAACATGCAGCGGATGTTGCTAGATTTGATGCTTATGTTGCACACCAGTAGCAGCACGATCATGATATGGCCTAGTTTGGGGAGAAGTTTGCTTCAGTCCATAGTCTTTTTCAGCCACCACCACCTCCTCCTTTGCTTGATCAGGGCCCTTTGTACTTGTAGACTTTTTGTTGTGATATTTTTTATGATGCTTTTGTATTGTTACATGTTTCTATTTTGCATTTCTTTTTGTTTCCTCCTCCTTTTTGTGATGTCAAAAAGGGTAGTAATGGTAGTGTAGTGTGTTAGTATTATTTCATTATAATATTATTTTTTTTATACTACATTGATTTAGTGTTTGTACAACTTACTTATTTTTAGTAAATTTTGCATTACTTGGTTCATATTGTTCTACTTTACTTTATGTTTCATTAATTTTCTTTAGTTAAGCTCTTTAATAAATATTTTCCATCATAAAAAAGGGAGAGAATATTGCAAACTTTGATTCAAGGATTATAATTTTGATGATAACAAACATTTCTAGTATTTTTGTTTCTCTACTATTCCCCTACCTAATAATGTTTCAAGTCCACAAGGTCAATTTCAAATCAAGCCAGCTCAAGATTGGGTATATAAGGATTGAGGCAGTCTGTAAGTGTACTTTAAGTGCTTTACCTTTTCTTGAGTCAAATGTAATGAAGTGGATCCAGATGCTTAGAAACCTTGCACACACATACTTGGGGGGAGATATTCTGAAAGTTTTAGAGTTTTCTATATTTTATCATATCGTCTGAGACGATCCAAATTTATCCTAGACAATCAGTTAAAAATAGAAACTCTAATTAGGATATCCTTGTTAAAATAATCAAATTAAGCAAATCTTTTAGGATGATATTAACATCGTCTTATCCAATATGCTCAACTCAGAAAGAATCAGCTGCTAGCTCTTTTAGGTTTGTTATTATTTTTAGAATCAAACAGGATGATCCTATATTGTCCTGGATGATTCATTACATGCCTAAATTATTCAGGTGATTAAAAAAAGCAATTAAGATTTGATTATGGAAAATTTTAAACCCTTCTTTATAAGATCTCTTATTTATTCAGTAAGAGAACCTTCCTACTATCCTAACCTAAAAGAGGGAAAAGAAGGAGAGGGAGAGCTTGGGAGATAAAGAGAGGAACTTATGAAAGGGATTTTGTGAGGGGTTCACAAAGGTTTCTCAAAGCAAGGATCCAAGTCATCTTCTCAAGTAATAGTCCTTGGTTCTTTGGAGGCTCTAAGAAGGTCTTCTTTAGCAATTGATTAAGTTTCTCTACCTACTTTAGGAGGAAGCAAAAGGAGATTAGGTTCTCTACATGGGAATGGAATTAGTAAAGCCTTCTCCACCTTACTATGGAAGCAAAAGGAGAGTCACTGAGTTTTAGTGTAACACCAGAAAGAGAGGCTCTGACGAGTGGATATAGGTTAAGTTGACCGAACCACTATGAAGGCACATCCATGCATGCCTAAGGAATAGAACTTACTAACTAAAAAATTTAGGATAAATTATATATCACTTATGAAGGCACAACTAAGGTTAAACAATCTAGATTGAATATCTTGCTTCACAACTACAAACTATTTTGCATGAAACCTAGTGAGTCAATATCTGAAATATATACTTGGCTTACACAAATTGTCACATCCATGCATGCCTAAGGAATACAACTTACTAACTAAAAAAAAGTTAATAAAATTTTGAGATGTTTACCTTCTTTCTTTGATGCTAAGATAACTGCTATCACTGAATCCAAGGATTTGAATAGATATTCTATTGATAACTTACTTGGGTCACACATTGCTTACGAGCAAGGAGTTAACCAAAGATAACTTGATGTAGGCAAGAAAAAGAAGGAGAAAACTATATTGCTAAAGGCTAATAATACGAAAACTTATTCTTCAAGGTTTGAAAATGATGATGTTGCCTTAATCACTGGGCAATTCAAAATCTTTCTAAGGAAGAAACAAAATCACCATTAAAAGTTCAATAAAGATAAGAGTAGCAAGAATTCTTCTGATGTAATTAGTTTTGAATGCAAGAAGCCAAGATTGGTAAAATTTTATTGTCCTACACTTAAGACTCGCCCAAGCAAGGAGAGGGGTAAGGAGAAATTCAAGTTTAGAAAGGATAAGAAGCGGATTGAAAAGGGATTCTAGTATATTCTATGTCTAACTTCTCTTAGACGGAAGTTGAGGAGGAGACAACAAACCTATATTTGGTGGCGGATGTTCATCTTGGTCAATCTAACCTAGAAGAGGTATGTGAGCTAACCTATGATTAATTACTTGAAGTTTTAGTGAAAATTCATTCATCATATGGAAAACATAAGAAATTGCATGCTAGCCTGAAATTGGAATTTTTAAACTTGCAAAAAAAGTAAGAAGTTTTGCTTAAAGATCACTTTACACTTGTTATCAATCTAATGAAACTATTGGATGAGTTTGATGAATTGAATAAGCAACATGAAGTGTTGAAAGCATCTCACACTAAACTTGAAAATGATTTTAAAATATATATTAATGAATTTGAGAGTAGGAAGCACTATTTGAAAGTTAATAATGTTATTTTAGAAAGTGTTAACTCATTTTTTAAACCTAAATTGAAAGTACTTGAGGAAAATATGATACCACCCATACCTGAACAATTTTTTAATCCAAATCCAAAGCCAAAAGTTTCGAAATCTAGGAAGAGGCAATGTAACCTGAAAAGATTAGTAAATCCTTTTACTGGTGTTAGATGTTTTTCATGTGGCATACTAGGACAGATCTCCTACACTTATAATATTCATCGTAGTACACATTGGGTGTGGAGAACTAAATTTTATGATTCACATTATAATACACATACATTGTATTCTTCTTTCCATAAGAAGGGACCAGAACTTGTTTAGATTTCTAAATATGATGTTTGATGATTTTATAGGTATGCTCTCACCAAAGACCTCATGAGAGTATGTGGAACCTAAACAGTGAATGCTCATGACACATGACTGGAGACACCAATAAATTCATCTCACTGGAGGCCAGAGCTGTAGGCAATGTCACTCTTAAAGACAACACCATGAGAAATATGGTGGGCGCATATACAAATGGAAACTCCAAGAATCTTTTGATTGAAAGTATTTTACTTATTGATGGCTTGAAACACAACTTGCTCAGCATCAGTCAGCTTTTTGATAAGGGCTTTATCATAAATTTTTTGTCAAACACATGCATCATTAGCTTGAATAATAACATTGTTTTACGGGAAAAAGGATCAACAATGTATACATGCTTCATTTAAATAACATTATAAATTCTGCTTCATTTTGCTTAAAAACTATTATTGATGAGTCTTGGTTGTTATCACATTTTGATTCTTGGTTGTTACCACACTTTGATTAGTAGGGATACAAATTAAGTAATCAGAAACATTGAGGGGTTGAGCCCAAAAAATTATTAGTAGGGATATGAATTATGATATATTTCTCTTTTATTGAGTATTGACAAAGTAATTAAATACAGACCTCTTGTACCCATTATCTTAGTGAAGTAATAAAATATAGACCAATTAATTTAGATAAATAATTTAGTTATTTTGATAATTTGATTCAAAATGTTTTATAAAATAATAGGCGTTTAAAATTTGGTTTTTTAATTTTTTTTTACTTATTTCATGTTGATATTTAATATTTCATCATATATATATTTTTAATTTTTATCATTTATTAAAATATTACAAAAAAATATTACTTTTTTTAATAGTTTCATCTTATCTTAACTTAGAAATTTAGAGCTTTTTAGTTCTTCATCTCTCCATTGAATACATCAAAATTGTATACTTCAAAATTAGAAGGCTTATTGGCTTACACACAAAGCGTCTTAGTGAGAGAGAGAGAGGGAGAGAGAAATAAGAGAAGAGAAATAATGGAAGAGAGATGAAGAGTAGAATGGAAGCCGTGAATTTGTTTGGTTTACTTTTCCCCTTGTCCATTGTCCATTGCTCTTTACATTCACCTCCTTCGCATGAAGAATTTTTTCTATGCAAAGTCCAAATGTAGCTTATTATATGGATTCTAATTAGGTCTTGACACTTTTTTATATATATTTATTTTTTGTATGCAACCACATGGATTTTTTAATAATACGTTGCCTGACAACTTAGCCCAGCTAATTCAATTAATAATATTTTTCATGCATCCCGATGACGCGACTTTATCCATAAGTTATGTATTTGAAAAAATGAAGTGGATGTGCCCGTTCACTTTTGAAAACTCACATAAGACCAAAAATTTGTAGTGTTTTGGAATTTAAACTCTTTCCTCATTCATTTGAGATTACTTTGTGTAGAATCTGAACTCTCAAGGTGCTCTTATCTTCAAGATGGAATGGTCGGTCATCGGTCTCTTCAACAAATGGTTCAGTGTTTTTGTGAATATTAGGTAATTGTAAACATTTATACCTACTTTTCTACCGTAGAAATGGTTCAGTGTAAACTTGTATACCATATAACTTCCACAAGGAAAAGGCATCATAGTTTTTTTTAAGCTCCAAAGAGAAGTGTCTAGCTCAATTATGTTTAAATATTAATTGGTTTTTAGGAAATACATAAATTTAATGGGGTTTAAGAAAGAGAACAATAGTTCCAAGATTGAATATTATGCACAAGCTTGTGCACACATTATGCACAAGCATGTGCACAATCTCTACCATACCTTTTCACACATTCTGCACTAGCTTGGATACACACTTTGTACAAGCTTGTACACATACTGTGTACAAGATGTACACAAAATATGAACAAAATTATACACAATGTCTGCTAAAACTGGAATGCTTATCCTTTGTGTTTCACCTTGTGCACACTCTTTGTAAAAACTAGTCCTCATACTATGCATAAGCTTATACATACACTGTACACAAGCTTATTTTTTCACTTGTGCACATGCTCTGCGCAAGCTTGTACATAAATTATACACAAGCTTAATTTTCCACTTGTGGATATGCTTTGCGTAAACTTGTAGACGCACTGTGCATAAGCTTGTACATACACTACTTACACCATGTACAAAAAAATTTACAAGTTCAATTCCTTGACTTTTGTTATTACCTTTTTGCACACTCTGCTGCCCAATCTTATAGATATACTGTGCACAAGAATGTATACATAGTGTTTACACCATGTATAAATTGTTTGTTCAAGTTGATGTCCTAAGCCTATTTAATCCATTTCATACATACAACATGACACTCTTGTACACACTCTGCGTAGAAGCTTATACACACTATGCACATGCTTGTACACATATTGTGTACAACATCTATAGTTACTTGTTCAAGCTGAATTTGTATCCCTTTGTTATGTCCTTTATATACACATTCTTTACAATCATGTAAACAAAATGTTGAAGCATGTACAAACACTATGCATAACCTTGTACACCCACTATGTACAAATAGTTTATAATTTAAATTAGTATATATATTAACCATTTCTCATTGTAGATGTAAATTCAAAAGGTTAGTTTCCATTGTAGAGACTCAATATTTAGATCTACTTATAACTCCTTTACTGATATATTATGCCAAGAATTGGAGGAAGCTTTGAGGAATTTACACATTTCTTAATTTACTGAGTTTCTTGTATTTGAGCATAGTACACCACTGATCTATATGTTGTTGTCAGCATGGAATTTTACTAGGAAAGCCTTCATCATCAAGGGGCATGAGCTAAAATTTATTGTAGATAAAGTTGATTTAATCACCAGATTTATAAACATGGGTGAAATGATAGGTTACGAAGCTGAGCCAATAAGTAGATAATCAAAAGGAAGTACCATAATAAGATTAAATAATCAAACAAGCCATCAATTATGAATATGGAATGGTTAATTATTTAATTTTTTTTAGAAATGTATTAAAATAAATTATTATTCATTTTAGGTTAATTTTGAGTTCCACGACATTCACCTTGGTGAAATTTTTTAAGGTAAATTATGGGCACTCAATGGTGATAAGATGGCAAAGATGAACAAAAGCCAAATAGGTTTTCACATAAAGGCAAAACCAATACATTTCCAATTTAGAAGGATATGAGAACAACCTATAAGAATGTTATGTCAAACAAAAAGTGTTATGTACTTCACACCTCTTATACCCATTATCTTAGTGATATTTTAAAGGGCAGTATTGTCGAATCAAATAAATTCGCTACATAGGTCAGATTGTTGGATTAGATTGCTATGACATAAAGTGGTTTATATGCCAAATGTTTGCCTCTTAAAGGAGTATTACAAGTGCAATGGGCACCAGATTGAATGTGTTTCAATATCTTAAATCTCTCTCTTTTGATAAATATCACCTATCCAAACAAGGTATATACTCAAAAAAGACCAAGTGCATTTGGCTCAACTAGGGAAGATGATTATGAAGAGCATGGTTTTATATTTATAGCAAAGATGGCATGGTTCTGGTTAAGGGTTTCAATATGAGTCAGCAGGTTGGGTTCGGGTCGAACCTTAATTTTCCAATGTCCATATGGTTGACCCTTACCTGACTCAGTTTTGTAAATGTGTCCGAATCTCCAATCAAAACCCAACATGTTGGGTTACCTAGTTGAACTAACCTGACCCGACTGAATTCATGAGAGATAGGCGAGCCGCGAGCACAGTGTAGAAGCAACGAGGGTGGGAGGGTCCTAGGTCTACTAGGCAATCACAGAGCAGCATGGATGAGGACAGCATCAACAAAGTCGTGCCTGTGAGTCTGGCCATCTAGGTGCAGATGTGGACATGTGAGTGATATAGTGGTACTAGGACTATGCACATAGAGTAGAATGCAGAGAAGGGGCTAGGCTTTGAGCACCGATCAGGTGTGTGGATCTAAGTTATTTTAGGTTGATTTTGGGTTTCTAGCTTTATTTGTATCTGATAAATGGGTCTGAATCTTGAACATGAACCTGACCAATATGACAAACGTGTTGACTCGAACCCAAAATTTATGTTCAAGTTTTAGGATGGGTTATGTTTTGATACCTTTAGTTATGGTGGCTAGTGAATTTAAAAAAAAAAAAATCACTAAGAAGTTCATGGAAGCTAAACAATCCCAACTAGACCCTTATTTTCAAAGTAATGGAAACATGATGGAAATCATTTTAAGGGTCTTAGTGTTCATAATAAAGATAGCCAATCTTTTATGTATCTTATAAATTGATAGAACTTATGCAACTAGGTGATAAGGGATCAAAATCATATATTCAAATTTGTTCCTACAAGTTTAAGCAAGGCAGTTCATTCAGTAGTTATCTAACAAGCTCAATCCATAAAATTAGCTTAGGTAAACTCTTGCACCCAACCTTTGTTTTCTCTCTCCCTCTCATCTTAGTAAGCACACTATTGTTATCTGTAAGGCTAATTGGGCTCCAAATTCAACAATAACTTTTTGGGGATGTTCCACCTTCCAATATTGTTGATTGCTATATAACAAATCAGCTCTATTTTGTAAAAAACAAAAAGCCAAAAATAAAGCCTATATACATGCAATTTTCTAATCCATACAGAAGACAACACATCAAGCGATGAAGACCACTTGAAATCACTATCATATATGCCTAAAATGGAAGTAAAAATTTTGTAGGAAAATAAAAGAACAGAACCTTTCAATCAATACAATAGCTAGCACATGTTAAAAAAAATTGACTCTTGAAACGAAAAGCTCATACAATCATACCCACAGATCCACGGAGTGGACTTCAGCCTCGTTGAGGATTTTCACTACAATCTTAACTTTATCAATCGTAATGTTCTTCAAAAGGTTTCCAATGAACCAATTGATCACATAGATATATATATCACTAATACCAACAGAGTTATAAATATTTGCATCACATGAACTAACAAATCAGCAATTCAAATGTAACATTTTAACAAAAATAAGGGAAAACTATTTTCAATGAGCATAATTTTGATTAAACAAATTCTTGAAAAAATTAAATGCAGAAACTAAAAACCCTAAGGAAAAAAGAATAAATATCAAAAGCAATTTTAAAAGTTAAGTAGAAAGAAAATAGGAACCAATCAACATAGAATTTTACATTTCCATTTCCCACCCAGCAGAAATGTTTTTCCCATTCTCTCATATCACAATTCATAGAGCTCAAGAGATATAATGTGCCAATGACCACCCTTTTGAAGCTTTGGCTTAGACCGACCCGAAGTCGTTCGAAGAGATGATAATAATTGGTTGTTCTTTAGAACTTAAGCTAATCAATAGTTATAATTGGAGGATTTACAAGCACATCCCATAATTTTTATATATTTAGATATGTATTATTTCAAAAATAACTTAGTGCCAATATATATATATATATATATATATATATATAGATAGAAAGAAAGATAAATTATTACTATTAGTATTTATGATATTATATATATATATTAATTTATATATAATAATATTAAATTTGAGTAAACATGGATTATAAAATATTAAAGATTTTATTTCTTTTCTTATTACTAATTTATATATTTATCAATCTACAATGTATTTAAATATATATTAGTATGTCACATTATTCTATAAAATTTTAACATGATGGTTGGTGGATTAATCCTAGTGACACTATTTAATATGGAAAGGGCTCACTTATTTCTTTGAATTAGATTTTATTTTGGAACAATGAGTAAATAACTTTCATGCTGATGGTGATAACATCTGACCAGCTATATTATAATTTATGCATTGGATTATCAAGCCACCACAACAAAAAATAATTTCAGTTCTTTGTCCTACATCACTTCCTATGTCAACTTAATACAAATCAGTAATGACTAATTAGGAGTGTAAACAAGTCAAGGCGGGCAGGAACTCACCAAGTTTGGATTCGAACCCTAAATTTCTTAATTATAACAATATAGATATTAGTCATCTAAGTTATGTGGCTCTAAATTATCACCCAGGGGCGATAATTTCATCCATAAACTAATGGCACTAAGTCTTCATAGAGGCGAGTTTTTTGCCAACACTTTCTCCATTTTAGTTCTAAACAGATGGATCTGAAATTTCTGAGATATGATTTACTTTATGAAGAGATATAGATATATATATATATATATATATATATATATATATATTCAAATAAATTATTATTTTTCTTGTTAATGCTGTAGTTAGATTTAGGTAAAGGTTATTTTGTTATTTAAACTAATTTTTCTATCTTCTTTGGCTGATTTTTATTTGGAATATAAATAATTTTTTAGACTCCATTTTTTAATTAACAATAGAATTATCTTTTTACTAATTGAAAATTTCTAATTTCAGTTAATTAGTTAAGACTTTAGCTGCTACTTAATAGGGCCCACTTCCATTAGATGCGCCTCTCAAAGCTTTATATTTGGTTTTGTGTGGGTCCCATTCATGAAAAACAAAAGATCTTCAAGCTCCAACTCCAAGTAATTTTTAATTATTCTAAGTTTCAGCGCTTGCCGGCCATCACTCACTCCAGCCATCGCCGACTATTGTCACTATAAGTCATTGTATGTGCCGCCTGCTTCTGTCGACTATTACTCACGGCTCACCTTCATTGTTGATCTATAAACTACATTCATTTTACTTCAAATAAATAAAAAGGTAATCATCTCCATTTATTTTGGCATTTTTAAGATTGTATTTCACTTAACTATTGATTCATTTTTTAGCAAATTAAACAACTGCTAGAACTACATTTTTTTAAAATTTTATATAGAAAATAGAATCTTAATCTATGAAAACAAAAAAACATATTTCAAACAAAATAAAATAGTGTGGTAATAAATTTTATTATACTATATTTTAAGTCAATAAAATATGAAGTTCTATAATTTCATTCTTACTGTAATTTTCTTTGGTTTGGTCATAACCCGAAAGCACATGGCTGAATTTGGTTCTGCTAACCAACGCATCGGCAGAGGAGATGCATTCAATCAGGCTTCATCATCTGGTTAGTTATTTTTTGTAACATTTTTTTGTTAGATTCTTTATTTAATATGATTATTTTATGGCTAATTTTGCAAAAAAAAAAAAAAAAAATCAAATATGCATATATTTTATCGGATATATTAAAAATTGTTATTTGCTTAATATTTTGTAAATTTGTAATAACAATTTTGTGAATGACTATGCCGAAAAATTTAATATAGAAATAGTTAATTTCTTTTAATGTAAAACCGAGGCTCCATGTCAAAAGGATAATCATCAATTGGATATTCATCATCTTCAACATTAAGATTTAATTCATAACATTTAAATGACATATATGACAAAATCATGTGAATCTAATTTCTCTTAGAATTTCAACACTAATAAAGAGCTTTTATCTAAAATATATCACAAAATAAGAAAATTTTATAATAGGGTTTATTTAATCAGAAGAATAAATATAATAAAAAAATATAAATATGTTAAAATATAATACTTTGAACATATATAAAATATATTGTTCTTAATATTTCTTTTGCTTGATATAGGTTTTGATAATTCTCAATTATCAACAAGAAAAGCTGCTCGTGTTGCTATGTTAAAGACCCGATTTGCTGATATAATTTCAAAAGCACAGCAAACACTTGGCAAAAATGTAAGTTCTTTGTTCTTTGAGACAACGTTTTCATGAAAACTTATCTAATTTACAAAATGATTATACTTACAAATATAAATGAATAAAATTGTGTATTAATTTGCATCTTAGGAAGAAAGAGAAGATCTAGCTAGAACGAGATCAAAAAATGTTGATGTCGTACAAAATCAACAGAAGAGTAAGACGATCCATTTCATTTGCATTATTTTGCATTTATTGTGTTATGGGCCTTTTTTTCTAATAAGCTTTGTATTTTGAGCAGAAAAGCGAAGAATTGAAAGCACTGTGACAAATGTAAAATCTACGGCCATTAAAGATAAGCCAAATTCTGAGCTTAAAAAAAAAATAAAAATAGAACGAGACTCAGCTTCTCTCTCTCTAGATAAGGTGATTTTTTATTTTTTTTATTATATATACTAATTTTTTAACCAATGCAATCATTCATTACAATATTGATTAATGTAGAGCTTTTCATTCTTTGATTTCTTTTTGTTTTAAATATGGACATTTCGTTTAACTCATTGAGAACTTGTATTATATTTTGGTGGGTTTAGAGTGATCATTAATTGTTATTTATTTTTTCATTAAAAAAATTTCATGATTGATATTATGAATTTAATCATCACATTATTCTTTCTCATTTAATTAAACAAGTTATATATCATTCATTAATCCACAATATTTATCTTTTTTTTTTCTTCTTAGTTTGAGTACATGATTCATATTATTCATTTATTTCTCAGGACAAAATTCATCATGCTAGAATGCAACATGAAAAAGAAGATTTCAAGGAAAAACAACAAGAGAGTAAGTTCTTTAATATTACCGTTTTCTTATGAGAATGAGTAAGCAAGCAAATTGCAATTTTTATAAATATTGCAAGATGATGTATGTTAATGATCATAATTAATTTTATTTAGTTTAACAAATAAATTTTGAATTAGTTTTAATCATTTTGTTCAACAATATGAACTCTTTTATTCCTAGTTAGGGCGAGGACAAGAAAGAGAGCCCATTTCGTTTCTGAAGGTATAATATATTAATAATAATAGCACATGAACACCACCTCCATTTAAGTTAAAGCATGAATAGAACAACTTTTTAACTAAAACAAGTTAATTTTCTTATGATTTCATTTTCATTGATAATTTCTTTACTAGCTATTATTTTTTATTTATTTTATTATTTGACAAGATTGTTTTAATAATCATCATTCTTCATGTAGAAAAAAGAAGAATTAACCCCGTTGAAGCCATTAGAAATAAGGAAAATTTCGAGCGAAAAAGGGAGATTGCGAAGGAAAGAGAAGCAGCTCGACTTGCATTAGAGAAGGTGATTTTTTGTTATTACTTATTCCACTCTCACAATATTTCTTATACTTTAAATTAATTTTTTTAGAGCTTTAATGTATGTGATGTCTTACTTGTATTGTTAATGACATCTTATTAGCTAACCATGACATGATAACAGTCAATAAAATGTGTTGATTTTAAATTTCAAATAAATAGAAACTATACTCTAATTGAATAAGTTCATGTTTTATTTCGATTAAAAACAATTTCAAACTTTTGTCTTCATTTTAAAGAAACTTTGAATAATAATTAATTCTTACTAAAAATAATTTCATATTTATTAACTTTGTACACTATTATTGATTTTGTAATGCATGACAGTCTAAAATTTTGCACACTTTCTCCCACACAGTTGATTTTATGTAACATATACAAAGTTTTGGTAAGTTTACTAAACCTTTTGGATAATTCATATTTAACAAATATTCACTTGGTGTTTAAGTTGTGCAGAGTTAGAATAGCTTTATTTATTTATTTTATTGATTATAATTTTCTTAACAGGTGGAAGCATCTGTTTATGTTGATGATTTCAACAAGACATACAAAGAATTCATGATGCTCATTTCTTCATAATTTGATGAGTCAAAAGATTTAATGGCTTCACAGATCAATTTAAAATTATTGGGATGTTCATACTTCAAAAAAATACCATCATTGGAAATTAATGATGCATACGATGGAGCTATAGAGATTTGTTGATGATTGCTTGGGATCAAGTTTTTGTTTGATTCTTTGAGCTATGTGTGAATTGATGCCTGATGGTTATACTACTTGGCAGTTGAAAATATTTCTGAGTCATTGCACTCCAACAAAAACTATGAAAGGTGCAACCATTAAGGCATAAAAATAAAAATAATGTTATTACTTTCCACTTGATAGAGTTCACATAAATAATTTGTACATAAATTTATTTATAGCTTCCATTCAATTTTTTTTTATTAGAAGAGTGAGAAATGTCAGTGAGATTTTCCGAACAATTTTTCTTGTAATTATTTCTTCTCCTTAGATTGGTTGATTTTTGCCTTATCTATATATTGCTTCAATAATAATGAAAGTATTGCAAAAGAAGATTGTAATTCAAAAAATTTTTATGGATGCTTTTAGTATTGTGATCGGGCTAAAAAAATTAAAATATCAAGGTTTAAATTATAGGGTTAGATAAAAATTTACACTTCTTATTAAACTAAATTTAAACTTGGAAAATCTTTATATACATTTAGGATTTTTTATTATTGAAAATTGTTATTTTAAGAAAGTTCATGAGCATATGTTTTTTTAGTATTTAATATTAGTATAAGTATCTAAATTTTTAGTTGATCATCTATTCCCACCTTTATAGTACAAGTTTTTGGGCTGGGCCATGCATCTTATTTTCAATAATCATACTCCTATTCATGCGAATCTATTAATATATTAAGTCAATTTTAAATAAATTAAATACATTTCAAGTAGTAATTTTGAGTTGGAATATACTACTCCCCATGATGAAGGATCCTAAGTCAAAAGATTAGATTGAACATAAACAATAAAAAAATCTTATATATATGTTATGGCATGACATCACATGTACAAAAAAGATATTTAAAAAAGGATCATGTTAAAGCATGTTAAGAACAAGAGAGAGACATAGAAAAGAAGCTTGAACTATACTTAATAAGATATTATCTATTTTGGTTCAACCCATTTTATGCAAGACTAAACCTCTTAACTTTCTCTTTTTAAATTACTTTTCAATATATCACTCATATACAAATAATATTATATTATTAAGTTGATTGATTGTGATAGTCACCTGAGAACTTTATTCTTATATTAAAAGAAAAAAAGTAGAGATTACTTACCCCATTAACCTAAGCTATACATTGAGATTTGAGTTCTAATAAACATCTAAATTTAAGTTTAGTTGTAAATTGTCAAGTCTTTGGAGAGAATTAGTGTTATTATACTTGGACTAAACACATAAACATGTTTGTGTATAATGACTAAATTTAAAATAAAACCACATAAATAAGTTTGTCAATTCGATTTAAATAAATTGTTGTTCACCATATCTTTTCTCAAGATTAGCTTGCATTTAAAAATAGGCACTTTATCCAAGCATGCATATAGTACAATGTTGCAACCCAAGAATCAAGATTGAGCTTATGATTTTGATGATAACAAAACTAATTATTATGCAGATAATTTTATTATCACTTCTAGCATATATTGGATTTTTTTTCTTGTTTCTGTATGTACTAACATTTCAGAGAAATCATACTCTAAATTATTGAAGATTTTAATATAGAGTATAATAGGATTTTTGTATATCTCTTTTTTTATTTCTTGAGTCTCAGAAAGTATGATTGTAAGTACCGTATGATATCTAATCACACTGTACAAATTGACTTAGTTTTCCTCCAAATGATGTCAATCAAATCATGGCTTGTATTATTTAAAATAGTCATACTTAACGATACAAGGTCATACAGATGACTAATAGAGAACAAAATCAAGTTTGTACTAGTTTGTATCAAATGAACACTTTTAGTTTTTGAACTGTTTGTATCATATGACATGAATTCAAACAGACGACTGATAGAGTACGAAATTCCTTTCACACTAGATAAACTTGTTTATTTTATAATAGTTTGTACAGTACGATATCAGGTTGTACAAACAACTAATAGAGTATTAAATCAAGTTTGACTAGATCGCATCGAATGCACACATTCTATTTTTGAACTGTTCATATCGTATGACCTTAATTCGTACAAACAACGAACAGAGTATAAAATTCCTTTATACCATATCATATAAGACAAACATGTTAATTTTTGAACAATTCATACAGTACGATGTCAGGTCATACAGACAACTTACATAGTAAAAAATCAGGTTCAAACTAGATCATATTGAACGAACACGTTCAATTTTTGAACTATTCATACCATACGATCGTAAGTCGTACAAATAAATAACATAGTATGAAGTCAAGTTCATAATACATAGTATTGAATGAAGCCCTGATTTTTTAATTTTTTATACCGTACAATCTTCGATCGTACCATACTATTGGATGACGGTTCACTTGAACTTTTTAGATTTTGGGATGATTTTTCATGTCTTGTCTATATAAAGATTTCTAGAAACTAACTTAAAGACCCTTCATGTGAATGGCTCTTAAGAGTGGCCATTGAGTGTGAGTAATTGGGAGAGATTATGAGAATGAAGTGTGAGAGATCAAGAGGGGGAGATGTTGTGATGGATTCACAAGGTTGCCCAAAGCGAGGATCACTTTGTCTTCTTAAAGTTTCTACCCATCTCTTCTAGAGGCTATTGAGAGAAGATTAAAATTATCGTGTCAAGGTTCTCTACCTTCACAAACAGGGTGGAAAATGATGGTGGTACTCTACCTTCACTAGAAGGGAGAAAAAGGATGTGATGGTACTCTATCTTTACTAGAATGGTGAAAAAGGATGAGACGATATGCTGCCATCACTTGGAGAGTTAATAGGCATCGGTTCTATATCACACTGGGTAAGTGGAAGAGAGTTTGTAAGGACTTTTTTGCCTTACTGTGGGGGCAAAAGAAGAGTCACTATTGTTCAGTGCAATACCTGGAGAAGGAGTCTCCAGGGAGTGGATGTAGGTTTAGTTGGACAGAACCGCTATAAAATTTGGTGTTCTGTTCTTGTTTAATTTTTCTTTCATTTTTATTTTTTTTGCATTTATGATTTCTATGATTTAAAAATCCTATGATATATTTTTTTAAAATAACTGCATATTTTAGAATCAATAATTTAAGTTTTGTAAGAAAGGTATTCAAAATCCAAGAAAACTTTTAAATAACTAATTCACCCCCTCTTGGTTAGCCTTAACACAATTCTATTAGGTCTAACAACCTACATAAACTATTAAGTGGTATTACAGTCAATTTCAAAAATAAACTTTAGACTACTTTTTAAAAAATGATCATGACTACTTTGAAAATTAGAATACTTCTGAAGAATACTCAATCACTAGAACACCTTTTTTAATACCATTTTGTTTAATTTTTGGAAAACTTGAATGTCTACTTTTCTATAATCACTTGACTATCGCATGTGCATATTAGAATATGAAGGTTATACCAGACATACTAGACTTGTTGATGGCATTAAAACTGAAATATTTTTTACTGATTGGACATTAGAAGAAAAAGAACTAGCATAATTAAATGTAAAATATTTGAATAATTTTTTTGTGCTTTAAAATAAGAGGACTATATGCGTGTTTCTATCTGTAAAATTGGGAAAGAAATCTAGGATAGACTTATAAAGGGAAAGAAATATGGCATAACTTTTAAAGGGATAAATGAGGTGAAATAATTTAAGTAGAATATTTTATTATATGACTACAAACTAATTTACATGAAACCAAATGAGTTATTTTCTGATATGTATACATAGTTTTCACAAATTGTTACCTCATTATGTGCTTTAGATAGAGAACTCCAAATTCTAAAAACATTAATAAAATTTTACATTATTTATCTTGTTAGGAAAGTTGCTATTTGCATGTTTTACATTCTTGCAACTTGTATAATTTTGATGATTCCAAATATTATTGCTTTATGTGTTGTTATCTCCTAACAATTTTTGGAAGATTTGTTTTTGCTCTTGTGTGTACTAATATTTCAGGAAAATCGAACTCCAGACTATGAAAACTTCAAATCAAATTCAGCATGAGATACTTTGAGAATTTGAAGCTTGTACTTTTTATTTGAATTAAATTTTAAAGGGAGTGATTGTAATTGAGTGAATAAATTTACACACACTTAAATGAGATCTTGAAAAAGTTTTTGTACTGATCGTACGGGACGAACATTGTTCGTACGGGACGATCAGATCAGTTATCTCCTTGTAAGAGCAATGGAACGGACAGGAACTGAACGGGAAAATTTTTCTAAGGAATGATCATCCAGACGAAATCATTTTTTGTCCCAAGACAAGTTTCTCACTGTAAAAATTTTGTCCAGACGAAGTCCATTTCGTCTAGGACGATGGGAACCGACTATGGCAGTTTCTGGTAATGTTCAGCAGTTTTTCAAAAACGACTTTTGATATAACTGTTCGTACCGGACGAAATTTTTTGTCCCGGGATGAACCAATTTCATCCAGGACGAAATTGGTTTGTACAGATGAACAAATGGTTCGTATGGGACAGTTTTTTACTCAGTTCGTCCGTACTAACTCAATTTCATACGGGACGATCCAATGCGTAGAAAAACATGTTTTTAGCAGTTTTTTGAGCAGTTTTTCATGTCCTTTCTATATAAGGAGTCCTAAAAACTATTACAAGTGCCTTTGAAGTTGTTTTCTCTTGAGAGGGATCATTGAGAGTGAGAGTTTGGGAGAGATTATAAGAGTGAAGAGTGAGAGATCAAGTGAGGGGTTTGTGAGGGATTCACAAGGTTACTTGAAGAAGAAGATCTCTTTGTTTCTTCTCATCTCCTTTGAAGGCTCTCAAGTGAAGTTCAAAAACATCGGTCCGGTTTTCTGCTGACACTTGGAGAGTGTAAAAGGATGACAAAGTGTATCTTTGACAGCCATTGTGTCTTCGTTCTTTGGGAGAAAACTTGAAGAGAGAACTTGAAAGGGAGAGAGGAAAGTGTGGAGTTTGAGAGGGAGAAGATCCTTGGAGGGGATTTCAAGGGAGTGTGGAGGGGATATTCACACGATTGCTTCGGGGAACTTGCACTTCAGTACCATCAGATTCAAGGGTCGTCTTGAGGGAAATTTTTGCGAGAAGAAGATATCTTTGGTGTCAAAGAACTCGGCTACTCCGCCGCACCGGGAAAGGTGAAAGTGATTTTGTACAGGCTTCTCCGCCTTGCTGTGGGTGCAAAAGGAGAGTCACTTTGTGGTATTAGTGCAATACTCGGAGTGTGCCTCCAGGGAGTGGACGTAGGTCAAGGTTTGACCGAACCACTATAAATCTGGTGTGTTCTTTTTTATTTTTCTTACGCATTTCATTTAATTGCAAGTTGTTTACTCTGGTTGAAAATTTTATTTTTTAAACTTTAAATTTAACTTGCATTAATAATTAAAAAGGTTTTCTAAAATATCCAAGAGTATAAGTATAATTTTTTAAATTACCAATTCACCCCCCTCTTGGTTAGCCTTGGGACATTTAATTAGGCTTAACATCCTAATTCATATTGAATGAGTTCCAACATATCTATTGCCTACGATGCAAAGATAACTACAATAATTGAGTCTAAAGATCTGAACGTATATTCAATTGAAATTTTGCTTAGATGAATGATTTCCTACAAGAAAGGAGTGATAAAAGATAGATTGATGCATGTGATAAGAAAGAGTATAGCCTTAAAAGTTGAGTATTTATAGAGTGATCAGACAATACTTGAGGATGAAGAAAATATTGCATTTATAACAAGACAATTCAAAAATTCCCTTAAGAGAAAGCAACAAAGATGTTAGCATTGTAACAAAGGTAAGTTCAATAAGAATACAAATTTTTTAATGAAGTCATTTTTTATGAATGTAGAAAGCATGGACATATAAAGTCTAAATGCCCAAATCTTAAAGCTAATTCTGACAAGTATAAAGTTGAGGAGAAAATAAATATTAAAATGGGAAATAGAAGAATTCAAAGAGTTTTTTTATGCTAACTTTGCTTCACATTCTATAAAAATAAAGGTAGAAGAAGAGGTTACTAATTTATGCTTAATGGCAAACAAATTTGATCATTTAGATTAGGAGGAGGTTTGTGACCTATCTTATGATGAATTGTTTGATGTTTATGATAAAAATCACAATGTATATAGGAAACTCAATAAATTCATTTTAATTTAAATATTAAGTATTTGAATTTACCAAAAGAGTATGAAAACCTTAGAAAAGATCATGCCGATATAGATAGCAATCATTTAGATTTGCTAAATAAATTTTATAATTTAAATAAGGAGCAAGATTTGTTGAAAACATCTAATAATGAACTTAAAAATGATTTTAAGGTGTTTATGGTTGAATCAGATCAAAGAGAACTTGAATTGAAGGTTAAAAATTTGATTTTAAAAAATGCAAATTCACATCTTCTAGAAAAATTGAAAGCTTTCGAAGAAAATAAGATACCACCCACAATGGAACAATTTTATAATCCTAATCAAAAGCTTAAAAATTTAATTCCAAGGAAAAGATATTATAACTTATATAGACTGATAAATCCCTTTCCTGATGTTAAATTTTTTTCATGTGACATGTTGGGTCACATTTTCCACACTTATACTATAAATCGTAGAACACATCTAGTGTGGAAACCTAAGATGCATCAATCACAGCATATTAAATATTCATCTGGATTATCAGTACCAAGAGAAGAACCCAAATTTATCTGGATTCCCAATTCCAACGATTGATAATTTTGTAGAATCGCTCTCATTAAAGCCCTTATGAGAGTATTTGGTACTTGGATAGCGGATGTTCAAAATATATGACTAGAGATGCAAATCACTTTATATCACTAGATGCCTGGATTGGAGGCAAAATGACATTGATAGATAACACCATAAAGAGAGTGGCAGGTTCATGTATGATTGGTAACAAGAATATATTTATGATTGAAAATGTTTTATTGGTAGAAGGATTAAAACATAACTTGCTAAGTATTAGTCAGCTTTGTGATAAGAGTAAACATAAAATTTTTGCCTGCAAATTTTATTATAAGCCAAAATGGAGTTGATATGTTTCATAAAAAAAGGATAAATAATATTTACATGCTTGATTTAAACTATGTTAAATCTTCTAATGTTTTTTTTTTCTAAAAACTATTTCTGATGTTTCTAGTTGAGGATTTTTGTACAATGCAAAGACATTAAACTATATATTTCTCTACCGTCACGAATACTCCAGGACGTAATATATATAATGGCAAAAATTGTCACTTCATGCTAAACTAATGGCACAGGTATAACCTTAACTATGCCCCTCCCTCCACCTTCAAAGCTCTCACGATTCAACAACAACAATCCTCAACTACGGATTGGGTCCTGGATTCGGGGGCCTCATTGCACCTAACCTCTAATCTTTCCAATCTTAATCACTCCGCTTCTTGCAACGGCTTAGACTAAGTCTCTATCGCAAATGATAGCACCTTACCATTCAAAATGTGGAACAAGGCCTACTACCTCTACCGAACTTGACGCGTAAGCTGCATTTTCGAAACATCTTACACGTCCCTTCTATTTCACATATCTTATTATCTATATCTAAACTAACTATTGATAACAACATTGTCATTTATTTTGACGCCAATGGTTCTGCTATTAAGGATCTTTTGGACAATAAACTTCTTCTCCATGGTCGCAATCGCAATGGTCTTTATCACATTAGAACTCCTACTAGAAACAATCCCACCATTACTGCTATATGGTCCTCAAGCAGATCTACCTCTCTGTGAATTGCTCGGCTTGGCCATCTGCACTCTCGTATTCTTCAATCTTTAGCTAAATACACTTCGGATATATGTAATTCTTCACATTATTTACTTACCTACATTTCATGTAAAGTGGCTAAAATCCACATATTACCATTTTCTTTTAGCATTTCTGTATGTGAAAAACCCTTTCAACTGATTCATTCAAATGTATGGGGCCCATCCCCTCAGCCATGTCTAAATGTCTTCAAGTACTATGTTATTTTTATTGATGATTTTACAAGATTTTTGTTGCAATATTTAAGGCATTTCGAAAATGAAACATTTGCAAAAGTTCAACACCACCACAAATTAATCAAAAATACTTTCAATAGTTCAATTCAAACTTTTAGATAAGACAGAGGTGGAGAATTCATAAATAATGTCATTTATTCATATCTCTTAAATAATTGTACTACTCACCAAATCATTTGCCCATACACACCAGAGCAAAATGGCCTCGCTAAACATAAGCACCACCATATCCTAGATCTCACTAGAACATTTCTTCATGTTGCGCACCTTCCGAGTCCCTTATGGGACAAAACCATCTCCACAACAAACTAGCTAATAAAAAGGTTTCCCTCCTCAGATATTTCAAATCAAACTTCTTTCTGTAAATTTCATGGCCGACCCATAACTTACACTAACCTGAGCACATTCAGCTGTTAGTATTTTTCATGGCTGCAACCTCAAGCCCAAAACAAACTCTCTCCTTGGTACCAAGAATGTATTTTTCTTGGCTACTCATCTCAATAGAAAGGCTATCGCTCTCTAATTATACTAACCAATCGTGTCCACATCTTAAGACACCATATTTAATGAACTTTAATTTCCCTCCAATTAAACTCCTTTCAGACATCCTCTACATCATTAGACAGTGTTTATTCACTTCTACTACTGGTTCCATTATCTATCACTTCCCAAAATTTCCAACCTCTTTCCACTTCCACAACTTCACAAATTTATCCTTTTTTTTCTATCCACCCATCCACCTATATCTCCTATAACTATCTCTACTACCAACATTCACTCTAACAATCTGTAACCTCCCATGTCTCCTATCCAATGCAAGTTTCTATTTTGCATTTCTTTTTGTTTCCTCCTCCTTTTTGTGATGTCAAAAGGGGTAGTAATGGTAGTGTAGTGTGTTAGTATTATTTCATTATAATATTTTTTTTTTTGTACTAAATTGATTTAGTGTTTGTACAACTTACTTATTTTTAGTAAAATTTGCATTACTTGGTTCATATTGTTCTCCTTTACTTTATGTTTCATTAATTTTCTTTAGTTAAGCTCTTTAATAAATATTTTCCATCATAAAAAAGGGAGATAATATTGCAAACTTTGATTCAAGGATTATAATTTTGATGATAACAAACATTTCTAGTAGTTTTGTTTCTCTACTATTCCCCTACCTAATAATGTTTCAAGTCCACAAGGTCAATTTCAAATCAAGCCAGCTCAAGATTGGGTATATAAGGATTGAGGCAGTCTGTAAGTGTACTTTAAGTGCTTTACCTTTTCTTGAGTCAAATGTAATGAAGTGGATCCAGATGCTTAGAAACCTTGCACACACATACTTGGGGGGAGATATTCTGAAAGTTTTAGAGTTTTCTATATTTTATCATATCGTCCGAGACGATCCAAATTTATCCTGGACAATCAGTTAAAAATAGAAACTCTAATTAGGATATCCTTGTTAAAATAATCAAATTAAGCAAATCTTTTAGGATGATATTAACATCGTCTTATCCAATATGCTCAACTCAGAAAGAATCAGCTGCTAGCTCTTTAAGGTTTGTTATTATTTTTAGAATCAAACAGGATGATCCTATATTGTCCTGGATGATTCATTACAATCATGCCTAAATTATTCAGGTGATTAAAAAAAGCAATTAAGATTTGATTATGGAAAATTTTAAACCCTTCTTTATAAGATCTCTTGTTTATTCAATAAGAGAACCTTCGCTACTATCCTAACCTAAGAGAGGGAAAAGAACGAGAGGGAGAGCTTGGGAGATAAAGAGAGGAACTTATGAAGGGGATTTTGTGTGGGGTTCACAAAGGTTTCTCAAAGCAAGGATCCAAGTCATCTTCTCAAGTAATAGTCCCTGGTTCTTTGGAGGCTCTAAGAAGGTCTTCTTTAGCAATCGATTAAGTTTCTCTACCTACTTTAGGAGGAAGCAAAAGGAGATTAGGTTCTCTACCTGGGAATGGAATTAGTAAAGCCTTCTCCACCTTACTATGGGAGCAAAAGGAGAGTCACTGAGTTTTAGTGTAACACAAGAAAGAGAGGCTCTGACGAGTGGATATAGGTTAAGTTGACCGAACCACTATAAAATTTAGTGTGCGCTTTCTTATTACATTTCCACATTTTACTTTCCGCACTTATTTTCCTATGGATGATCATATTTTTAAGATTTTAAAATATTTCAAAAAGATCATACTTTTTATTTCAGATTTTTTAAAACTACCAACTCCCCCTCACCTCCCCCCCCCCCCCCCCCCCCCCCCCCCCCCTCTCCGCTTCTTGGTTAGCCTTGGGCTAGTTCATGAGGGCTTAACAAGCCTAACAAACTTTTAACTGGTATCAGAGTGGGATTCATAAAATTTAGTTTTTAAAAACTTTTGAATTTTGATCCATGGCTAACTTTGGAAATAGAAACAATATAGAATGTTATTCAATCACTAGACCACCTCTTTTTGAAAATATACCTTTTGATTTTTGGAAAACTTGCTTGTCCATTTTCTTATAATCTATAGATTATTGATGTCCATGCTTGTTAAAGATGGATATTCTACACCATCATGTGAAATTAATGGCATAAAATAAAACTTTTGTTTATAGAATGGATTTTTTTATATTAGGGATCTAGCACAACTAAATGCTAAATGTTTAAATTGTTTTTTTTTTTGGTGCACTAAAATTTGAAGATTATATGTGTGTCTCAACTTGTACAACTGATAAAAAAATTTAGGATAAATTATATATCACTTATGAAGGCACAACTAAGGTTAAGCAATCTAGATTGAATATCTTGCTTCACAACTACAAACTATTTTGCATGAAACCTAGTGAGTCAATATCTGAAATTTTGAGTTGGAATATACTACTCCCCATGATGAAGGATCCTAAGTCAAAAGATTAGATTGAACATAAACAATAAAAAAATCTTATATATATGTTATGGCATGACATCACATGTACAAAAAAGATATTTAAAAAAGGATCATGTTAAAGCATGTTAAGAACAAGAGAGAGACATAGAAAAGAAGCTTGAACTATACTTAATAAGATATTATCTATTTTGGTTCAACCCATTTTATGCAAGACTAAACCTCTTAACTTTCTCTTTTTAAATTACTTTTCAATATATCACTCATATACAAATAATATTATATTATTAAGTTGATTGATTGTGACAGTCACCTGAGAACTTTATTATTATATTAAAAGAAAAAAAAGTAGAGATTACTTACCCCATTAACCTAAGCTATACTTTGAGATTTGAGTTCTAATAAAAATCTAAATTTAAGTTTAGTTGTAAATTGTCAAGTCTTTGGAGAGAATTAGTGTTATTATACTTGGACTAAACACATAAACATGTTTGTGTATAATGACTAAATTTAAGATAAAACCACATAAATAAGTTTGTCAATTCGATTTAAATAAATTGTTGTTCACCATATATTTTCTCAAGATTAGCTTGCATTTAAAAATAGGCACTTTATCCAAGCATGCATATAGTACAATGTTGCAACCCAAGAATCAAGATTGAGCTTATGATTTTGATGATAACAAAACTAATTATTATGCAGATAATTTTATTATCACTTCTAGCATAAATTGGATTTTTTTTCTTGTTTCTGTATGTACTAACATTTCAGAGAAATCCTACTCTAAATTATTGAAGATTTTAATATAGAGTATAATAGGATTTTTGTATATCTCTTTTTTTATTTCTTGAGTCTCAGAAAGTATGATTGTAAGTACCGTATGATATCTAATCACACTGTACAAATTGACTTAGTTTTCCTCCAAATGATGTCAATCAAATCATGGCTTGTATTATTTAAAATAGTCATACTTAACTATGCAAGGTCATGCAGATGACTATTAGAGAACAAAATCAAGTTTGTACTAGTTTGTATCAAATGAACACTTTTAGTTTTTGAACTGTTTGTATCATATGACATGAATTCATACAGACGACTGATAGAGTACGATATTCCTTTCACACTAGATAAACTTGTTTATTTTATAATAGTTTGTACAGTACGATATCAAGTTGTACAAAGAACTAATAGAGTATTAAATCATGTTTGACTAGATCGCATCGAATGCACACATTCTATATTTGAACTGTTCATATCGTATGACCTTAATTCGTACAGACAACGAACAGAGTATAAAATTCCTTTATACCATATCATATAAGACAAACATGTTAATTTTTGAACAATTCATACAGTACGATGTCAGGTCATACAGACAACTTACATAGTACAAAATCAAGTTCAAACTAGAACATATTGAACGAACACGTTCAATTTTTGAACTATTCATACCATACGATCATAAGTCGTACAAATAAATAACATAGTATGAAGTCAAGTTCATAATACATAGTATTGAATGAAGCCCTGATTTTTTAATTTTTTATACCGTACAATCTTCGATCGTACCATACTATTGGATGACGGTTCACTTGAACTTTTTAGATTTTGGATGATTTTTCATGTCTTGTCTATATAAAGATTTCTAGAAACTAGCTTAAAGACCTTTCATGTGAATGGCTCTTAAGAGTGGCCATTGAGTGTGAGTAATTGGGAGAGATTATGAGAATGAAGTGTGAGAGATCAAGAGGGGGAGATGTTGTGATGGATTCACAAGGTTGCCCAAAGCGAGGATCACTTTGTCTTCTTAAAGTTTCTACCATCTCTTCTAGAGGCTATTGAGAGAAGATTAAAAATATTGTGTCAAGGTTCTCTACCTTCACAAAGAGGGTGGAAAATGATGGTGGTACTCTACCTTCACTAGAAGGAAGAAAAAGGATCTGATGGTACTCTAT
Source organism: Dendrobium huoshanense (assembly GCA_016618105.1). Classification (NCBI taxonomy): domain Eukaryota; kingdom Viridiplantae; phylum Streptophyta; class Magnoliopsida; order Asparagales; family Orchidaceae; genus Dendrobium; species Dendrobium huoshanense. The sequence continues at coordinate 67,005,098 of CM028359.1, read as the reverse complement.
CTTTACTAGAATGGTGAAAAAGGATGAGACGATATGCTGCCATCACTTGGAGAGTGAATAGGCATCGGTTCTATAACACACTGGGTAAGTGGAAGAGAGTTTGTAAGGACTTTTTTGCCTTACTGTGGGGGCAAAAGAAGAGTCACTATTGTTCAGTGCAATACCTGGTGAAGGAGTCTCCAGGGAGTGGATGTAGGTTTAGTTGGACAGAACCACTATAAAATTTGGTGTTCTGTTCTTGTTTAATTTTTCTTTCATTTTTATTTTTTTTTTGCATTTATGATTTCTATGATTGAAAAATTCTATGATATATTTTTTAAAATAACTGCATATTTTAGAATCAATAATTTAAGTTTTGTAAGAAAGGTATTCAAAATCCAAGAAAACTTTTAAATAACTAATTCACCCCCTCTTGGTTAGCCTTAACACAATTCTATTAGGTCTAACAACCTACATAAACTATTAAGTGGTATTACAGTCAATTTCAAAAATAAACTTTATACTACTTTTTAAAAAATGATCATGACTACTTTGAAAATTAGAATACTTCTGAAGAATACTCAATCACTAGAACACCTTTTTTAATACCATTTTGTTTAATTTTTGGAAAACTTGAATGTCTACTTTTCTATAATCACTTGACTATCGCATGTGGATATTAGAATATGAAGGTTATACCAGACATACTAGACTTGTTGATGGCATTAAAACTGAAATATTTTTTACTGATTGGACATTAGAAGAAAAAGAACTAGCATAATTGAATGTAAAATATTTGAATAATTTTTTTGTGCTTTAAAATAAGAGGACTATATGCGTGTTTCTATCTGTAAAATTGGGAAAGAAATATAGGATAGACTTATAAATGGAAAGAAATATAGCATAACTTATAAAGGGATAAATAAGGTGAAATAATTTAAGTAGAATATTTTATTATATGACTACAAACTAATTTACATGAAACCAAATGAGTTATTTTCTGATATGTATACATAGTTTTCACAAATTGTTACCTCATTATGTGCTTTAGATAGAGAACTCCAAATTCTAAAAACATTAATAAAATTTTACATTGTTTATCTTGTTAGGAAAGTTGCTATTTGTATGTTTTACATTCTTGCAACTTGTATAGTTTTGATGATTCCAAATATTATTGCTTTATGTGTTGTTATCTCCTAACAATTTTTGGAAGATTTGTTTTTGCTCTTGTGTGTACTAATATTTCAGGAAAATTAAACTCCAGACTACGAAAACTTCAAATAATATTTAGCATGAGATACTTTGAGAATTTGAAGCTTGTACTTTTTATTTGAATTAAATTTGAGAGGGAGTGATTGTAATTGAGTGAATAAATTTACACACACTTAAAGGAGATCTTGAAAAAGTTTTTGTACTGATCGTACGGGACGAACATTATTCGTACGGGATGATCAGATCAGTTATCTCCTTGTAAGAGCAATGGAACGGACAGGAACTGAACGGGAAAATTTTTCTAAGGAATGATTGTCCAGACGAAATCATTTTTCGTCCCAAGACGAGTTTCTCACTGTAAAAATTTTGTCCAGACGAAGTTCAGTTCGTCTAGGACGATGGGAACCGACTATGGCTGTTTCTGGCAATGTTCTGCAGTTTTCAAAACCAACTTTTGATATAACTGTTCGTACTGGACAAAATTTTTTGTCCCGGGATGAACCAATTTCGTCCAGGACGAAATTGGTTCGTACAGATGAACAAATGGTTCGTACGGGACAGTTTTTTACTCAGTTCGTCCGTACTAACTCAATTTCGTACGGGACAATCCAGTGCGTAGAAAAACATGTTTTTAGCAGTTTTTTGAGCAGTTTTTCATGTCCTTTCTCTATATAAGGAATCCTAGAAACTATTACAAGTGCCTTTGAAGTTGTTTTCTCTTGAGAGGGATCATTGAGAGTGAGAGTTTGGGAGAGATTATAAGAGTGAAGAGTGATAGATCAAGTGAGGGGTTTGTGAGGGATTCACAAGGTTACTTGAAGAAGAAGATCTCTTTATTTCTTCTCATCTCCTTTGAAGGCTCTCAATTGAAGTTCAAAAACATCGGTCCAGTTCTCTGCCGACACTTGGAGAGTGTAAAAGGATGACAAAGTGTATCTTTGACAGCCATTGTGTCTTCGTTCTTTGGGAGAAAACTTGAAGAGAGAACTTGAAAGGGAGAGAGGAAAGTGTGGAGTTTGAGAGGGAGAAGATCCTTGGAGGGGATTTCAAGGGAGTGTGGAGGGGATATTCACACGGTTGCTTCGGGGAACTTGCACTTCAGTACCATCAGATTTAAGGGTCGTCTTGAGGGAAATTTTGGCGAGAAGAAGATATCTTTGGTGTCAAAGAACTCGGCTACTCCGCCGCACCGGGAAAGGTGAAAGTGATTTTGTACAGGCTTCTCCGCCTTGCTATGAGTGCAAAAGGAGAGTCACTTTGTGGTATTAGTGCAATACTCGGAGTGTGCCTCTGGGGAGTGGACGTAGGTCAAGGTTTGACCGAACCACTATAAATCTGGTGTGTTCTTTTTTATTTTTCTTACGCATTTCATTTAATTGCAAGTTGTTTACTCTGGTTGAAAATTTTATTTTTTAAACTTTAAATTTAACTTGCATTAATAATTAAAAAGGTTTTCTAAAATATCCAAGAGTATAAGTATAATTTTTTAAATTACCAATTCACCCCCTCTTGGTTAGCCTTAGGACATTTAATTAGGCTTAACATCCTAATTCATATTGAATGAGTTCCAACATATCTATTGCCTACGATGCAAAGATAACTACAATAACTGAGTCTAAAGATTTGAACGTATATTCAATTGAAATTTTGCTTAGATGAATGATTTCCTACAAGAAAGGAGTGATAAAAGATAGATTGATGCATGTGATAAGAAAGAGTATAGCCTTAAAAGTTGAGTATTTATAGAGTGATCAGACAATACTTGAGGATGAAGAAAATATTGCATTTATAACAAGACAATTCAAAAATTCCCTTAAGAGAAAGCAACAAAGATGTTAGCATTGTAACAAAGGTAAGTCAATAAGAATACAAAATTTTTTAATGAAGTCATTTTTTATGAATGTAGAAAGCATGGACATATAAAGTCTAAATGCCCAAATCTTAAAGCTAATTCTGACAAGCATAAAGTTGAGGAGAAAATAAATATTAAAATGGGAAATAGAAGAATTCAAAGAGTTTTTTTATGCTAACTTTGCTTCAGATTCTATAAAAATAAAGGTAGAAGAAGAGGTTACAAATTTATGCTTAATGGCAAACAAATTTGATCATTTAGATTAAGAGGAGGTTTGTGACCTATCTTATGATGAATTGTTTGATGTTTATGATAAAAATCACAATGTATATAGGAAACTCAATAAATTCATTTTAATTTAAATATTAAGTATTTGAATTTACTAAAAGAGTATGAAAACCTTAGAAAAGATCATGCTGATATAGATAGCAATCATTTAGATTTGCTAAATAAATTTTATAATTTAAATAAGGAGCAAGATTTATTGAAAACATCTAATAATGAACTTAAAAATGATTTTAAGGTGTTTATGGTTGAATCAGATCAAAGAGAACTTGAATTGATGGTTAAAAATTTGATTTTAAAAAATGCAAATTCACATCTTCTAGAAAAATTGAAAGCTTTCGAAGAAAATAAGATACCACCCACAATGGGACAATTTTATAATCCTAATCAAAAGCTTAAAAATTTAAATCCAAGGAAAAGATATTATAACTTATATAGACTGATAAATCCCTTTCCTGATGTTAAATTTTTTTCATGTGACATGTTGGGTCACATTTTCCACACTTATACTATAAATCGTAGAACACATCTAGTGTGGAAACCTAAGATGAATCAATCACAGCATATTAAATATGCATCTTGATTATCAGTACCAAGAGAAGAATCCAAATTTATCTGGATTCCCAATTCCAACGATTGATAATTTTGTAGAATCGCTCTCATTAAATCCCTTATGAGAGTATTTGGTACCTGGATAGCGGATGTTCAAAATATATGACTAGAGATGCAAATCACTTTATATCACTAGATGCCTGGATTGGAGGCAAAATGACATTGAGAGATAACACCATAAGGAGAGTGGCAGGTTCAGGTATGATTGGTAACAAAAATATATTTATGATTGAAAATGTTTTATTGGTAGAAGGATTAAAACATAACTTGCTAAGTATTAGTCAGCTTTGTGATAAGAGTAAACATAAAATTTTTGCCTGCAAATTTTATTATAAGCCAAAATGGAGTTGATATGTTTCATAAAAATAGGATAAATAATATTTACATGCTTGATTTAAACTATGTTAAATCTTCTAATGTTTTTTTTTCTAAAAACTATTTCTGATGAATCTTGGTTATGGCATAAAAGATTTCGTCATACAAGTATGAAAAATCTTAGGAAGATTACCCAAACAATATTTTCTAGAGGCATAACCAAATTATACTTCACTAAGAATCACATGTGTGATAAATGACAATTAAGAAAATAAGTCAAGTCCCCTTTCATTAAATTAAAAATCTTAGAACTAACAATCCCTTAGAAGTCATTCATATAGATCTCTTTGGACCTATTAGCACTATAAGTCTAGGAGGGTATGTTTTTGGGTATGTGATTATTGATGACTATTTGAGGTTCACCTGAATTAAATTTTTATCACATAAGAGAGTATCATTTTATAACTTCAAAAATTTTTCTACTTTGATTCATAGGAAGCTTGGTTGAAAACTTCATGCAATTAAAAGTGATCATGATGAAAAATTTGAAAAAAAAAATATTGAAAGATTTCTATGAAGAGAAAGGGATAAATCACAACTTTTTAGCTCCTAGGATCACTCAATAGAATGGGGTTGTTGAAAGAAAGAATAGAATGTTTTTAGAAGCCGCTAAAGCCATGTTGGATGAATATTCTCTTCCTAAGTATTTTTGAGCTAAAGTGGTTAATACAACATGTCATGTTTTGAATAGGGTGAACATTAGATCTAAATTAAATAAGATACCCTATGAACTTCTTAATGGTAGGATCACATCTATATGTCTTTGGATGTAAAGTGTTCATTCAAAATAATGATATAATTTCTTTAGGAAAATTTGATCCTAAATATAATTAGGAAATTTTTCTAGGATATTCAAGTGTTAGCAAATCCTATAGACTGTTTAATAAAAAGACATTAGTAGCAAAGTAGGCTGCTCATGTAGTTTTGAAGCATCTAAGATTTTTGGAGGGTCTAGGGTGGAAGAAGAAGTTGTTGAAAAAATAACCCAAGGAATTGAAAATGCAAATCTTGAAGAAAGGGTTGGAGCGGAAAATAGTTTGCATAGTAAATGAAAATATTCTAAAGTCATCTTAAAGAACAGTTTTTAAGAGACCCAAGCAAAGGTGTTAGAACTAGGCATGGACTAAGAAAAGAAGTGAACATCTTAGTATTTATTTCAAGGATTTGAACCCACTAATATAAATCAAGCACTTTCTGATAATTTTTTGATTCTAGCTATGCAAGAAGAGTTGAATCAATTTTTTAGAAACATTGTTTGAGAGCTAGTAAACAACCTGCAAATTCAAGTATTGTTGGAACTAAGTGAGTTTTCAAAAATTAGATGAAAACTTCAGGTGTATTGGTTTGAAATAAGGTAAGGATGGTTTCTAAGGAGTACAATCAAATAGAAGAAAATAATTTTGAAGAGAATTTTCCCCTAAAACTAAACTTGAAGCAATTACGGTACTTTTAGCATTTACATGTTTTAATGGATTTATTTCAAATGGATGTGAAGAGTGTATTTCTTAGTGGGGTAATAAAAGAAGATATTTATGATGATCAAACACATGGTTTTGAAAATTCACAATTTACTAATAATGCATCAAAATTAAAAAAAGGTATTATTTGGATTGAAATAGATACCCAGGGCTTGGTATGAAAGGCTAAGTACATTCCTACTAGAAAGATCCATTTTTAAAGGGAGTAGACACCACTGTCTGCTTGAAAAGTATACTAGATGACATACTCATTATTTAAAAATATATTGATGATATATTATTTGCACCCACTACTAAAAATCATTGTGATAATTTTTCAAAAGCAATGAGTAAGGAATTGGAAATGAGTTTGATGGGAGATTTGAGTTACTTTCTTAGTTTTAGCATAAAATAGAAAGAGGATGAAAATTTTCTTTGTAAATCAAAATGCATTATGGACATTCTTAATAAATATTAAATGGATAATGCTAAAAGAATCAATACTCTAATAAGTTCCTAGGTTAAATTAGATAAGGATTTTGAAGGCAACTAATCAAAAGAAATTTAGAGGGATAATTAAGTCATTAATTTATTTGATTGTTAGCATACCAGATATTATGTTAAATGTTTGTCTTTATACTAAATTTCAAGCTGATCCAAAAGAATCTCATTTGCATTTGCTGTTGTTAAAAGAATTTTGAGACATCTTTTGGGAACTCAAAACTTATGGATTTGGTATACTAAGAATATCACTTCTTTTGAAATAATTGGTTATTTGAATTAAAATTTACAAGTACATAGGGTTGATCAAAAAAGTGCCTATAGAACTTGTCAATTTATTAGAAACTCCTTAGTTTCCTAGTCCAGTAGAAAAATGAATTTAGTAGCCCTTTCTATAGCTGAATCAAAATATATAGCTTTAAGAAGTTGTGTGGCACATATTCTATGGTTAAAATAATAACTCATTGATTTAGGTTTTTAAATTAATATTAATCCAATTTTTTGTGATAATACAAGTGTCATTTGTATCTCAAAGAATCCAATCCAATACTCTAGGACAAAGCATATAAACATAAGGCATCACTATATTAGAGACCATGTCACTAAAGGATAAATTGAGCTACATCATGTAGCTACTGAAAATCAACATCATAGATATTTTCATAAAACCACTAGCTTTTAAAACATTTAGCATATTAAGAATTATATTGGGTGTCATTGATATTCAAGCTTGATAATTATAAATCTACAAATTTCATTTATGGTGTATTTTTTTTTTTTTTTTTGATGTTTGTGTTTTGCTCTTTGTTTGTGATTTGTTTTTGTTTAATATTTTCTCTCTATTTTGGGTTTGATTTCTCTATTGTATTATTTTTTTTGTGACTTATATATCTTGTTTGATTTTTTTTTGGGAAAAGAATCTCGAATATCATGTGCAAATCAAAAAGTTCATATTCCATTCGTTCTATACGAACCATATTTTTATTGTATAAAATCACTAGATTTTACATGATTTCTTTTATGAAATGGTAAGATAAAAAATTATGTTTTTCTAAAGACATCGTATTATATGAAAACATCATCGTCTTCACAAATCTTTTATTTATTCGTCTATAAAAAAATGGTAGGAAATCTAAGGATAGTTTTTTTTTTTTCAAAGATCGTCTATATGAATAGCTATTCATCTGTATAATCCAGTAGTCGGTTTACATGCAGATAAACCTAATTTGAAGGTACAATCATTATTACCTATCATCTGGGATGAACACCTATTCATCTGTACGATTAAATTGGTCAACGATCATACGAAATGACTCATTATAAAGGCAACTTTATGAAAAGATGTTTCACTAAAATAATTGCTCTTGATTGTTTTTATTCATTCATACAAACCAATGTTTGTAGGGTACAAATTCCAAAATCGTATGTACGATCCCAAGTTCAAATTGTATGAAATAGGCCATTTTCTATGAATTTAATGTCTTCCTTTGAAATTCTTCTCAATCCTTTCTATTATCAACTCATGTGCTCAATTCTTCTAAAATGGTAAGCATTTACAAGTGATCATGTCTTTCCAAGGGGAGTTCATCTCATTCAAAAATGAGATAGTGAATTTCTTTCCAAAGAGAATGAACAACCCAACGATAAGGTTGTTCTTACAAAAATCACTCCATCTCGTATTCTTATTCAAGATGACATTAATTTTTCACTAATGCCTCTATTTGACTCTATGCATTTTTCATTCATCCTCACTTTAATCTATGCATTCTACTATGATACCTTATATTATTTTCTTGCAAATCTTAGGATGAGAGAAAATCAAATAAAAATATTCTCTTATATTTTTTGTCAAAGAGTTGAAATCACTAAGAAAGATAAAAGAATATTTAAGTATCTTAGAACTGAAGGAGTTAGGCCTTATTCCATAATTTCTAGAAGTGATTTTGATTGGTCTAAAGTGAAGCAAATTCTTAAGGAAATGACTAGAAACTCACATTTTCCCCTTGTTCATACCTTGAATCAAAATGTAAGGATCATCCAGCATGTCTTAAGAACATCTATTATTCCTAATGTGGGTGATCGAATTAATATCACTCCTTTACTTTCTATTATTAAATATCTTATAATGTCAAATACTACTATTGATGAAGCCCAATTTTATTTTATTTTTTTTTTTAAATTGATGAAGCCCAATTGATTCTTCACTACATCAATAATCTTACGGACATTAGACTGACTTCTACTATAAGAAAGAAGAATGTGAATTTAGGAATTGCTTGCATTTTGGAGAAGAAGTACATTCTTATTCATCCTGATCCTCTAAATAATCTGCCAATCTATTTTACTGAAGCTTCATTTTACACTCTTTTTCATCGGGATCAAGGGAATGAAGAAGATGAAATTGGAGAAGAAGAGGAACCTGCTCTAGCACCTGCACCTGATCTTAGACCTGAGCATCATTTCTATCAAGAAATGGTCCAGTTACTTGATCAACATGAGTCTCATTTTGATCAATGATTTGATCATATCAAGACTCACTTAGACCAGCAGGATGTCAAATATAATGAAGATATGGGCTAGGTTAGAGGACAATTTGATTCAATCTATACTCAAGTAGATACCATTTATAGATATTTTATCATGTTCAATTCTCCATAGCCACCTCAATATCTTGATCCGCTAGCATATTAGTTTTATTAGTTTAATTTTTGTTGATGTATGCTTTGATGTTTTAGCCATTATGATATTGTATTCAGATGTTGGATCATTTATATTTGTGGAATTGCATTAGTTCCTTTTTATTTGAATTTATTTTATATTGTTATTTCATTTAAAAAAATATGTAATGATTGACTTGTTTTTTTTTTTAATTCTTTAGAGTAGTTTATAAGTTACTATCAACTAATTTAACATTGTTGATCTAAAGAATCCAAATTTTAAAGTTTTTGAATTACAATATTATTTTAATTTTCAATTTTGGTTTCTCTCAAACCATAAATCAAATTACAGTTAGATTTAGATAAGGAGATCATCTTTGGTGTTCTAATAGAAATATATCTTGTTTTTATCATTTTTTCTAAAATATTTCTTATTTTTCTTTTATTTTCTTATTCATTGTGTTACTCTTATTGTTATCTATTAGGTTTTATTTTGCGGGTTTTATCTTCCTTTTGGAAGATAATGAAACAAGCTAAGACTTGTTGATTTTGGTAGTGAAAAGAAAAAAATATCAAAAGATACACAAAGTGTGAACTATTTGCCAAATAAACTTTAAAATTAAAAGACGCGCAATGATCACTAAAATTAAAAAGAAGCATAAAATGAGCCTACTCTACATCTAGTTCCTTCCTCTAAATATATAACTCTTAGAAAAACCCATGCATTTAACAATAACTTCAATTCATGAATTTGAAACTATTTGAATTTTTTTTTTATTCTATTTGTAATAATTATTATATTTTATAGTTATGCTTTCTAGAATGAACATTGATTTTGATTAGCTATTCTTATTTTAGTTATTAGTTTTTTTTTACATCAAGAATTTAATATTAATTTTTTGTAAGTATTTAAAATTCTCATCCTTATTGACTATCATATTAGTTCATAACATCTTAAATTTTTAGGGAATTCTCCTATTTTTGTTGACGTCAAAAATGGGGAGGTATTTAGTGATTATTTGAAGTCTTGTGTTATTTTGTTTTGATATGTTTTGTTCTGTGCATGTTTTGTGTTCGCTGAAAGTATGGTGGTGTTTGTTCTTCAGACTTATGTCTGTGTTTTCACATTTGTTTGTGTTGTTGGTATTATGTCTGTTTTTTTATTTGTAAGACAAAATTTATTGTACAATAAAATTATGTATTTGTGTTTTGATTTGTAAGTTGAAATTTCTTGTACAACAAAATTATTTTCCCATGATTTTTGTTGTTTCACACGTTGAGTGGGAGCTTGGAAGAAAAGAACATTATTTAGTAGTTCCAACAATAATTGTTTTATCATGATCAAAAAGGGGGAAATTGTTGCAACGCAGGAATCAAGATTATGCTTATGATTTGGATGATAACAAACCTAATTATTGTGCTGATAATTTTATTATTTCTCTTAGCATATCTTGGATATTTTTGTTTGCTTGTTTCTATGTGTACTAATATTTCAGGAAAATCATACTATAAATTGCTGAAGACATCAAGATATATTAGACTATGATTTCATCTAATAGAGTGTGCATATCTCTATTTTTATTTCTCAAGTCTGAGGAAGTGTGATTGTAATTGGGTAAACATGCCCACACACAGGAGGAGAGAGTGAAAACTTAAATTTTATAATATACAATATTTAATCTTATTGTATGATTTGACTTAGTTTTCCACCAAATGCAATCAATCAAAACATGGCATGTATTATTTGAATTAGTCATGTAATATAATTTCAAGTCATAGATATGATAAATAGAGTATGAAACCATGTTCATAGAATATTGTATCGAACAAACACATTATGTTTTTGAAATATTTGTACCATACGATCGTAATTTGTATAGATGATTGATAGAGTAAAAAATTCCATTTGTTCCATATCATACTACATAAACTTGTTCATTTTTTAATAGTTTATACAGTATGTTATCAGGTTATACAAACAACTAACAGAGTATAAATCAAGTTTGTACTAGATTATATCAAATAAACACATTCAATTTTTAAACTATTCTTACCGTATGAACTTAATTTGTATAGAAGATTGATAGAGTATGAAATCCCTTTCATACCGTATCATACAAGACGAACTTGTTCATTTTTTAATAGTTCATACAATATGATGTTAGGTTGTAGTAATGATTGATAGAGTAGAAAATTAGGATCATAATAGATTATATCGAACGAACACATTTAGTTTTTGAGTTGTTCATACCATACGATATTAATTCTTATAGAAGATTTATAGAGTATGATATTAGGTTCATATTAGAATTTATTGAATGAAGACCTAATTTTTGAACTATTTGTACCATACGTCTTCAATTGTACCATACAATTAGACAATAGTTCATTTGGATTTTTTAGTTTTTTGGATGGTTTTTCATATCTTGTCAATATAAAGAGTACTAAAAATTGACTTAAAGACCTTTGCTGTGAATGCCTCTTAAGAGTGGCCATTGAGTGTAAGTGTTTGGGAAAGATTATGAGAGTGAAGTGTGAGAGATCAAGTGAGGGAGAAGTTATGAGGGATTCATAAGGTTGCCCAAAGCAAGGATACCTTTGTCTTCTTAAAGTTTTTGCCCATCTCCTCCAAAGGCTCTTGAGAGACGTTTATCAACATTATGTCAAGGTTATCTACTTTCACAGGAGGGTGAAAAAGAAAGATTATATTCTTCCTTCACCAGGAGGCACTATAGGAAAATGCGGTGCCACTAGAAATTCATTATTTTCGATGAAATACCAAAAAAAATTATTCTGATGATAATTCATGAGTCAAAAAATCTATACCAATGTAAACTTTCCACCAAAAATTTTTCCAGCGTATTTTTCGGTGCAATTATGGTGCAAAATTTTGAAAAACCATCATATTTTCAGGCGGTAAATTATGACATTTTTTCACCAGTATTCTGGTGGATACGGTATGCCGGAATGATCAACAGATAATCGGTTGCCCCCAGCCATCACATTATTATTGGCAAAAATTATCGGTGGATATACCGCCAAAATTTTTGGCTCAAATCAATGCAATAAAAAATGATCAATTTTTTTTTCATATCATGTTGTTGGTGGTATTTACGACGGATAATTAGTTAGAAATGTATAACTTATACAAAAAAATAACCACCTGACTTCTAAAACTGATTTCCACAAACCTGCATAGAAAAAATTTCATTACAATATACATTCAAATATCTAGCTCTAATCAAGAACATAACCAAACATATATGCTATTTTTTTATCCTCTCAATAATCGAGTGTACCCAATACAATCCTCTATGTCAAAACAATAATGCCAAATGCATTCTTCTACTTCTACCATCCAACTTGAATTCTACAAAAAATATCCACATCTATTTCACCATAAATAGATCAAAGATATTAAAAAACATGTATTTTTATTGATGAATTCATCGCCCAAAATCATAATCCCTCAACTAGGTCTATTAGTACTAAAAATACACTCCATATATTAAATTTTGGATTTATTTATACTAAAATCTTTAGACTCTATGGTTGACCTACATAATTAAAGTTTACCATTAACTCCCTCTATACTATTATCAATTACATAAACAATATCATCAACAAAAAGCATACACCAAGGTACAATATTCTCCAGTAAATATCTAGTGAAAACATCCATAGCTATAGCCATGAGAATATACCAAGATACATTTTCTTGTAAAACTCTAGTGAGAACATCCATAACAAAAACAAATTAAAGGCATACACAAAGATACATTCTCTTACAAATTTCTAGTGAGAACATCCATTACAAAAGCAAAAGCATACGCTAAGATTCATTATCTTAAAAATTTATATTGGGAACATTCATATTAAAATCAAAAGGCATACACTAAGATACCTTCTCTTGTAAATGTCTAGTTAGAAAATCCAAACTCAAGGTCATGAGCTAATAACTTCTCTTACCAGTGGAGTTCAGGGTAGTTTTTTCATGAAAGTTGATGAGGGTTCGATCGGGGCATCTCTCAGATATATGGAAAGAAATGCTTGACTGTTCGGTCGGGGAAACTCTCAGATGCAACTGAAGAGAACGAAAGAAATGCTCGACATCAGGGTAGCTCTCCGTTGAAATAAAAGAGGGTTCAGTTAGGTTAGCTCTAGGATGCGAGAGAGGGAAAGAGATGAGAAGTTACGCAACAGACAAGTCAAAATAGGGCTTGCACTAGCTTTTCTGGTAAATTATCTATTGGTTATCTTATCGGTGGATAATAAGATTTTAAGATTTCATCGAGTTTAAGCAAGATGGTGCATTATTTGCTAGAAATTTTGCTGGTAACTACCAACAAAATAAGATCAAGAAATCTTTAAATATCACCGAAAAGCCTACAGAATATGTGCAGATATTTCATATGTGGAAATTACACCTGACATTTTGCCATACATTACCAGTATATATTCTGCTAGTAAATCTGCCAGTTTTACTAACATAAATATTTTTGCCAGAGTGTTCAACGATAATGATACATTTTTCTATAGTTAGGGTGAAAAAAGATGTGACATATTCTACCTTCACTAGGAGGGTAAAAAAGGATGACACAATATGTTGCCATCACTTGGAGAGTGTAAAAGGCGTCGGTTCTTTGCCTCACCAAATTGGTGGAATAGAGTTTTTAAGGGCTTCCCCGCCTTGATATAAGGGCAAAAAGAGAGTTACTATTATTTAGTGCAATACCTGGCGAAGGAGTTTCCAAGGAATAGAAGTAGGTCTTGTTGGACTGAACCAGTATAAATTTTGGTGTTCTTCTATTCTTGTTTAATTTTTACTGCAATTTTATAACTCTGCATTTAAGATGTTTCTGTGATTTAAAAATCCCGTGATATTTTTTTTTAAATAACATCATAATTAAAAATAAGATTTTCTAAAAAAAAGGTTTTCCAAATCCAAGAAAATTTTTAAATAACCAATTCACCACCACCCCCCCCCCCCCCCCCCCCCCCCCCCCCCCCCCCCCCTCTTATTTTATTTACTTTAATTCCCCCCTCTTGATTAGCCTTGGCACAATTCTAATAGGTCTAATAACATACACAAACTATCATACTACTCATCTATTCGTAAGCCAACAACTAAATAATTTGAATCAGGAAATTTATAACTAAAAAAATTGATCATATTTTGGTCAAGTTCTCAAATAAACTGACGGTATGCATAATTAAAAATAAGAACAAACCCAATAAATACATTAATAACTTTTCTAGCTCAGATTATATTTAAATAAGACGTGCCCGTTTTATACTACATTTTTATTTTCAAGATTTATAAGAAGTTAGCACATGGTCAGAGTTTTTTTTTTTTCTTGATAATGGGATAAATTAAGTGGTCTATTCATCACTTGGGAATATATTTTAATCTACTAGTTGATGGGACGAAATTATGATGAAGCTCACTTTGACTTGCTAGGAACCACCAACCAAGAAGATTTGGATTTAGAGCTTGTGTGACAAAGAAGAAGGGAGTAAATTATATGGCTCTCTAATTGATCACATGGGAGAAATAATTGTCCACCAATTAATGGGCCACTAAGTCATTCACAGATGCAAATTTTTAACAAACTCTTTCTCCTTCTAGTTCAAAAAATATAGTTCTGAATATTCTTCCATATAATTTTGTGAGATGATTAAAAGTTTAGTCTATGTTGAGTATACTATAAAATTATATATATATATATATATATATATATATATATATATATATATATATATATATGTATATATATACATATATATGTATATATATACATATATATATATATATATATATACATATATATATATATATATACATATATATATATATATATATACATATATATATATATATATATACATATATATATATATATATATACATATATATATATATATATATACATATATATATATATATATACATATATATATATATATATATACATATATATATATATATATATATAATATAATAATTAATTATTCTCTTCAGAATGATTTAGGATTCATTTAGGATAGCTTTTAAGATGCCTTCTAAAATGGCTTTATAGAACAAAAATTTCTAATTCACAAAATTTTTGTCCTAAAAAGCTATTTTAGAAAGAAGCAAGAAAATTAAGCCTTAAATTGATGCCAAATTGTCTGAATTGCATAAGCTGAATAGCTATTCAGTCAAAATTTTATTTTGAAGCTTTACTCCTATTATTTAATAAATATAGAATTATTTATTATTAAATTGAAAGTTTCTAATTTTGGTTAATTAGTTGATGTGTGAGCTGCTAATTATGAGGGCCACGCTTCCATTGAACACACCTATGAAAGCTTTATGTTTGGTTTTTATGAGCCCCATCCATGAAAAATAAAGATATCAAAGCTAAAATTCCAACTAATCTTTTGCCATTCTCAACTGAGATTGACAACCACCTACCATCCGCCTCCGGCGACTATTGATGCTACTAGCTGATTCATGTAACCTCCAATCACCAACAATGTTCAACTTTACACTGCATTCATTTTACTTCAAACCAAATAAAAAAAAGATAATTATAGTTTGTTTTGCATTCATCGAAGTAATCCCAAATATTTTAAATTCATAACATTTTCTACATTGTACTTCATTTAGTTATGGCTTCTTATTTCAAAAAATTAAATATAGTTTAATCCTTCATTTGATCTCCACTTTCAAAAGTAATAATAATATTTAGATTAGAAAATAACACAAAATTTCAACATTTTTCTAAAATTTTCTTTAAAAATTAGAAAATAAATCTGGGACAACAAAAACATAAGACATATGTAAAATCAAATAAAGGAGTTTATAACGTTTTACAATTTTATTCTTACATTAACTTTCTTTGTTTTTTTTATAGCCGATATGTTCATGTTTGAATTCAGTATTGCTAACCAACTCATCAATTGGGGAAATACTGCCAATCAGGCTTCATCTTCTGGTATGACTTTTTTTAAATATATAATAAAATTTATTTGAAATATATCATAAAATAATAAAATATTAAGATTTATTATATATATTAAAGAGAACAAATATAATAAAAAAAGAAAATGAGTTAAAATTTTAAGCACATTCTGATAAAAATTTGATCATACTATCCATAGTATACAATTTAGATATTTATCAATGCTTCAAATATATATAAATTATATTAATTTTGTATTTACTCTTACTTGATGTAGGTTTTGATAAGACATAATTATCTATGTGAAAAGCCGCTTGTGCTGCTATGTTGAAGACCTAATATGCTGATATAATTTTGAAAGCACAACAGACCCTTAACAATGTATGTAATTTGATATTTGGAACAAAAAATTTCACTAAGACAAATCTAATGTATAAAATGATTATTATACAGAAATATATAGGATTGAAATTATATATTTGTGCTTCAGAAAGAAAAAAAAAAGGAATCAATTGTAATGAGGTCAAGATATATTGATTATGCAGAAAATACACAAAAGAGTAAGTTGATTCATTTTATTTGTTTTATTTTGCATTTGTTATGTTCTTGGATCTTCTTTTTTTGAGCAAGCATTATATTTTGGGCAAAAAAGAGAAGAATTAAAAACCAAGTGACAGATACTAAAGGTACCACTAGACTAGATAAAACAAATTCTAAGCTTAAGATGAATATTGTAATGAAAAAAGACTCCTCTTTTCTTGCAACTAAGAAGGTGATTATTTCATACTTTTTCAAGCAGGGTTGTCATTCTTTTTTTCTTTGCGACATTTAGGCCAATTAAGGCAAACTCTACACGCATCGCATACATGAAGACTCGAACACAAGACCTCTTAGTTTATAGCATAAGCTCTCAACCAAAAGGCCAAGGTGAGCTATGTGAGTTGTGCTAGCTGGATTGATTGTAACATTCTTCAGTAGGGGTACTTTCTATTTCATTTCTGTTGGTTATATTGGTGCAATTTTTGATATGCTTCTTTCTCTATTTTGCAAGATCCTTTTTGTGCAGGTCATTGTTCTACTCATTTTTGGATATGGGAGCTTGCACTGAAAGCTTATGTTGGTTGCTTCCTCTCTTTTTGGGTGCTCCTTGTGCACCATAGAATGTATCTAGGTTTTATTGTATTTTGACGTTGCAGGGACCTTGAGCTCATAAGGGTTTTTATTTTATTTCTTGTAGCTCTTTTGGGCAGTACAGATCTCGAGGTCCCTTTAAGGACCTTGCAATTAATGCTCAAGTAAAAGCTTGTGGAGCCCTTTCAGATAATTCAATCCCTACCTGTAAGAGAAAGATTTTTTAGAGCATTAATATTTTTTTTTTTTAATTTTTAAACTATGGCTCTCCTATATGCTTTTCACTTACATTTTAAAATTATCAATAGTTACTGCAACAAAATACATAAAGTTTATCACACTAACATTAGATACAAAATATGGAAGAAATCATGACTTGACATAATGAAATAGAGCTGCCTGATGGCCATAAGTGCACATTGAACATGATAATAAGCTTATAATGCTTGCAAAGAGAAGCAAAAATATACAAGGCTTTATTGGGGATATTCTATGGCTTCTCCTGAAGAGCCATGGCCTTCTCAAGGCTGGACAGAGCAAGGATTGCTCCTTTCTTAGTGGCGATGATTGCGCCACAAGCATTTGTGAATATCAACATTTCTCCCAGTTTCATTCAATCCTATAATACTGACATATCATCAACAAGTTTACAGAGTAAAGCACCTGCAAATGCATCACCAACTCCACGTGCTGTCAACTTGGATAACACTAAAGGCATCAATAACACCTCAAAAATTCATGGTGTAATACTTGCATTTCTTTTCGCCAAGGGTAACCAACAGAAGCTTCACGCTTGGCCACTGCAGCAACAAAGCCAGTTCCTCTTCTACCGAATCTCTATCAGTTAATAATTCAAGCTCAACATCATTAAATTTAATGACATCAGCTTTATCCCAGACGCTCAAAATTTGTTCCTTTTCCTCGGCTTCAGATGCCCACATCAGCAACAATCTACAACCGATGGTTTGGGTCAAAAAAGAGTTGAATTCCAACTTCCTTAGCAACCTCCATGACCTTTAAATGAGCTGATCCACAATGTTTTGTAATTAAACATATAGATCCATAATGGAAGACTGTTTTTGTGTATATGAGATCTGGATCCATTTCAATTCACTTAAGAAGCATATCATCATTAGGGTTATAATAAAACATAAAGACATGCTCACCATCGGAGTGTAAAGTAATAAAAGCTAGTGTGGTGCACACTCTAGCATCACAAGTAACACCTTCTTTTGAGTCATTGTTCTCTCCAAGGATCATGTTGAGCATGCCGCCGAAGTCATCATCACTGAGCTTCCCTGTTGCACAGCCACTGAAGCAAGAAATGTCAATAATGACATCTGCCAAATCGCCTCTAGGGGCCTTTATTAATCTCACTGCCTTTGCTAGTGATATGATTAATAACATCATGATTAAATTGATTAGCATCTTACTTAAACTCATAATGAGATGATTATATCAGCTACTACCAATTAACCATCATTAGAGAGAGAGAGAATGTGTGTGTGTGTGTGTGTGTGTGTGAGAGAGAGAGAGAGAGAGAGAGAGAGAGAGAGAGAGAGAGAGAGAGAGAGAGAGAGAGAGAGAGAGAGAGGATAGAGCTTGAATGTTCATGAGGGGTGTTAAACCCTAAAGAACTAGTCCTGAAGATAACCAAGAGGGGGTGAACTAGATATTTAAAAACTTCTTTATAAAAAAAAAAAATATTTTAATATCTTGATGTGGAAATATCTTCGTACAGTAAGATATGGATTGTACAGTATGAACATTAATCATTAATTAATCACAATTTAATTACATAGTTTTTTGGGCTAAATTTAGCAAGATTTTAAATAATCGTACAGTACAATTGCAATCGTACAGTACAATTGCAATCGTACAGTACAATTGTAATCATATAGTACGAATAGTTTAAAAATCAAAATTTAAAATTTTACTGAAATTTATCTGTTTGATAGGGATTTCAGTTTGGAAGAAGTTGTACAATACAATCAAGATCGTACAATATGATTAGTTCATGAAAACTAAACTACCAATTAGTTATTAAGCCTAATCTCAGATAATAGATCATATAGTACAAATGAAATTTGCATGGTATGATTTATCTTTAAAAAATTTTATCTAAAAAAATTATCTACCTATGTGTGTGTGTTTGCTTACCCAATTTGTATACACTCTTTTATGGTCAGACTCAAGAATTTAAAAATAAAGAAAATATAAATTACAAACTCTTTTAAATCTTATTCTACCCAGTATTTAGAGGTGAGTATTTTACTTGAAATGTTAGTGCTCATAGATAAAAATAACATCTATAATATTCAAGGAAGAAAGTACTAATTCAGTCAATATTATTTGTCATCATCAAAATAACATACTAGAGATCTTGAATAGTAATAATCTCTCCCTTTTGATGATGTCAAATAATGATAGTTCATAGGCAAGATATGAGTTATTTCTTCCTAAGCTTCCCCTCACTAGATGATGGATTTTATAAATTTTAAAAGGTTACAAATAAAATCTTTAAATTAATATTTTTTTCTTTTTTAAGATGACAAAAAAAGAATAAAAAAACATAAATAGAAGATTATATTAAAAATAACATAACATATAATCAATAAAAATAGACAACTTCTCCCCCTTTTGACATCACTAAAATTGGAGTATCACACAACCAAAGAAATATAGTTATACAAGAATAAAATAAAACATAGCAATCAAAAAGCTGGAACCTGATCAAGTGGTGGTGTGGGTGTTTGAAATAACAAATGGATGGAGGCAAGTTGATGATCTATCGAGGTAAATCTTTTGCCAAAGCATCACATATCTTCCTTGTGCTGTCAATGTTGTTTTCAATGTGGTAGCCCAGTCAAGTTTCAAGTTTCTCGAGCTACTGAATAATATCATCCTGAGGGTAGGCAATTGTAAGTGGTTGTATTGGTGGTGGTGGTCCTCCTGCAAGAGGAGCATCACTTTTTCATCAAAATCTTGCTCATCATGTTCTTACCCCCAATGGAAAAGAATACGGAAGGAGGCATCCGTATAAAAGATAGGAAGATTATAAGATGGAAGAGGAAAAGTAAGTTGGTATTTGGTGTCGAGAATGTACCCTATGATATGTCCTAAGGTAATGTTTTATTTACATCAGGTACTTGGATATTGAATAGTGGTCATGTTATAGATTTAGTCTTGAATCATTTGAGCTTCATCAAATTTGGTATCTGACATGATCAAGTAAGTGACTACAGATATAAGTGTTATTAGGGTCATTTGAACCCTAGCATTTGGTATAAAGGATGTTCGAAGGACATGTTAGATGATACAGGAATTCTGAGTTAGAGTTTCAATAAGGGGTTAGTTTTGGTATGGCACATTCCTATGTAAAAGATTTTTTGGAACTTTTATCAAGCTCATTTGAGATTGGAGATTCTGGATGAGGTCCTTGGGTAGAGAGTCCTATGTGTTCTTCTAGTTCTCGCTTTAGTGATTTCTACATTTCATATCTAGACAAACAAAGTCAAGGTGATGCATTCTACATTTATCCTAAGGTTTCCTAAGAATTCATATAGGAGGATAAACTTAATGGGGAAGGCCAAGGTAAGAAGAAACTAGAGAGCGGTGAAGGCAAATAGGTTCATAACCTTAAAATTCAAGGATAGTTGGTTTAATATGCGAGATGGGAAGATCTTCACCTCTTTTAACTTATGGTAGGCTTTTTCATCTGCGATGGAGATAAATCGATCATCGAAATGACTAGATGAGGAGGAGCTCCCCTGGATTTGTCTGTCGCATTTCCTTCCACCAGCCATTGGATAGAAGGATTGAGATGATAAAAATTTGAAAGAAGTTGAGCGAGTTGAACCATTAAAACCCCCAAATTTATAGATTTTTTTATCAATCATATAGTATAATAGATGTTTGTATAATACAATTAAAGCAGTAATTTGGTTTGGATGACTTGTTAGAAAAAGTAGTAAAATCATATAGTACGGTCAATATTATACTTCACAATTGTAAGGAATTTTGCTTCATCCCGAGGGGTCGTTGGTACGACCTTTAATAAAAAGCATAATATAACACGAGCAAGTGTTCATCCAGTATAAAAGTTTAATTATTATCATATCGGCCTAGTTAAATTCATCCAAATCCAGTTTGACACGTGAATCATACCGTAAAAAGGGAGGTATTTTAAAGTATGAATGACAATAATTTCGTACCAAATAGATTTAATTCCTCAATAGTTAGTGACATGTGGATCGTACAGTATGAGTAGTGGTTCAAACAATATGATGTGTATATTAATTAATTAATCTGGACCATTCGTTAAATAAAGGATGTTATTTATGCATTTTTGAAGACCGTACAGTATGACTATGTATCGTATAGTACGATAGGAACAAAAAGTTTAGAATTTTAGTGATTCAGTGGGATATGTGTGTGAAATATCTTAAACCATTTTTTTTTTTAAACATTTTTTAACATAAACGATAAACAACATATATAAGAACAAACACATATAGAATAACCAATAATTTTTGTTTAATTTAACAAACAACAATAAATAAAATAAAAATGGGAACATGAAAAAACATATGTAGGTTAGAAACATATAGGAAGGATTGTTTGCAAATATATTTTTTTTTTAATTTTCTTGGATTAAGCATGAAGGTTTATAACTCCCGATTTTATGCTCATGGTGCTAATAAGGCCATAGGCTAGTGCTTTTGTGAATAAATCTACCAATTGATCTCCTGTAGTTATACAGTGTAATTATATATCTCCCTTGGCTACATAATCTCTTTTGAAGTAATGCCTAATATCTATATGCTTTGTGTAAGAGTGTTGAATTGGATTTTTTGATGTTTAAATTACACTAGTGCTGTCACACATAATTGGGATGATTCATATAGGTAGTCTAAGATCTAAGAGTTGTTGTTTTAACCAAGAAACTTGAGCAACACAACTCCCTAGTATTACATATTCTTCTTCAGCTGTGAAAAGGGCTACTAAATTTTGTTTTCTACTGGACCACAAAACTAAGGATTGTCCTACAAATTGAGAAGTTCCAAAAGTTCTTTTCATATCTACCTTACATCATGTGAAATCAAAATCTGAATATCCTATAATTTTAAAAGAAGTGTTGTGTCTAGGATACCATATTCTAAAGTTTAGGGTTCTTAATAGGTATCTAAGGATTCTCTTGATAGCAGTTAAGTGATTCTTTTTGGTCATCTTAAAATTTGGCACAGAGAAATAAACTAAATATTATGTATGGTATACTGACAGTCAAATAAAGAAGAGATCCAGTTATTCCCCTATATTTTTTCTGATTTACTAATTTTCCATTTGGATCTTTGTCTAATTGAATAATGGAGCTCATGCGAGTGTTCATAGCCTTAGCATTATCTATTTCATATTTTTTTCAGAATATCCTTGATATACATAGATTGACTAAGGAAAGTTCCATAATCAATTTGTTTCACACTAAATCTAAGGAAATAATTAAGGTCTCACATCATGCTTATTTTAATAAAGATCTAAATAAGATATAAACAATATAAATCTGGACAACGAGTATCTCATCTCCTACCCTTGTAAGAAAAGTGTGGTGTCTACACTAACCTTAACAATGGTTCTATCTAGTAAAAAAGTGCTTAACCTTTCAAACTAAGCCATGGGTGCTTTCTTTAACCCATACATTGTCATTTTCAATTTGAAAACATGGTTTAGAAATTATGAATTCTCAAATCTAGGGAGTTTCTCGACATAACCAACATGTTTAATTACCACATTTAAGGAGCACTCCTAATGTTCATTTGATATAATTTAAAAACCTTGAAGAAAGCAAAGGCTAACTAGACTCTTATGGCTTCTTGTCTAGCTACTGGGAAAAGGTTTCCTCAATGTATATTCTCTCAATTTGGTTATACCCCTTAGCTACTAGTATGGCCTTATTTTGTACTACTATTCCAAACTCATTCATCTTATTTTTGAAGACCCACTTTGTTCCAACCATATTTTGCTCCTTAATTCTCTTGACTAATTCCCACACATCTTTTATAAGTAATTGTTTTAGCCCTTCTTTCATTGCTAGGATCCAAAATTGATATCCTCAAGCTTGATATATATTAATGGGCCTATCATCGAGATAAATACAGATTCTTACACCTTTAGATGGGTCTCCTTCTATTAAATCTCTAGGATGACTAGAAGAATATCTCTAATCTCTAGGCAATTGCTCCTGGGGTTCTACTCTATCTCCTATTGTAAGGGTTTCTACTCCCTGAATGATATCAACTTCTTCTTCTTCTTCTTCTTCTTCTTCTTCTATTTTAGGATCAAAGGTTATATTTGATTCATTAAATACCACATGGGTATACTCTTCTACTACTAGGGTCCTTTTATTAAAGATTATACTTATTAAAGATTATATAGGTTTTACTTGTAGATGAATAACCTAAGTAGATGCCTTCATCATATTTAAGATCAAATTTTCCTAAAGGTAACTTACCATTGATTAAGATAAATTATTTATATCACAAAGCATGCAAGTGGGAAAAATTGGGTGTCCTACTTATATGGAGTATAGAGGGTGTCTTATAATGTTTGGATCAAACATTTACCCTATTTAAAACATAATATGCAATATTCACCACTTCTGCCGAAAAATATATAGGGAGAGTGTATTTAGCTAATATTGCCCTAGCAGCTTCGACTAATGTTTTATTATGTCTCAAAGTTATTCTTTTTGTTTGAGTGGTCCTAGGGGCATAGAGGTTATGTTATATTCCTATCTCTTGGCAAAAGGATTCAAACTTATTATTGTCAAATTCTCCACCATAATCACTATGGATTATTGAGAATTCAAATCCTAATTTCCTTTGAATCTAAGTGAAGAAGGTGCTAAATTCCTCAAATGACTCACTCTTATGTGCTAAGAATCTTACCCAAGTGAATCTAGAGAACTCATCAACTACTACAAATCCATAAATCTTTCCTCCAAGGTTGGTTGTACAATCTAGTTCAAATAGGCCCATATGAAGAATTTCGAGTGGCCTAAAGGTGTTGATATCCTTTATTAAATGAAATGATGATTTATTTATTTACCTAGTTAGCAGGCATCATATAGATGGTCCTTAGTGAATTCTAACTTAGGTATGTCTCTAACTAGGCCATTTTGAGTGATATTCCTAAGTGTTTTCATGTACGCATAGTATAGTCTCCTATATAATAGCTATGGATCATCTATTATTACTTTTAAACACAAGGAGTTTGAATATTCAATATAATTCAAGTCATGTAAATATTATTCATTCATTTTCCTTTTAGTGCAATTTTATCATCTTAGCTAATCATGCATTTCTTAGAAAGAAATTTTATATCGACCCTTTATCACATAGTTGACTAATGTGTAACAAGTAATGGTTTAAACTATCAACTAACAAAACATTTTTAATCATAAGGTGTTTAGAGTTTCTAATTGTTCCTGGTCCCATACGTTTCTAGTGGGTTTGTCTCCTAATGTCATATTGCCTCCAAACATGGCCTCTAGTGTGATGAACTATTTCATATCACCAGTTATATGACTCAAGCAGCCTTTATCTAGGTACCACATACTCTTACTTTGCTTTTTGTGAGAGCAGCCCTATAATGTCATTCAATGGTTATTTTTGAGATGAATGTATTCATGTTTAAATTAATGAAATGTATTCATGTTTTGCTGTGATGAATGTAATTTAGGCCTTCACACTAAATGTCTCCTATGGTGAATAGTGCAAGTGCGGGCTATGTGTCCTAACATGCCACAAGAGTAACGCCTAACACTAGTAAATGGGTTCACTAAAATATATGGGTGATGGTGCCTCTTTCTATGTTTATGTGATGAATGCTGTGTTGAGGAGTTATACCACTGAGCTACTGAAGGTGGTGATTTATTATTTTGTAGTGAATTAATTTTTGCTTGTAAATATTAATTTAAATTTTTATAACTTGCCACTTCCACTTTAAATGCATGCTCATTGCTATTGAATTAACATGCAAGTTCATCTAAATCTTTAAATGCTTATTCTAGCCCAATATGTGAGGTTTTCAAGGACTTGTGTGCATCAGATAGATTAATTTACTTCTTATTTAATACATCAAACTCATCTAATAAATTCAAATGATTTCTATCTAAAGTTGAGTGTTTGATAATTACATTAGGATGCTCTTTTGGAAATTAAGAAGTTCAATATTATGACTAGCATGCATTTTCTTAAGCTTTCTATATGAAACATGAATATTTTCAGTAATAATAAGTAGTTCATCATAGGAGAGTTGACATACCTCATCCTGATCAAGATTTTTATTAGTCATGAGATATAAATTTTTTACCTCTTTCTCTACTTCTTCTTCTTATGATTCTGAAATAGAGTCAACCCAAAGAAGTTTCTATGTCTTTTTCTTGCCACTTATGTACTTTTGTTTCTCTTCACCCATTTCTTTGATCGGGTATGTCTTTAGATTGTGGCAGTTAGCTCGAAGGTGTCGTGACTTCATGCACTCAAAGTAAATTGTATCAGAGGAAACTTTAGTAGATTTGTGACCTTTACCATTACTCTAGTTATTTGCTGACTTTTTTGTTTTCTTTATAGAAAACTCTTGAACTGGAAAATCATCAAGTATATTTCATCATCCTCATCTACTGATGAGCTGTTACTATCAGAATCATCTGCTTTTAGTGCCACTGTTCTTTCCTTTTTTTTTCTCCAGTATCCATTTTCCTTTGACTTAGTACTTGCTCATAAGCAATAAGTGATCTAAGTAAATTGTCAATAGAGTAAATATTTAAATCCTTTGATTTAGTACTTATAGTTATTTTTGCATCATAAGAGCTAGGCATACAATGTAGAATTTTATAAACTTTTATTAAATTTGATAGTTCTCTAACTAGTGCATGCAAGGATGTTACTATCTGGGTGAACCTAATGTATATTTCAAAAACAATCATGTTAGGTCTCATGATAAAAAGTTTATAGTCATACAAAAGTATGTTTAGCCTAGATTGTTTCACTTCACGTGTTCCATTGTAGGTGATACACAATCTATCCTAAATATCTTTATTCGGTAGTGCGTGTAGATACTCACATATAGTCTTTGGATTTTAAGGCACAAAAGAAATAATTCAAACACTTAGAATTCAACTCTACAAGTGCCCTATGATTATTACTTCATTTATTAAAGGGAATATTTATTTTAACACCATTAACAATATGCGATGGAGGTGAGTAACCAATTTGAATCATACACCAAATTCTATAGTCAATGGATTGTAGAAATGTAGACATGCAAATTTTCTAGAAATCAAATGGGTTGTTTTTGAATAAAGGTGGGTGGGTTGTTGAATAACCCAAAGCAATGCTGCGATTATCAAAATTTGCAATTGATCATTTATGTCATGGTTTTCTAAAACACTTTTATTTAGACCCAACTTTGATACCACTTGAAGGTACGAGATGTCTCTAGAGGGGGGGGGGGGGGGGGGGGGGGTGTGAATTGGAGCATTTAAAATAATCCTAAGCAAGAGTACTCTTTTTTATTTTTTTCATATTAATTAGAAATAATAAATTTTAATTTTTATATGCAGAAGCTAAAAAATTTAATATGTCTTGAAAAATAGTGATGATGAAATTCTAATTATCACAATAGAATATTAATCTTAGAAATTTATTAAGCAATTATAACAAAGATGAAGTACAAATACATGAGATTTTATAAAGGTTTGGTCAGACCTTAACCTACATCCACTCCCTTGAGTCCTCCACTCTAAGTATTGCACTAACACAAACTGACTCTCATTTTCCTCCCTCAGCATGGTGGAGAAGCCCTTACAATACTCTCTTTTACCAAGCTAGTGTAGTAGAGAACCAAAACTCCTTTCACAAGCAGAGAACCATTACTCCATTTTCTCCCACCTATAAAAGGAAGAGAACCTCAAGGACTGACTAAGAAGCCTCTGTCTTTAGAGAGCTCCCACATGACTCACCAAGGCCACAAGAGGAGTAAGTATGTGGCTAGCCTAGAGCAAGTGTTCAGTAAGACCAGAGCAATCGTGTGATTCCCCTCACACTCCTTCTCCCTCACGCTCAAGCTCAACTTCTCTTTCCTTTCACAAACCTTGATTTTTCTTGAAAGCTACCTCTCAGAGTTCCTTTTTTAGCCACATTCCTATCTTCACATGTTTTTAGAAAAAGTCTAAAGAATTACATTTATAATAGGCTTCAAGAAACCTAAAACTTCAAGTTAGCCATCACAATTTATACACTACGATCCAAATTTGTATAGTACGATCAGTTTAAAACTAGTTCTACCCAATATGTAGAAGAATGAAAAGTTCATAATTTTTAACACATTGATTGTATGATCTAGAGATTGTCTAGTACTATCTATAATATTTCCTCTGTTCCTACAGTTTGAATCCTGGGCGACCAAAAGCCATCTCTATTAATCATCCCATACTATATACTTTGTATAATACAATTATTTAATTTCATGTAGTTCATCCAATATGATATTAATATCATAGTGTATGATTAAAATAATAATTATGGTTTCATCTGGTACGAACTATGGGATAATCAAATTCCTTCTCTATTCTTCACACATTAAGATAAGGTTCGTATATTACGAACATAAGTTATTAATTAACCATTATTTAATTGCATAATTATGAGGGTTAATTTTAGCAAGATTTTAAATGATCGGATATTATGATTGTAATCATAGAGTATGAATAGTTCAAAAGTCAAATTTCAAAATCTTACTTAAAATAATCTCGTTGCTAGGGTTTTAAGATAAAAAAAATCATACAATATGATCAAGATCATATAGTATGATTAATTCAAAGAAACTAATCTTCAATGTAGACATTAAGCCTATTCTCAGAAAACAGATAATACAATATAAATGAAAATCATACAGTATGATTTGTCTTTAAAAAATTTTATTTATTTAAAAAAAATTCTCCCCTTATGTGTGTGTGCATGGTCATCAAATTTATATTTATCTTTTGTGGCCAAGCTCAAAAAATGAAAAAAAAAAATACAGAAATTACATACTCTTTCATATCCTATTTTACCTAGTCTTGAGCGGTGTGTATTTTACCTGAATTGTTAGTGCTCATAGACTAAAATAACATCTAAATTATTTAAGGAAGAAAGTAATAATTTAGTTAATATTATTTATCATCATCAAAATCATAGACTAGGGTTCCAGAATTGCAACAAGGGGAACCCAATGCCACCATTGACTTGATCTAATTGGGATATGGATGGAATTTGGTTCAAGAGGAACCCCTCTTTGGACACTTCGTACAAGTGGAATGGCTAAACCATATGGGACCAAGGCATGGATCTTCAAGAGGGTCGGGGTTTCTTGAGGCCTCAATGGGTCACCCCATGGTTTGAATAGGTTTGGAGAAGTTTTGGTCAAGAGGATTGAAAGGGTGTAAGTGTATGGAAGGTTTGGTCAAACTTAATTGACTTGGTCAACCAAGTCAACCTAGGGTCAAGGGTTGGGTCCATTGAGTTCAAATTAATCATATGAACTCAATTGAGTTGGTTTCAACTAAAGGCTAGGCTATTTGGTTTGAAAAGTGTTCAAATGCCTCCTCCATATCATTATTAGGGTCAACCTCCTCCCATACAGATTCCTCAACCTCATCATTTTCTTCATCATTAACTGCTCTAAATGTTGGATTCTTTTTACTTGAAATTAACTTGCTTAGAAAATGATTTCTAAGAGATTTAATTATAGTAACGCTAGCTATTGCATTTACTCTTGAGAAGCTTTCACCATATGCATTATTGATTTGAGATATTGAGAGTGTGCTTTAAAGCTCATATACTCCTTTCCACATAAAGCACAACTATATAACATAGGTTCTTCACTTATCTTTTCATGTTCCTCAGCTAAAGCTAATTTTCTTTTCATGAGGGTTTGGAAAAAGTGCTAGTTTCTAGAGAGGGTCTAGTTTTCTAGAGAGATAAACTGTGTTTTTCAAATTTCTTGCTTCCCTCATCTTTCTCTTTCGGGTTGGGTGGTAACTGTCTTCCCTCTGGTAGCTTTTGGTGGATCTTATGGAAGATAATTGCTTAGCAACATCTGGTTTCTAGGCAAATTTTTGAAATGGTTTGAGGGTCTCTAGGCGATCTTCTACTAATGTTTTTAATGAAGGTTTTAGAGGTTCATCTTTTCTTAGTGTTCATAATAAATTATTCAAAGATATACCTTTTGTTGTGGATCTATGGCTTATGATTTTGATGATAGCAAATATTCTTTTTCTCTATGACTGCTTTCTACTAACATTTTAGGTTCACACGATCGGACTGCAATTTAGAATCAGCTCAAGATTGGGTAGACTAGGTCTGAGTCAGTTTGTACACTTTTTCCTTTCTTGAGTCTATTGTATTTGTTGTGCCTCCTGATGCTTTGTAACGTTTAAGAGTTTTTGACTGTTCCCTAGAGTTTACTGTTTTTGATAACATCGTCCTGGACGATATTTATATCGTTCGGGATGATCTGTTTAAAAGCAGAAACCCTAATTAGGGCATCCTCATTAAAGTAGCTGTCATTATGCAAAACACATCTTCCTATACAATTTTGTATCGGCCAGGATGATAGACTCAATTCAGAAAGAATCTGCCGCCAGATCTACTTAAAAATTTCTTATTTTTGGATATCGGCCTGTGGATGGGCCTTGACTATAAAATATCGACCATGACGATCCAGGAAAATTTTCCCAAAATTTCTCTGGCAATTTTGGAAAGCAATTAATAAAGATTTCGTCTGGGCCGATCACAAGATTGTCCGGGCCGATTAGACATCGGCCAGCTTCATTTCAGGGCGATATTCAGGATGATTTTCCTCATATTTGAACAAATCGGCTAGGACGATATGCCTATCATCCTGGATGATAATGTCGGCAACTTGCATTAATGAGTTCGTTTTGAGATCTTTTATTTAAGCTATGACATGACACATTGTAAGTGTCTTTGGCAGCCATTGTAGCTTCATTCTTGTGCGGGAAACTTGAAGAGAAATCCTGAAAGGGAGTGAGGAACGGGTGAAGTCTGAGAGAGGGAGAAGATCTTGTGAGGGGGGACTCAAGGGAGTGTGGAGGGGGATTCCACACGGTTGCTCCAGCAGGCTTGCATCTTAATACCGTTAAATTCAAGGCTTGTTTTGAGAGAAGTTCACCAAAGAAGATGTTCACATTGATGTCAAAAGACCCAGCGACTACACCACACTGGGGAAGGTGGAAGTGATTTTGTAAGGGCTTCTCCGCCTAGCTGTGGGGGCTAAAAGAGAGACCTTGTTTTAGTGCAATACTTGGAGGGTGCCTCCAAGGAGTGGACATGGGTCAGGGTTTGACCGAACCACTATAAATCCGGCGTGTTCTTTGTGATTATTGCTTTTGCATTATTTTCTTCCGCACTTTTATTTCTGTGGTGATTTTGGTTTGAGTTTTATCTTTGGTTTTAAAGTTATCCAATTCACCTCTCTTTTTGTTAGCCTTGGGCCAGTTCATAAGGGCTTAGCATCCCTAACGAACTTTCTAGTGCCATTAAAGCACTTTAAAGTTGTATCATAGCCGTTTTTAAAAAATAAGTTTTTAAAAGCTTTTGAATATTAATCAATGGCTAACTTTGGGAATCATAATATTGTGGAAGGATATTTAATCACCAAACCACCTTTATTTAAAAATATGTCATTTGATTTTTGGAAAACTCGCATGTCTATTTTCTTACAATCGATAGATTTTCGTATGTGGCATTTGATTTTAAATGGTTATTCTTCACCGTCATGAGTTTTATAAGGAATTAAAATTGATATTCCTTTTAATCAATGGAGTATGAATGAACAAATCAATGACCAATTGAATGCAAAATTTTTAAACTACTTTTTTTGTGCTTTAAATTCGTAAGATATTATGTTAGTATCCACATGCACTACTAATAAGGAAGTTTGGGATAAACTACACACCATATATGAAGGAAATAGTGAAATCAAGAAATCCAAGTTGAATTTGTTAATGCATGATATTGAATTAACTGTTTTCCATGAAACCTTATGAGACGATCTTAGACATGTACACTAGGTTCATTCAAATTGTATTATAATTGCATGCCTTAGGAAAAGAGTTTTCATATTTTGAAAAAGTCAATAAAATTCTTCATTGTTTACTTAAAAAATTTGATGCCAAAGTTGTTGCTATTTGTGAATCAAAAGATTTGAATGATTATTCTATTGATAATTTGACTGGCTCACTCATTGCCTACGAGCAAGGTTTGGGTCAAAGACTTTTGGATGCAGGTGAAATGATTGTTCTAAATACTGAAGATACTAAAAAAGATTGCTTAATTGGTGGCGAATGCAATGACTTGTCAAGCAAATCACAAAGCTCACCAAAGCATAAGCAAAAGTGGAAAAAAGGTAAAAGTGGTAAGGATGTCCATATTTCTTCTGACGTTATTTGCTTTCGATGTAGGAAGCCTGGACATATGAAAAATCAGTGCCCTAATTTAAGAATTCTTCCTATGAAAGAAAAGGGCAAGGTGAAGCAAAATTTAAACTGGGGAAATAATGAAAGGCAAAAAATCTCATGTGCAGATCTGGTTTCTGAAGCATCGGACCAGGAGAGAGATGAAAAATCTACTTCCTATTTTTTCTTGAAATCTTTGGTAAGTTATGTTTGACTTCTCTAAAATAGTAAGAGGAAGGGAACTCATGATTTTGTTTCTCTTTCTCTCTTCTTAAAGAGGTTATTTTACTTTTGATTCAAAATCTTCATCATATTTTAAATTGGATTTTGAAACTAATTTTTTTTCTCCCTATATTTTTTTCTATCGCATAGGAATCTTTTGCAAGATTGTTGAATCCACCATAAAATTCTTTTAATCAAGTTGTTCGTGTTGTCAATAATTTGGGTTTACTTTAGCTTTGAAAATATAAGAAAGAAAGTATATTTTTTAATAATTAAAAAAAGTGGCCAATGATGCCAAACTAAAAGATGCGCAATGACGCCAAATTGAAAAGAAAAATAATACACAAAGTGTATTAAAAATCAAAAGAAGCTCAAAGAGCCATTCAAGTGATAAAGGGCATAAAATGAGCCCACAAAAAATATACTAATTTTTTCTTATACTACTAAAAACTTAAGAAAATCCTTGATATGATCGAAACTTGTGCTTGAAAATCATGGTTCCTGATTCAGCAATTTGTGCATTGATCTTCTATTAGATATGTTTTATGAAATGAGTTTTGAAGAATTAATGTTTCTTTTTCCCATTTATTCCTTGATTTGGATATTGGATTAAAAAGTTTTTGAGCCTTTAAAAGAACTTGTGTTTAGATTATCAAATTATGAATTTCTAACCTTTTCTGGGCTATGCGTTGTCAATCCAATTCTACTAAGTTTTTGATTAAAACAAAGAGTTAACTTTCTCAGTTTAAGAATATTTGTTTTTTCACTAGATCAGGGAACGTTTTTGTCTTTTGTTCATTTTGTTTTTTGTTTGTGCCTCATTTCTTTTTGATAATGTCAAAGGGGGAGAACGTACTACTAAATTTGTATCATTTTTTTTTCTTTTTCAATAATTTAAAACAATAAAAATATTTTTATCTCCCCTATTTTTTAAAGTGTTATTCTAGTAAGGGGGAGATTAGGAGAAAATGTTCCTTTTTGTAAATTCAAATTGAAATGTTTGTCATCATAAAAAAGGAGGAGATTGTTGCTGATCTATGGCTTATGATTTTGATGATAGTAAACTTTTTTTTTTCTATGACTGCTTTCTACTAACATTTCAAGTTCACACGATCAAACTGCAATTTGGAATCATCTCAAGATTGGGTAGACTAGGTCTGAGTCAGTTTGTACACTTTTTCCTTTCTTGAGTCTATTGTATTTGTTGTGGCTCCTGATGCTTTGTAACGTATAAGAGTTTTTGACTGTTCCGTAGAGTTTACTATTTTTTATAATATCGTCCTGGACGATATTTATATCGGTCGGGATGATCTGTTCAAAAGCAGAAACCCTAATTAGGGCATCCTCATTAAAGCAACCTTTATTATGCAAAATACACCATCCTGGATGATTTTGTATCGGCTAGGACGATAGGCTCAATTCAAAAAGAATCTGCCGCCAGATCTACTTAGGAAATTCTTATTTTTTGATATCGGCCTGGACAATAAAATATCGGACAGAACGATCCAGGACAAATTTTCCAAAATTTCTCTAGCAATTTTTGAAAGCAATTAATGGTGATTTTGTCCGGAACGATTAGACATCGGCCAGCTTCATTTCAGGGCAATATTCAGGATGATTTTCCTTATATTTAAACTAATCGGCCAGGATGATATGCCTATCGTCCTGGATGATAATGTCGGCAACTTGCATTAATGAGCTCGTTTTGAGATCTTCTATTTAAGCTATGACATTACATTTTGTAAGTGTCTTTGGCAGCCATTGTAGCTTCGTTCTTGTGGGGGAAACATGAAGAGAAAACTTGAAAGGGAGTGAGGAACGGGTGAAGTCTAAGAGAGGGAGAAGATCCTATGAGTGCGGACTCAAGGAAGTGTGGAGGGGGATTCCACATGGTTGCTCCGGCAGGCTTGCATCTTAATACCGTCAGATTTAAGGCTTGTCTCGAGGGAAGTTCACCAAAGAAGAAGTTCACTTTGATGTCAAAGGACCCGGCGACTCCTCCGCACCGTGGAAGGTGGAAGTGATTTTGTAAGGGTTTCTCCGCCTAGCTTTGGGGGCTAAAGGAGAGACACTTGTTTTAGTGCAATACTTGGAGGGTGCCTCCAATGAGTGGAAGTAGGTCAAGGTTTGACCGAACCACTATAAATCCGGTGTGTTCTTTCTTATTATTGCTTCTACATTATTTTCTTCTGCACTTTAATTTCTGTGGTGATTTTGGTTTGAGTTTTATCTTTGGTTTTAAAGTTATCTAATTCACCTCTCTTTTTGTTAGCCTTGGGCCAGTTCATAAGGGCTTAACATCCCTAATGAACTTTCTAGTGCCATCAGAGCACTTTCACCTTTGATTTTTAATGATGGAGGACTATTGAATACTAAGAAAATCTTAGCAGTTATGGGTAAAGGTAAAGATTTGATGATTGAAGAGGAGTTCAAAAGTTCGAGACCTTTTAACTTCATATCCATAATTCAAGGAGTTGTTGGAAAATTTGATTATGAAGCTTATTTTTCATATGGTTTATAAATTTTTGGAAATAAGTTTTATTATTCCATTTCTCTTCATGCATCCGACAAATTCTATTTTTTTAGAATATATCATCGATGGTTGATAAATTCAGTGAGAATGTACAGAGGGTTTCTTATATTATTCCTTAGAAGGTGTATTCTTTACCTTTTGGATGATCGTGAGAAAGTCCACCAATGTGCTTCTGGTGAAATTAATTTGATGAGTCAAGAGAATCATTAGTTAACTGCTCTTATTAAGGAAATTTTGATTGAAAATGCAAAGACAACTCTATGGACGAGAAAACTAAATATTAGAATTGACAATTTGGACTTGGATTCTTGTCTTACTAAGGATGGTAAGGAAGTAATGTTGAATTTTTAAAAAGAGGAAGAGAATACAAGGAAGTTGGAGAATGCTTTTGCTGTTAAGGTGTCTGGTGAAAATATACATTTTCATGTGATATGCTTTGAGTTGAGACGATAGTGGACTCGATTTGGAAAATTTCATATAACAGGGTTTTGCTTAGAATGGGTGATATGTTCATTTGAAGAATCTGCAATCATGGAGTCTATTATGTTTGAAGGACTGTGGTATGTTAAGGGACATATTATCAGTATTGATAAATGGTCTCCTATGTTCTCTCCATCTTTACTTAAAGGGCTGTGAGCTCCAGTATGGATTAGGATGCCTAATCTACCTTTGTAGTGTTAATATGAGATTAATGTATGCATAATATCTCAAGTTTCAAACCTTATTATTAGATGAGAATATGTCTTCACGGGGAAGGAGAGAGTTTGCTAGAGTATTTGTTCCAATCCTATTGGACAACCAACCTCCCTTAAGAGTTTACAAGGAAGGGAGTGCGAGAAGGTTTTTTTAAAAAAATAGAATATTGGGATTTTTCTATGCTTTGTTTTAAGTGTGGTAAAATTGGTGATTTTAAAATAAATTTTCCTAAAGTGAATTTGGAGATGGCTAAGAATGATGTGGAATCGGTGTTATCCAAGGATGCTGAGGTCCATGCCTATAAAGAAGAAGGTGCTAAAAGTGGTAATGACAATACTAGTGCTGAATATGGGTCATGGTTACATGTTAATTATGGAAAGAGAAGGTTCAAATATAATGATATGAGGTTGAAGAAGCAGGGTGGGGTTCCTTCTACTATTAGTTAATTCTAAAGTAGAAACTATTCTGGTTCAGAAAGTTGAAATAAAACCTGGGTCTTCATCTATCTAGCTTGCAGTATTGGATTCTATTTAGGTGCGGAATATTGATTGTGGGGTTGGTGAGAATCTTGCTGCTTTTCCATCTAGTACTGCTGTGGATTCTAGACGTGATGAGTGTGGGAAACATTTATCTACTTCTGGTGTTATGATGGTTAATAAATTTAATCTACTTTTTGGTTTGGAGGAGGAGGGAGGTTCTTAGGTAGATGAGTTGGTGGTCATTTCGGGACTATTATGGAGGAGGTGGTGTGTTTTCCTATTGAGGGGAAGCATGGATCATCTTGGCTGAATGTGGTTAGAGTTGGAGTAGGTGCAGCGGGTGTTATTTTGGAGGAGAACGTTGGGAAGGTGAAATATAATTCTTTTAACAATGATGTTGATGATGATTGTAGTTCATCTAGATATAAATTTAAACTTCAAAAAGAGCTAAAATCTTTGGGATCATGTAATATAATTACTCGAAGCATGAAGAATTAAATTGGAAACAATAAGAGGAGTGGGGGTCCTTGCCCCGTGATCTCTTAATGACTTCTTTTACTTTTTATAATTAAAGAGGGGCTAAGAAGAAGGAGGCCTCTTTATATCATAAGGAGTTAAAGATCATGATCATGTTTTCATTGGGCTTATTGAGATAAAGGTTTCTTTGATTGATAAGGTGCAGATAAATTGATTAAGGGGCATGAATTGAGATTTTTTCCTAGTCCGTTTTGATGGATTTTTGGGTGGATTATTGTTCTTATGGTGGTCTTATTTGACTTCATTCTCTATTATTAATGTTTCTTCACAATATATTATTGGCAAGGTGAATGTGACTAATAAAGGAAGTTGATTAGTTTCAATAGTTTATGGTAGTAGGGACATGAATAAAAGAAGATCTTTATGGGAGTGATTGGAGTTGAATTCATCTTAAGATCTTCCTTTGGTAATTGGAGGAGATTTTAATTATATTTTGTCACAAGAGGAGAAAAGACTGGGGGAAAAGTTTGTTTTTTGTCAAGGTTCAAAGGACATGAAGATGTCTATGAATAATAATGACTATCATGAGGTTGGATTTGTGGGTCCTAAATTTACCTGGTGTAATAATAAGATTAGAGCAGCTCGCATTTTTGAATGGCTTGATAGGATTTTAATAAATTATGTGCACTGAATTCTATTCATCTTGCTTTGGTAAGACATCATTCTAGAGTGGTTTCGGATCATTATCGAATTGTATTAGAGGTTTATAAACCTATTATTTTCTATAATAGAATTGTTTGATATGAGAATGTGTAGTCTTTTTATCATGCGTCATCTACTATTATAGTTAAATCAATAAGAATGTTGTGGGAGATGATCCAGCCCTTGTGCTGAATTTGTTGCGACTTATTTTTAAATCTATGCTTTTGTATCATGTGAGTTTTTGATGATATCAAAATATTATTGTGTTGATTATTATTTCTCCTAACACATATTGGAAAAACCTTGTTTGTATTTTTTATGTGTACAAATATTTCAGGAAATCATACTTCAGAGTACTGAAGAGTTTTAAATAGATTAGCTTAGTGTTTCTTATAATTGAAGTCTGTACCTTTTTCTATTTTCTTGAGTCTAAGAGAGTGTGATTGTAATTGGATAACCGTGCACACACACACTAGGGGAGTGAGTCAAAACCTATATTTTTAAAACTAATCATATTGTACGATGCTTAATTAGTACTGGATAATTTGTCCTGAGTGTTCCTCTAGAAAGAAGTTAGTCAAGTTATGCCTTGAAATTTTCTTTTATATTATTCATACTATACAAAGTAGGAATCGTACAAATGACTTCTAGAGAATTAAACTGATATGTACTAGTTTGTCCTGAATGAACTCATCATTTTCAAACTGATCATACTATATGAAATTAGTTTCATACAGATGACGTCCATTGTATGAAATGGGCACATACCAATTTTTCCCTTAGGAACAAGTAAATTTTTTTAACTGTTCATACTATAAAAAATTAGTTTTGTAGAAATGATGTCCATAGTACAAAATAGCCTTTTCCATGTTTGTACCATGCAAAACATGATTTGATTAAAATAGTTCATACTGTATGATGTGGGGTTTGTATAGATGACAATCAAAGTACAAAATGGGATTGTATGAAATCATATCAGATGAACTTGTTCAATTTTGAAATGTTCATATTGTATGTTGTCAATTCGTACATATGACTGATTGAGTATGAAATCAGTTCGTCCAAGATCTTACAAGGATTTTTTGAACTATTCATACATATAAAGTATGATAATACTGTATGATCCAAGACAATCAAATAAAATGTTTTAATTTTTTGGATGCTTTTTTCTATCTTTCAAATTTAAGAGTCCAAAAAACTAACTAACACAACTCCTACTATGAATTTATTTTTAGAGTGCACTTGGGGACTGTTTGGGAGAGTGTCTTGGGATTGGAGAGTGAGAGATCTCTTAAGAGGGACTTGTGAGGGGATTCATAAGGTTGAACAACAATTAGGATTTTATTCTTATTCTTCAAAGTACTACCCTACTTTATTGAAGACTCTTGAAAGAAGATTTTTAAAAGACACCGGTACTCTGCCAACACTAGGAGGGCGTAAAAGGATGTCAGTTCTCTGCGGTCATCAGGTGGATAAGAAAGGATGTCGGTACTCTACTGACACCAAGAGGGTGTGAAAGGATGTAAATTATCAACCATCACCATGAAGGTAAGAAAGGACGTCGATACTCTACTAACACCAGGAGGGTATGAAAAGACACTGATTCTCTATCATTATCAAGAGGGTAAGATAGGATGATGGTACTCAGCCGCACTAGGGTTTGGTGGAAGAAAATTTATTGTAAGGGCTTCTCTGACTTACTGTTGAAGAAAATGGAGAGTCACTTTGGGGTGTAACACCTGAAGAGAGAGTCTTTAGAGAGTGGATGCAGTTCTAGTTAGACCAAACCATTTTAAAACTCTAATTTTTTGTATGTCTTCACTTTTTCTATATTTCTATTTTATGTAAGTTTAAATTTTATGTTTGGAAAAGTAATTTTTAGAAGATTTATCATTATGATAAAATCAAAAATCAGTTTTATAATTTACCAAGAAAACTTTTAAATTACCAATTCACCCCCCTCTTGGTTAGCCTAAGGACAAATATTTAGGTCTAACATCCTATTCGAACATTCAAGTAGTATAAGAGCCTAGTCATAAAAATTAAGATTTAGACAACATTTTGAAAATGATCATGACTACTTTTGGAAATCGTAACACCAAAAATTATTTGATCACTAGACCACCACTGTTTGATAACATCTCTTTCAACTTTTGAAAAACATGTATATCTACTTTTCTTCAACTTGTTGACTATAAAATGTAGATTTTAATACATGAAGGCTACCCTAGACTAACTAGACTTATAAATGTCATTACAACAGAAACACCATTCACTGATTGGTCAATATAAGAAAAAGAATTAGCTCACTTGAATGCTAAATGTTTAAAAAACTTTTTACGTGCACTTAAGTCTGAAGACTACATATGTGTTTCTACTTGTAAAATCGAAAAAGAACTTTGGGATAGATTTTGCATAACATGTGAAGGAACTAATGAAGTTAAATTATTTAGTTTGAACATTTTATTATATGAGTATGATCTTTTTTATATGAAACCAAATAAATCAATCACTAATATGTGAACTCATTTTATACAGATAGTCACTTCATTGCATGCATTGAGTAGGGAACTAATGGACTTTAAGAAAGTAAAATTCTTTATTTTTTGCCTACTACATATGATGCTAAGATAACTATAATAACTTAGTCAAAAGACATAACTATTTATTTTATTGATAATATGCTTGGATAATTAATTTTTTATGAGTAAGGAGTGATTCAAAGACAGATTGATGTAAGTGTCAAGCGGACGGA
This sequence comes from Dendrobium huoshanense, assembly GCA_016618105.1. Classification (NCBI taxonomy): domain Eukaryota; kingdom Viridiplantae; phylum Streptophyta; class Magnoliopsida; order Asparagales; family Orchidaceae; genus Dendrobium; species Dendrobium huoshanense. The sequence continues at coordinate 66,965,708 of CM028359.1, read as the reverse complement.
GAAAAACTTTACATTGAAAGTAGATAGTTAGAAAATGATCAGTCTTAGCCTGATGATGAAGATGATATTGCCTTATTGATAAGGAAATTTAGAAGTTTCCTTAATAGGAAGCAAAGGAGATGTCCATAGTGGAATAAGGGTAAGTTCCACAAAAATGCTAAAGTTTCTAATGATGTAATTTTTTATGAATATAGGAAGCCTGGACATATCAAATCCAATTGCCTGGATCTCAAAGCTAATCTTAGCAAGGAGAAGGTTGAGGAGAAAACCAATATTAAGAAGGGCAAGAAGAGATTATAGAGAGCATTTTGGGTGGACTCAGCTTCATATTCCTCAGAAACTAAAATAGAGGAGGAAGTCATGAACTTGTATTTAATGACCGATAATATTGATTAGTTAAATGAAGAGGAGGTATGTTACTTAACCTATGATGAATTATTTGAAGTTTATGAAAAAATTCATACTACATATAGGAAACTAAAAAATGTGCATGCTAAGTTTAACTTAGTATTTTTAGATTTATAAAAGGAGCATAAAATTCTTAGGAAAGATTACTCATTGATTGATAGCAGCCACATAAAAGTTTTGGATGAATTTTATGATTTGAGCAAAAAGCATGAACTATTGAAATCATCACATACTGAACTTGAAAATGATTTTAAAATATTTATGGATTAATCTAATTGTAGAGAGAATTGTTTAAAAGTTGATAATTTAGTTTTAGAAAGTGCAAACTCACATCTTAGAGGCAAACTCACTTGAATAATTTTTAAATCTTGATCAGAAGCCTTAAATATCAAAACCTAGGAAAATCTAATATATCAAATGTTTTTCTTGTGAAATGATTGGTCATATTTCTCAAACTTGCATTATTCATAATAATTCATATCTAGTATAGAGACCTAAGATACATAATTCACAGTATATCAAACATGCATATAGATTATTATTGCCAAAAGTTGAACCTAAACATATTTGGTTTCCCAAGTCTAATATTTGATCATTTTATAGAGTCGATCTCATATAAGACCTCATGAGAGCATTTAGTACCTGGACAATGGATGTTCGAAGCATATGACTAGAGACACGACATAATTTATATTGCTGGAAGCTAGGAATGGATGAAATGTTATACTAGGAGATAATATTATAAAGAAAATGGTAGGTACAACAACAATATATATTTTTTTGAAAATATCTTATTAGTGGAAGACTTAAAGCATAACTTGTTGAGAATTAGTCAGTTATATGATAAAGGTTATATTGTAATAATTTTTTTTCCACAAGCTGCCTAGTAAGACAAAATGGAACTGATGTATTACATGGAAATAGGGTAAATAATGTGTACATGCTTGATTAAAATTTTCTTAAATCTTCTAATGCTTTTTTTCTCAAAATAATTACTAATGAATCGTGATTATGGCATAGGAGACATTGCCAGGAAAGTTTGAAAAATCTTAGGAAGATTACCCAAAAAGAGCTAGTTAAAGGTATATCTAAACTAGACTTCACTAAAGATCACCTGTGTGAAGCATATCAATTATGAAAATAGGTGGAGTACTTTCATTCCATTATAGATCTTAAAACTAGCAAACCACTATAAATCATAAATATGGTTTTTTTTATTGGTTAACACTATAAGTCTAAGAGGTATAGTTTTTTAATTTATAATAATTGATGATTTTTCAAGATTTATTTAGGTTAAGTTTTTATTTTATAAGAGTGAATCATTTGAGAAATTTAGATGCTCTTCTTCTTTGATTCAGAAGAATTTAGGGTGTGAGATTATATCAAATCAAAGTGATCATATAGGAGAATTTAAAAATAAAAAAATTGAAATTTTTTAAAAATATATAAAATTGATAATAATGTTTTAACACCTAAGACTCCTCAGTAGTGGGGTTGTCAAAATAAAGAATAGAACATTAATGAAAGATTCTAGAGCTATGTTGGTAGAATAATTATTTTTAAAATATTTTTGGGCTAAAGTGGTTAGTACAGCATAGTATGTTCTAAATAAGGTGAATACTAGATCCAAATTATATAAGACACCCTATGAACTTCTTAAGAGAAGAACACCTAATATTTCATATTTTCATGCTTTTGGATGCAAGGTGTTCATTCATAATAATGGTAAAACTCCTTTAGAAAAATTTGATCCTAAATCTGATGAAGAAAGTTTTTTTTGGATATTCTAGTTTTGGCAAATCCTATAGAGTTTTTAACAAGAGAACTTTAGTAATTGATAAGATCACATATATTATTTTAATGAATCTAGCATTTTGAAAGAGCAAAGTTGGAAGAAAATCATATTGAAAAAATCTCCCAAGAAATTGAAAACTCAACTTTGTAAGAGAATGTTGGATTGAGAAACCCTTTTGTAAGAGAGTTTAGGGGAACCTTATGAGGGTTTTAGGACTTGTCATGGACTTAAAAAAGAAGTGGACCAATTTTCCTTTATATTTATGATTAAGCCCACTAAGATAAATCAAGCACTTTTGGATAAATTTTAGATTTTGGACATACAAAAATAATTAAATCCATTTATTAGAAATAATGTTTGGTAATTAATTGAAAGGCATAAGGATCAAATTATTATTGGAACTAAGTGGGAATTCAAAATTAAAATGAATGATTCAGGTGTTGCGATTAGAAATAAGACAAGATTGGTGGCCATGTGTAAAATAAAATAAAAGGGATTGTTTTTGAAGAAACTTTGGCCCTATAGTCAGACTTGAAGCGTTAAGGGTTTTACTAGCATTTACCTATTTTATGGGTTTTAAATCATATCAAATAGATTTTAAGAGTGCCTATCTTAATGGGATGATATAAAATGATGTTTATATTGAGCAACCTTCAGGGTTTAAAAATTCAAAATTCTCAAATAATGTGTTTAAATTGAAAAATGCATTATATGGAATAAAATAGACACTTACGGATTGGTATGAGGGGTTAAGCACTTTCTTATTAAAAAGGAAAGGAAGTGTGGACACCACTCTCTTTTTAAAAAGGATAGGAGATGGCATACTCATTGTTCAAATATATGTTAATGATATCTTATTTGGATCTACCAATAAAAATCTTTGTGATGATTTTTCAAAAATAATGAGTAGTAAATTTGAAATGTGTTTGATGGGGCATTTGAGTTATTTTCTTAATTTTAGCATAAAGTAAAATGAGGAAAAAAACTTTTCTTAGTTAGTCAAACTATATATTAAGGACATCCTCAAGAAATATAAAATGGATAATACTAAACTAATGACTATACGTATGAGTTCCTTAGTACAGTTAGATAAGGACTCTAAGGACTATACGAATGAGTTCTTTGGTCGAGATCAGAGGGAGAAGATTTCAAAGGAGAAGAAGGATCCATAGCTCTAGCACCTGCACTTGACTAGAATTTCTTCCAAGAAATGGTCTAGCATTTTGAGAGACTAAAAACTTGTTTTGATCAATGCTTTGATCAAATTGAGATTCATAAAAATCTGTAGGATGCTTGATCCAATGAGGACATTGGTTAGATCAAAGGGAAATTTAAATCTATTAACACTAATATATCTACGTTAGAAGTTACTATAGAATGTTCAACCCTCCACAACCTCTTGATCAAGGCCCCTCAGGATATTAGTTGTATTTCTATGTTATAGTAACTGATGAGTTTATGTATTTATTGTTGCGATATTTTTTCTATAATTTTAGTGATTTTTCATATTTTTGTGTCTTCATGCTGTTATTCTTTCATTTATGAGATGATGTTATTTTAAATGGAAAAATGTGTTTGTATGTGTTTCAAAAGATGAATGAAATGATGGAATGTTGTGTTAACATGCATTGAAATTTAACTTCTTAAAATATTTATGTTTTAGAGAAAAATCATTTATAGTTGATCTCTAGAATGGAATTTTGAATTATTTTGCCCTTCAAATTAATTTCCTTATAAAATTAAATCTCTTAAAATTTTAAATGACATTATGACTGGACATAGATTAGAAAATCAATTTTATCTTCTTATAGACAAATATTACTTAGATATAATTATTAAAAGATTGATGTCTTATTTTTATTTTATTTCTATTTCATTGTGTTAAATTTTATTAATTATTCAAATTTGAGTTAATATATATTTATATAGGAAAGACTGAAAAAATCAAAAGATCTACAAAGCATGTCAAAACTTAAAATGATGCACAAAATGAGCCACGTATTTAGAAAAGTAGTGAAATATTCGCCAAAGTGAAAGAGGCACCAAATAGAAATGATGCACATACCGTGCCACAAAAATAAAAATGTTGCACAATGTAGCCAATAAAAAAATCTATACTATTCTTTTCATTATCATCCCATCTTTTATCCAAATCTGCATAACTGACAATAATCTTCACTATTGAATTACAAACTACTTAATTTTTATTTCTTCATTTTTGCAATAATTTGTTTTTATTTTGATTTATCTAGAATGAACAAATGAACTTGATTGACTTTTCTTATCATAGTTGTTCTTTCATTTAAAATTTAAGTTTCATAATAAGTATTTGAAATTAGTTTAGAATTTTCTTCTTCATCAACTAGTTTGATTCATGCATTTTTGTTGTTTTCAAAAGGGGGAGTCATTAGTTATTGTTTCAAATTTTTGATTGTTTAATGTATGTTGTTTGAGGTATGTGTGTATGTATGTGTTGTATTGTGTTAATGTGTGTATGTTTTTTGTTTGTGTTATTTTTGTTTTAGTAGTTTTTGTTTCTTTTTAATTTTAGGTTGGTACTTTTTGTAGTTTTTGTTTGTGTTTTTGATTTTCATGGGAACCCTTTATTTTAAATTGGTTATTCACTTAGGGGGAGCTTACGAGAAAAATTGTCTTGAGTGTTAACTTAATAATAATTCTTTTATCATCACCAAAATGGGAGAGATTGTTGCGACTTACTTTTCAAACCTATACTTTTATATCATTTGAGTTTTTAATGATACCAAAATATTATTATTCTGATTATTAATTCTCATAATACATATTTGAAAAATCTTGTTTGTGTATTTGTGTGTACTAATATTTTGGGAAAACCATACTCAAAACTATTGAAGACTTCAAGACAGATTAGATTAGGGTTATTATAATTAAATTCTATGCCTTTTTCTATTTTTCTTCAGGCTGGGAAAGTGTAATTGTAATTGGGTAACCCTGCACACACATACTGTAGAAGTGAGTCAAAACTCGTACTTTTAAAACTAATCATACTGTATGATGCTTAAATTGTATAGGAAAATTTGTCGTAAGAGTTTCTCCATAAAGATATTAATTGAATCATGCCTTAGAAATTTCTTTTGTATAGTTTGTACTGTACGAAGTTGGATTCATATAGATGATGTCAAGAGTATGAAATTGTTATGTACCAGTTTGTCCCGAATGAACTCACCATTTTTTGAACTGATCTCACTGTACAAAATTAGTTTTATATAGATGATTTTCGGTGTATGAAATGGTTACATATCTGTTCATCCCATATGGATAGGCAATTTTTTTATCTATTCGTACTGTATAAAATTAGTTTTATACCGATGATGCCAGAGTAAGAAATGTCTCATCCATATTCATACCATATAAAGCATGATTTGATTAAAATAGTTTATATTATACAATGTGGGGTTCATACAAAAAATAATTATAGTACGAAATGGGATCGTACGACATCGTACTGGATGAACTTGTTCGATTTTGAACTATTTATATTATATGATGTGAGTTCATACATACAACTGATAGAGTATGAAACTAGTTTATCTATGATCGTACATGGATTTTTTGAATTGTTCATACATATGAAGTACGATCGTACTGTATGATCCAAGTTGGTAAAATTTTAATTTTTAGCTTTCTTGATACTTGCCCAATGGTGAGGATCTCTTGCTTATTCTTCAAAGTTCTTCCCTACTTTCTTGAAGACTGCTAAAAGAAGATTTTTAAAGTACACCGGTACTTTGCCGACATTATGAGGTTGTGAAATAGCACCGGTTCACTACAATCACCAAGAGGGTGAGAAAGGATGCTAGTACTCTTCCAACACAAAGAGAGTGTTAAAGGATGCTGATTCTCTATCATCACTAGAAGGGTGAGAAAGGATGTCAGTACTCTGCCGACACCAGGAGGGTGTGAAAGGATACCGGTTCTCTGTCATCACCAGGAGGGTGAGAAAGGATGATGGCACTCTTGTGGGTCTCCGAAAGAATTCTGCTTATGGGGTTCGAATGTAAAGGGTACGATTACACTATCCTGTTGGAAAAAATAATTGTAGGCCTTTACACATTACACAAGCAGGTCGATGGAAGTGCAGATGGAGTCATACATACGATTAGCCATTGAAGATAACAGCTTTCACCTACGTACTTCAATGGATAATAATATGTATAACCCAAAATATCATGAGATTTCTCTCATTCGATACATCAGCTCGAATGGGTTTTATATTATGTGGGGATCAATTTCCTATGGGCGCAATCCCCTGTGGTTAATTACATCCTAGGCCTTGACCTAAAAGAACTCTCGATTATAGACGATGTAGTATTCTCTTCTTAATTTAGTGCATAAATAAAATTCCGAAGTTATATTCCATGAGGAGAAACTCTTCTCTTTATCCTTAATGATGATTAAACCTTTTTAAATGAATGAAAATATGATTAAAATTTATTAGCTCAAGAAGTGTTTAATAAATTTAGATACTCCAAAGCTAAGAAAGGCAAAGTGGCTACAAAGATTAATATGGAATAAGCGTATGATAGCATGGGGTGACCGGCTTTGAGGCAAGTGCTCAAGTATTTTAATTTTCCTTTGAAGTTTTTTGAACTTGTATTACAATGTGTTTTGGAACCGAAATTCTTTATTTTGATCAATCGAAAAAATTCTGATTGGATTGAGGCTAAAAGTGGGTTTTGAAAAGGGTGTCCACTATCCTCTTATTTATTTATAATATGTTCTTAGATTTTATCTTGTGTTTTTAGTCAAATGGTGAAAAGATTGGAATCAACATTGCTCTAAGTGCCCCCAAAATAACTCATTTACTTTATGCATATGACATTCTTATCTTTCCATAAGCTAGCATCAAGAGTATGTAGAAGGAGAAAAGTATTTTATACAAGTATTGCAAATGGTTGGGTCAAAAGGTGAATGTAAGTAAATTGGATTTTTTTTTTTTATTTGGGAAATCTGTCAAGTTAAAAAGAAGTGAAGCAACTTCAAAAATGCTGAATTTTAAAATTGTCAATGAAATGTGCATCTTGGAGTGAAGATTGCTTTAAGAAGATTGGTAGCCTTATATTTCCAAAAGCTGATGGATGTAGCTTTGAATAAATTTAATACTTGGGGTTAGAAATTTATTTCTTTGGAAGGAAGGATGGTCCTGGTGAAATCTGCTTTTCTTTCTCTTCCTATTTTTTTGTCAACACATTCTTTAGTTCCTTTGGGGGTATTAAAAGAGTTTGATAAGTTGTTTAAAGGTTTTATATGGAAGAAGCATAATGGCTATCAAGGTGTGTATTTTTCTGCTCGGAATTTGTTATCTAAACCAAAAGATAAGGGTGGTTGTGGTCTATTCTCTGGTGTTACTAAAGTTGGACCTCTTCGTGCTAAGTTTGCTTGGAAATTCATTATGAATCCAAACTCTTTGTTGAATCATAATTTAATATCAAAGTGTGGCACAGATATTTGAAATGTGGTGGTGAAGAAGGGGAGTTCTATTTCTTGGAGAATTTTGCTTAAAAATACAGCATGTCTTAGATATATAGTAAGGTGGAAAGTTTATAATGGATGTTCTATAAATATTCTTCATAATGCATGGATTCTTCATAGAAGCATCTCAAAGTGGGCTATGTTTGTAGCTGATTTAGAAGGTGTGGGTTATGGCCATAATAAATTTATCTCAAATAGAGTTTGGAACGGGACTCAACCTCAAAATTATTTTGGAAAGCATTTGATTGAACTCATTTTACAAATTCCAATTTATAAAGATAACCATATGGATCAAGTGGAATTAAAGATGAAAGTTGTAGGAAAGATGGTTTCTACTTAGTCTCAGGAGGATTCAATGGATTATGCATATGGTATAGATTTTTTGAGATCTATGAAGAAGATTTGTATGAGACCGTGCGTCAAATTATTTTAGTGGTGTCTATTAAATGATGCACTTTCTTCATTTATTTTTTTATGTATAGAAGATTGCTTGATTATTCTGGGTGTCCGAGAGTATGCAATATTGTGGAGCATATACGCCATATAGCTATTGAGTGTGGAAAAATAAGGGAAATTATATCAGTCTTTAATAAATGGGGATATCCAATTTTGGTGTTCTCCAATTTTGTCAATTGTACAAATGGATTGAGGAGGTTATCAGGCACTAATGTTTTCAATGCAATCATTTATTATACAACTATTTGTTGCAAATCTATTTTTATGACTTATGTTTTGATGATTGACAAACACTATTGATTCTCTTGGACTGTATGTTACTTCTAACTTTTCCGAAATCAAAGATCGGATGAATAAACGAAGCCAATTCAAGTTTGCATAGGTTAGGGTTGAGTCAGTCTGTACTTTACGTTTTCTCTTCTTGAGTCTATTTGTAATGTTTAAAAAGACTGATTCTAAGTAACCCTACACACACAAACTTGAGAGACTTAGAATTTCTGTTTTTACTCACATCGGTCAGGACGATATTTGTATTGGCCTGGACGACCTAGTTTAAAACAGAGATTATATTTAGGATTCTTAATTAAGGCAGTCGTCATTAACAGATCGTCATGGACGATACTTGTATCGGCCAGGACGATAAGCTCAAAACAGAAAGAAATTGCCGCCATAAATAATTAAGGTATTTTATATTTTTGGCAATCGGCCAAGATGATTTTGGATCGGCCTAGACGATATTCACAATTATGCCTTAATTAATCAGACAAATCAAGGAAGTAATTAAGAATGATTGATACGATCATATCGGCATGTAGGATCTCAGGATCGTCCATGACGATCTATTCAAAAACCTTAGTTACTTCTGAACGATAAATATCAGCCAGCATAAATTCAAGGCGATGCTTTGGACGATTTTCCTCTAATTTGAACTGATCAGCCTGGACGATCGTGAGATCATCCTGGACGATCGGGAGATCTTCATGGACGATCAAGCCAATTTTGAAATCATCCAGTTTGCATTCAGCGTGATGCTCTGGCCGATCTTATGAGATTTGTACTGATCGGCCAGAACGATGTCCATATCGGCCTGGATGATATTGTCGGCAACTTGAAATTAATGAGCTCCTTTGAAGCTCTTCTATTTAAGAGCTCTTGTTCAACATTTTTTAACAATCTTTTGCTGTTGCCTTGACCTGAGAAGACCTTGAAGAGAGAGAGAGAGAGAGAGAGAGAGAGAGAGAGAGAGAGAGAGAGAGAGAGAGAGAGAGAGAGAGAGAGAGAGAGAGAGAGAGAGAGAGAGAGAGAGAGGATCTTATGAGGGGATTCACAAGGGTTGCTTCAAAGATCACTCTTCTTCTTCTTCTTCGTCTAGAGTTTCTCGTCCGTGGAAGGGTCGGTAGAGGTAATGATTCAACATCTAATTGTGGTTCTCTCCCAGCTTCAGGAGGAAGCAAAAGGAGATAGGTTCTTTGCCTTGCCGGGATGGCAAAAAGAGGTTCTTTATAAAGGCTTCTCCGCCTAGTTGTGGGGGCTAAAGGAGAGTCACGAGTGTAGTGCAATACTCGGAGGGTGCCTCCGGGGAGTGGATGTAGTTCGAGTTGACTGAACCACTATAAATTACTGTGTTCTTATTTCTTGCTTCCGCACTTTAATTTCAGCACTTAATTTTATGGTGTGATTTTGGTTTGTGTGATTTTTACTTCTTTGTGAAAAAAAAAACTTTAAAATGCCAATTCACCCCCCTTTTGGTTAGCTTGGGCAAGTTCTGTAGGGTTTAACATCCCTAACAAACTTTCAAGTTGTATCAAAACGGGATTTATAAAAATTAGTTTAAAAACTTATTGAATTTTGATCCATGGCTAACTTTGGGAATCGTAACACTACGGAAGGGTATTCTATTAATTTTTGGAATACCCGCATGTCAACATTTTTACATTCTACTGATTATTGCCTGTGGATGCTTATCAAAGAAGGTTATTCTCCACCATCTCGTGAAATTAATGGTGTTAAAATGGAAATTGCTTTTACTGAATGGACTTTCGATGAAAGAGATTTAGCATAATTAAATGCAAAATATTTAAACTGTTTTTTCTGTGCTTTAAAATCTGAGGATTACATGCGTGTTTCTACTTATTCAACTGGTAAAGATATTTGGGATAGGTTATGAATCACTTATGAAGGAACCAATGAAGTGAAACAATCTCGTTTAAATATTCTCTTGCATGACTTCAAACTTTTTTGTATGAAACCATCTGAATTTGTTTCTGACATGTATACTAGGTTTACACAGACAGTCACTTCACTGCATGCATTAGGAAGAGAACTTTCAAACTATGAAAAAGTAAACAAGATTTTGAGATGCTTTCCTTCGTCATATAATGCTAAAATAACTGCAATTACTGAATCTAAGGATTTGAACACTTATTCTATTGATAACTTTCTTAGTTCACTCATTGCTTACGAGCAAGGGGTGAATCAAAGAAATCTTGATGCAGGTGAGAAGAAGAAGGAGAAAACAGTTGCACTGAAGGCGCACAAATTTGACTCCTATTCTTCCGGGTCTAAGAGCGATGAAGTTGCCTTCATAACAAGGCAATTCAAAAGCTTTCTAAGGAAGAAGCAAAAGAATCATTGGAGAAAAAGTAAGGATCTTAAATATTCTAAAGGATCTTCTGATGTCATTTGTTATGAATGTAGGAAGCCTGGACATGTGAAAGATGATTGTCCTACACTTCAAGATCACTCGAGCAAGGAAAAGGAAAAGGGAGAGGAGAAACCTAAGTTTAGGAAGCACAAGAAGAGAGTCCAAAAGGCGTTCTAGGCAGAATCTGGTACTGATTCCTCTGAGACTGAACCAGAGGAAGAGACAACAAACCTGTTCTTAATGGGGGAAGATCATCTAGAGCAAAGTGAGGAGGAAGAGGTATGTAAATCAACTTATGATGAATTGTTTGAGATTTGTGAGAAAATCCATGCATAATACAAAAAACTTAAGAAGACTCATGCTAACTTAAAATTGGAACTAGTGAATTTACAAAAAGAGTATGAAGTTATTCTTAAAGATCATTCAACGATTGATTCTAATCACATGGTTCTTCTTGATGAATGGTTGATTTGAAAAAAAAAGCACTCGGAATTAATTGATGAGAATGAAGCATTGAAAGTTTCACACACCTCTCTTCAATCTGATTTCAACAAATCTAAAGAGAAAGAGAAAAGCTTGAGTGTTGAGAATGATGTTCTAAAAAATACAAACTTGAGGATTAAAAATGAATTGTCTACACTTAAGAAAACTTGGATGATGTCTACTCTTGATCAAAAGCCAAGACCTAAGAAGAGGCATTATAACTCAAACCATTTAAGAAATCCTTTTCCTGGAGTTAAATATTTTTCTTGTGGCATGCTAGGACACATCTCACACACTTGCACCATTCACCGTAGTACACATTGGGTATGGAAACCTAAGGTACATGATTAACAACATACCACACCTGTATTATATTCTACTTTTCCTAAGAAGGGACCCAAATCAGTTTGGGTTCCTAAATCTGATTGTTGTTGAGTTTTACAGGGGTGCTATCACCAAAGACCTCGTGAGAGCATAGGATAATTGGACATATAGAGGCTTGCAGCTCATAATTGCTTAAACTTGCTGCTTCATAATTTCTTGAAATGTTTTTTAATTAGTTTTGTGTTATTTTTGTTATGTGCTAGCTTTTTGATGTTTTAGATTGTTTTGTTTTCACTTTACTTTTATGTTTTGTTTTCTATATGATTAGTTCTTTTTAATCTTTTAGATTTTTGAGATTTAAAACCATTGATTATCATATCTAAATCGGTCAAAGGGAGAAACATCGTTGATGATTTCCCTCCCTCTAATCTCTTTTAGTAACATAATTTTTTTTTCTAGACAAAAAGTCTATCTCATATTAACAACTAGTTTTTGAAACTAAGATTCTTTTTATCTTTCTACAATAATCTATCTTGTGCGTAATATCCAAAGTTTTTATATATCTTTCAAGTTAAATGAAATCTTTCCATTGCATTTATCACATGATTATGATTTTATTTTGTGACTTGTTCTTCCCTATGTTAGAGAGAGAGCTCCTATTCTCTAATATTTGGAGGATATACTCACAACTAAGGTTCTTTTTAAGGGTTTTGTTAAAGAGAATTTAGCTTAAAAAAAATTAAGAGGGAAAGTGGAAAAGAAGCAAATTTGAAAATATATATATATATATATATATATATATATATATATATATATATATATATATATATATATATATATATATATATATATATATATATATATATATATATATATATATATATATATATATATATACACAAATGTGTATCAAAAATTAAGTTACTCAAAGAGCCAAAATAAAGATACAAGAGGCATAAAATGAGCCCACTAAATACAAGCTATTATCTCTTTTCTGAACTCTTAAAACTTAGAGAACTCATTGGTTATTTGATGCTTTTAAAGGCTTGATTTCAAATTTCATGATTGAGACAAATTACTTTGGTATATTATTTATAAGATATTTTCTTTGTAACCAAGTTTTGATTGAATCTTCTTTTTACCCAGTAAAGTTTTTCTGAGTTAGACCTTTTGTTTTTAAAAGGATGATTATTGCCCTGAAAGAAGTTCGAGCTAGGGATTAACAATATCGGATATTCTACTTTTCTCAGATTTTGACTTGTTAACTCTTTGATCTTTTGAATCTCAAAAATTAAATTGTTTGAAAAATCTGTCATATGTATACTTTGCTAAAACAAAAAAAAATGTTTAACCAAAAAAAAAAAAAAAAATTCTTCGATTTTTTTTAAGTTTTTTGCTTTTTTGTTGTTTTTAGCTTTGTATTGTGAGTCTTTTATTTTTTGAGGACTTTGATCAACAACTTTTTCCTTGGATTCAAATCTCTTGTCACATCATCCTGGCCGATTCTCATATCGTCCTGGACAATTGGACAAATTTTCTTCAAAATTACATCTACTGAACTTTTCTGTGCTTGCTATAACTCTTCGTTCTGGACGATAATTTATCGTTCTGGACGATCTGATCAAACTATGTTGTAATCATGATGATAGTCTTGGTTGATACCATTTTCTTCCTGGCTGATGCATTTATGGTCATCGTCCTGGCCGATACACTAGATCGTCCTGGACGATCCACGTGTCAGCACGTTTAAATCCTTAAAATCAGCCCCGGACGATCCATTATTGGACAATCGTCCTGGCCGATCCACTGTTCATCCTGGATGATACACGTGGCACAGATTTAAATTGTTTTAACTTCGGCCGATATGATCAATTATAATTCATCGTCCTGGACGACACAACTAATCGGCCCGGACGATCTGGTTTTTCAACGGTCGTCCGGCTTGACTTATCGTGATGATCGCCTGTGTCTAATCATCCTAGCCGATATCTGATCGGCCCGGCCGATCGGACCGCCTTTTTGACCAATCAGCCTGTACGCAATTATTATACCAGATCGTCCTAGACGATTCTGCGATCGGCCTGAACGATATGGATGTTTCTTTAAATTCAGGCCATTCCAGCCATGTTTTTCACCTCACACCTCTTCTTCTCTTGTATTTTCTTGCTAATTCCTTACTATGGCTGGTGGGAAATGAGTTCGACAAACTTTTGGGAGTCTTCGAGGGCTAGGATTGACCCTCGTTTCAGGGAGGCAGAAGATGAAGCTGCTTACCATCGATATAAAGAATGTGGGATAAATGTCTCCAGAATCATCAATCCTGTTCACCTTTTGTATCCGGTAATGGATCTTTTCGCTCACACTTCTCTTTGTTTCATTCTGTCTCTCGCTTTCCCCTTTCATTATGAGCTTCTTCGTGAATTCTTTGCAAATCTTTGCATAAATCCTACCCTCACAGCCCTAACCTCCTATGTGAATCAACGCCCCGTCAAAATCACATATCAGGATTGTGTTGAACTTCTACAGCTATCCACCATCGGGGATAAGCTCCACTTAATCATTTCAGATCCTTATTTTGACTGGTCCACAGCAAACCATTTTCTTCACTAGACCAATGCACCTTTTCATGTTGGAGAGACTAGCTCTTTAGTTAAAGATGCTAGGATTAATAAGCATGTCCTTCAAACCTCCATTATTCCTAAAGCTGGGGACTGAATCCACATCACTCATCTACTTTCTCTGACTTCTTTTTTCATCATGGCTCATCGAGAATTTAATACTGCTGACTTAATTTTTTGATACATTGATCATTAACCATAATCCGCGATCCAGGTCATAAGAGGAAACCCAATCTGGCTTTAGGACACCTCATAGCCTATGTCCTTGAAACCAAATATCAATATCCTGCTCCTCCCAACCTCCCAACTCTCTTCTGCTCAAACAATTCATTCAATACTCTTCACAGTACTCGTCTCCACCCAGGGAATGAGGAACCTCAAGGGGCTGAGGAGGAGGAAGCTCCCGCTCTCACTCCTATTCCTGATCCTATTCCTCTTCATCAGCACTCACAGCTTGAACAGTTAGTATAGAGGTTTGTTCGATGGGAGACCCGCTTTGACGCTTACGTTGCTGCACAGGAGCAGCAATATTCTGAGGATATGGCCCGCTACGAGCAGCACCGCACAAAGGACTAAGCCCATTTTGATAGCTATATTACTCACCAGCAGCAGCAGCATGACCAGGACATCGCCTGGTTTAATGCTCAGTTTACTACGCTAGCTAGCTACTTTCACCAGCTACCTCCACCACCTCCATCTGATGATCAGGGTCCCTCATTTTATTAGTCTTTATTTTCATTTTTTTGTTTTCTATTTTATGTAGTTTGACTTGTAGTTTGTTTTAGTTTCTATTATGTTGTTTCCTTTTTCATTTTGTGTGTCTAGGACCCTCTTTTTGTGATGACAAAAGGGGGTGTAGGATGTGGTAGGAAAAGTTGATGTGCTTGTAACTTTGAAATTTTAATGAACTGCTATTTTTACTGAGAGTTTCCTACTTTTGTTTGCCATCATCAAAAAGGGAAAGATTGTTGCAAATCTATTTTCAAGACTTATGTTTTGATGACTGACAAACATTATTGATTCTCTTGGACTGTCTGTTACTTCTAACTTTTTAGGAATCAAAGATCGGATGAACAAACGAAGCCAATTCAAGTTTGCATAGGTTAGGGTTGAGTCAGTCTATACTTTGCTTTTTCTCTTCTTCAGTCTATTTGTAATGCTCAAAAACACTAATGCTAAGTAACCCTACACACACACTTGAGAGACTTAAATTTTTTGTTTTTACTCACATCAGCCATGACGATATTTGTATCGGCCTGGACGATCTAGTTTAAAACAGAGATTCTATTCAGAATTCTTAATTAAGGCAGCCATCATTAACAGATCGTCCTGGATGATACTTTTATCGGCCAGGAAGATAAGCTCAAAATAGAAAGAAATTGCCGCCATAAATAATTAAGATATTTTGTATTTTTGGCAATCGGCTAGGACGATCTTGGATCAGCTTGGACGATATTCACAATTATGCCTTAATTAATCAGACAAATCAAGGAAGTAATTAAGGATGATTGATACGATCATATCGGCAAGGACTATCTTTTCAAAAACCATAGTTACTTCTGGACGATAAATATCGGCCAGCACAAATTCAGGGCGATGCCTTTGATGATTTTCCTCTGATTTGAACTGATCGGCCTGGAAGATCGTGAGATCGTCCTGGACGATCATGCCAATTTTGACATCATCCAGTTTGCATTCAGGGCGATCCTCTGGCCTATCTTCTGAGATTTGTACTGATCGGCCAGGACGATGTCCAAACTAGCTAGGATGATATTGTTGGCAACTTGCAATTAATGAGCTCCTTTTAAGCTCTTCTAGTTAAGAGCTCTTGTTCAATGTTTTTGAACAATCTTTTGTTGCTGCCTTGACCTGAGAAGATCTTGAGGAGAGAAAGAGAGAGAGAGAGAGAGAGAGAGAGAGAGAGAGAGAGAGAGAGAGAGAGAGAGAGAGAGAGAGAGAGAGAGAGAGAGAGAGAGAGAGAGAGAGAGAGAGAGGATCTTGTGAGGGGGAGCTTGTGAGGGGATTCACAAGGGTTGCTTCAAGGATCGCTCTGCTTCTTCTTCGTCTAGAGTTTCTCATCCATGGAAGGGTCGGTAGAGGTAAGGATTCAACATCTGATTGTGGTTCTCTGCCAGCTTCAGGAGGAAGCAAAAGGAGATAGGTTCTCTGCCTTACCGGGGTGGCAAAAAGAGGTTCTTTGTAAAGGCTTCTTTTCCTAGCTGTGGGGGCTAAAGGAGAGTCACGAGTGTAGTGCAATACTTGGAGGGTGCCTCCGGGGAGTGGACGTTGGTCGATTTGACCGAACCACTATAAATTTCTGTGTTCTTATTTCTTGCTTCCGCACTTTAATTTCCGCACTTAATTTTATGGTGTGATTTTGGTTTATGTGATTTTTACTTCTTTGTGAAAGAAAAAATTTTAAAATACCAATTCACCCCCCCCCCCCCCCCCCCTTTTGGTTAGCTTGGGCCAGTTCTATAGGGCTTAACATCCCTAACAAACTTTCACTATTTTTTTATCTTGGAAATGTAGAAAAAAAGTGGTTCATGGTGATAAGGAGGATACATATTACTTATTACTACTAGCACGGTGTCATTGGCTTTGCATCATATGGTATTAAGGTCTATTTGGATAACTGGGGTATTTACTAGTGCATGCTGTTTTGTTCTTGGCATCCCCTTCCACCAAAATGAATAAAGGTGAATATTGATGTTTCTTAATTAAGTAAAAATAATTCTTGTATTGGTGGAGTGTTTAGAGTACATAAAGAAAGATTCCTATTTACTTTTGGTTTCAAAGGCATCCATTGGGACGTAGCATAATTAGAATTATTGGTAGTTTGTGCTTTGAAAAGTGTTATTAAAAAATGGATGTTGGAAGTGCAGAGTATCATTATAAAATGAGATAATGTTAATTTCATCATTTACTTTAACATTCTTTGAAGAAATTGAAGAAAAATAAACTGGTGGAGGAAGATCATTCTTTTCTTCAAGATTTTCACCAAGTTTCTTTTAATTTTTCTTGTAGAAGTTGTATTAAATTAGCCTATTTATGTGCTAATTTTCCTTTGTTTAGCTATTTTATTTGGGATGAAATTAGTTGTGCAGACATTCCTCCTTCTTTCTTTTTTAATTTTAAAGGAGGAATGTGATACTTTAGATTTTCTTTAATTAGATTGTAATAGCTTTTATTTTAATGCATTGAACAATTCCTTTCAAGAAAAAAAAAACTAAAGCTAATTGTTTAGCCTAAAATAATGATTCTGTAACCCCAAGAACTCCAGCTATCTGATAATAAATAATAAATCATCTAGCATTCAATATCATCTAAATAGAAGTAAACATCCACTTAATTAATCAAAATGGAAAGGAAAAAAAGTTAATATGTAGACAACAAATACGTCGTGACGTTACGATAATAAAATACAATAGATTATTCCCTAATATGTTAATAAAAAACTACTTAGAAAATCATAATCTAAAAAATAAGAAACATACCAAATAACAATACATACAATTTCATTGAAAAGAAACTCTTCAACTCAATCCCATCATACCAAAATATTCAGCTTTTGTTCATAATTATCATATCCTTCAGAATTTATCATATTAATAAAATGATGGTAGTTTTAACCATCTTTATAAATCGCCATACGTGTGAGAAAATAAATGGTTTAGGGTTTTCTTTGGGAAAAACTAACATAAATTCAAATCAGCAAATAGAGCTCCAATGTCTTCCTAGTGACATTTAGGAGTAGCTTTTGAAGATTGTTGTGTGAAAGTGATGTTGAATTTAGGGGAAAAGACCAAAAACCCATTTAAAGGCCATTTTGATCATTTTGACCCCAAATCAACCCTTATTCAAGCTGGGTCCAAACAATATAGCTTACTATTCAACAAGTCATGAAAAAAGTTCATGAGTGTGGTTGGAGGGTTAGGAAAGAGTCCCAATGTCAAATTCCACTGAATGGTAGGTCCAGTTGGTATAAGTTATAAATATTTGAAGTTTTTGCAGCCTTCAGAAATACATACTATTTTTGGGGCTAGGGACCTCAAAATGGATTCAAATTTCATAGGTTTATCTTAGAGACATTTCTAAGCAAGATACAATTAAAAGATTCCAAATTGGAGATCATTTGACTGGTTTTCTAAGTGACAAAAAATTCACCCATAATGGGTTTTAAGACCTAGGACTTAGAATTTGGCTTGGAATGTTGGTTTTGGATTGGCTTTTCAAATGACTGGTTGATTTTGGATTATCCACAACAATGATTAAAAAAATGATGATTCAGATTGATTGGATAAGATTTAAAGGTGAATCTAAAGTTTGTTGAAAGTTCATCTGGAAATTGAATAGAAGGGTGCAACTTGATTTGATTAGATATGGATTTATTTGTACTTGGGCCTATATGGCTAAGAAGTAAACATCTTCTAGTCAATAGGTAACTAGAAAGAAACCTAAAGTTGGTCCTAGTGACCTCATACAAAAATGATGTCAACAAACCCTCCTAGATTAGAGCTTGGAAATAAAACAATACCTAAAGGAAAATTCCATTACCCTTGGCCTAGCTTTAGGCATGATGTTGGTGGAATTTTGGAAAAACAGGTTTTGAAAAATATTAGTTTTCTTTGGGGATTTTAGGATTAAGGTTGAGTTCTAATTCTAAGGTCGAATCGACTCGTTAGAAAGAGTATATCACCCCGAAGGACAAAAATAAACTTTCATAACGGTATTCAGACTTAGAATTATGTAAACTCATCTTGAATATTATGATCGGGTTCTAAGAAGAACTTTATATGGCCCCGAGGGTACAAAGTATAGTTCAACTAAGTACCCGATTACAATATTCAAGAAACATGATCGTCGCATTCGCATCCAAAGCCTTATCGAAGAAGGATGTATCTCCCCAAAGGGAAATGACACCATTCTACGATAATTCTTCTAATGCGACCATGACGATCATTACTTAACTTTTCCCAAGGAAGTCTATTAAAATTTTGGAAATTAAAT
The DNA here is from genome assembly GCA_016618105.1 of Dendrobium huoshanense. Taxonomy (NCBI): domain Eukaryota; kingdom Viridiplantae; phylum Streptophyta; class Magnoliopsida; order Asparagales; family Orchidaceae; genus Dendrobium; species Dendrobium huoshanense. Next base: position 66,946,459 of record CM028359.1, on the reverse strand, counting down.
TTTTTTTAAAATCAGGTATATGTGGTTCCAAATTTCCTACGAGCGCAAGCCCTCGTAGTTAATTACATCGTAGGGAGACAAAAATCTCCTACGAAAACTCCCGATTAAAATGGTGGCAGAATTTTGTTAGAGTTTCTAGGAGTGATATCAAAATATGAATAGAGTTATTGGAAAATCGAAAGGGAATGGATCAAAATTGAACAGTTATTAACGGAGTTACAGGAGGAGAGGTAGGGGACACTTTGAGATTCCGGAACCATCCGGAAGTGTCCCAACTTAGTCTAAGTGTTGGGCTTTATGTTTTAGGATTGAAATGAAGCTTTAATTAGAATTGAGCATTTTATTAGAAATTTGGGATTAGATTCCCGAAATTTGGGGTCTTATAATCAAAGATTTTCCCCGGAACCTAAATCTATTTTGGACACTGGACCACAGTCGTCCGATCCTAACTAATGCAGTGCAAGGTCTGGACTTACCCCGGCCTGGATTGGGGAGCCAGCTAACCACCTAATCGATTTAAAAGAGATGAGTCCGATCTTTTATGAAAGAGTGGTAGGGACGTTATAATTAAAGTTTTGGGGAGGCGGGGCCGACATCTAGAGATTCTCCTAATTGGCCCCTTTGACTTATGTTGGGTGCTAAAATGCTAAGGACTATGAAATTAAAATTTTGACTCTTTAATTTGTATCTAATGCGATGCATGCTGGTTAACAACCTCAAATCAAATATGCTTGAAATTTTAAAAACAGGCTTATAAAATAATTTTTTAGAAGACTGGACTTCCCCAGGTCCGGCACCTCGTCCTCATAGGTAAGACTAACCGGACTCTACCCGCAGGCGGGGAAGGGTCTAAAACAAGGAAAGAAGAATGCAAAAAAATATGCATGCGACCCCGGGGGCGATCCCCGGCTAATTCCCTAGATTCGTTATCTTTCTATGTTATTTAGACTCACTAAAATTTTAGACTTTTAAAATTATGAGTAGAAAACTTTCACACCCTCACGAGCCTCACGTATCCAGGCAAAAACAAAGAGCGGCATGCAACCGCCAAAAAAAACTAGTAAAAACAAGTAATCCTAAAGGCAATCAAATCATCACATCAAATATAAATTAATTAATAAATGTCCATAGGCAGAATTGCCTTGCTTATTACAAACCAGAATATTACAGAAAGTAAAGTGGCCGGGCACCACTGACAACAACCCGGATTCTAAACCTAGTAATGACGCAAGTTATTTTGAGTGGGATACTCTCAATCTTCAAATCTTCAATCTCATTCTTCTTTGGACTCCTTTTCTTCAATCTTCTTGGAATCTTCATAGTGGATTACCCAAATGGACAAGAGGGCACTTCCCTCTAAGGGGGAAGGCCACTCTTTCCTCTTTGGGTAAGGAAGAGGTATGATCCAAATTTGGATTTCTAAATGGAAAAGGAGTATTCCCTAAAGGGGTATCCTTTCCTCTTTGGAATCTAAGCTTTGGGTCTATGTATCCCAACTCAAAATCAACTTTCACAATACTTGACACTTACACAAATTACATTGATATCAAAATAAAAATCTAGACTCACCTGCAGGGTTATCCTAAGCAATTAATATATAAAAAGCAGTTATTCCCAAGCAGTTGTATATGAGCAGAAAAGAAAGTAAACACACTGGCCACGCTCTTTTTATGATTTGGGGGCTTTAGCAGCTGAAGCCCCTGTACAAAGAGTTTATAATATTTATGAATTTTTTGATTTGCCCCCTTTTTATATTGCCCTGCATGAGCGTGGCCACCTGCAGAAGACTGTGTCAACATCCAGATCGTACCTAACCTAAGGGTAATCTAGTCTCCAAACACATCAATCCATCCACAGAGTACAGAAAAAGTAAGCAGACACAGCAAAGCAATTTCATCCACAACATGCAGTGAAAACTACGAAAAATCCGGCACACAGCAGTAAAGAAAGCACCGGCCTAACCTAGATCTAGAGTTGGTTGTCCTAGCACATCATCTAAAGTGTGTGAGAAAGGTCGTGTGGATGGGATAAATCCTAAAGTAGGTGATTAGTTAATGTTGCCTAAAAGTTTGGATTTGTTAAGGCTTAGAAGGGTATTTAAATTAAAATTTAAATATTAATGAATTAAGAATTTTAATTAGACATATTTTAAAAGTTAATTGATTACTACCTTTGTTTCACACCGAGGCCGTGAAGTTTATTTCACCTTCCTTGGGGCTAAGCTAATAGCCTCGTAGGCCTGGGTTACCCAGTAGCAATCGGGGTTGATTAAGTTATTTAAATTGGTTAGAATTAAAAGAGTGGATTAATATAAAAATGAGTTAGTTACTGATTTTTAAAGCTTGATTAATTTAAGTTTGCCATTAATTGATTCGTGGCGTTGTGCCACTAGGCTCGAGGAACCAGCCTCCTTAGGACACTTAGCCCCGCAGCCCGGAGTAGTCCAGCCGATAAACCAAATTAATGTGACTGAATTAGAAATTTTTAAAATGTTAAATAGTTAAAAATTAATCTATTTTAAGATTTAACACCCCTTAGAACCCATTCGTGGCGTTGTGCCACCAGGCTCGAGGAACCAGCCTCCTTAGGACACTTAGCCCCGCAGCCCGGAGTAGTCCAGCCAATAAACTTCATCTTTAGGGTGATTGTTGTGTTTTAAAGGGTTTGTTAAGTGTTTTAAATATTAAGCCAATATTTTCTGGAGTTTTAGAATGATTTTGGGTTTTAAGAATATTTTAGAATATTTTAATCATTTAATTAAGGGGTTGAAAATTAACTTTTTGATTAAGCCCAAATTCTGGAATGTTTGTATTATATTAAAATACTAGACCTTACTACGATAAGTTAGAAGGTAAGTACGTTAAAATCGGATTTTTCTATATTTTATAACGAAGGTTTGAAGTTTTGAACTAGTTTTAACTACGATTTGACCAATTTATTGACTTTTTAAAATATTGCAAATTTCTGGAATTTAATATTTTTAGTAAATATTAGACCTTATTAGGGGTTGAATGCAAGTGCGTTTGTGTGATTTGGATTTTTCTGGAATTAGTTATGAAGGTTTAAAGATTGGACTACTTAATGAATTTTCTAAATTTCTCAATTAGAGAGCCTTTTTTTTATTTTCCTCCAAATGAATCCCTATCTCCTTGAAATCAACTCCAAAGGTCAGAAATGACCTAAGGAGAGATTCCCAAGTGTTTGGGAAATTTAAATATTTTTTTAATTAATTAAATGAATTAAATATTGATTTTCACTTAAAATTCGATTAAGGTTCAAATTGCTGTCAAAAATTTTTGATTTTAATTTTCATTGGTTAAGGGTTTAATTATGGTCAGTTAGAGGGGTTGAACATAATTTTTGGGTTTAAAATGGATTTATTAGATTTTCGGGAAGGTTTCAAGGCTTAATTAAGGCTTAAACTTAGAAAAATTAATTAGGGATCTAAATGATTTCAAAAATCAGTGAAAATTTTCCTAGTGGTTGTACATGTCACTAGGTTCAAGTGTTTGAAGTTCCAACTCAAGAGGAAGTGAATCCTAATTATTGAAAATATTCTAAATTTTCTAAACATGTCCTTAATTATTGTCTTTAATGTCACTAGATTTAAATAGGATTGAATCAAATCTTCTCTAACCCTTGAACAAGCATGGATGGAATACATAAGCATCACACTCAAGTCCTTAAATCTAGGAGAACCTAGACTAGGTGGTGTGTGTACCTTAAGCATGCAAAAACTAACATAATCAACTTAACTTAAATCTTGATTAGTGAATAGTTGAAGCACAACTATACACTAATCACTCCACATCAATGTTATTCAATCAAGCTCAATCTAGGTTTCAAGTTTCAAAAGATCTCTCAATTATGTTAAAGGTTTAATATATATGATTTTAAAATAATTTTCGAAATATAGGTATTTTCATATGTAAACCTATAAGGATATAAATTTTAAAATAAGATAATTTAAAATAACATTAAAATAAAGTTTTGAAACTTGAGAGATCCACTGATTTTGGAGTCATTTGAAAATAACTTTTAAAATATAAGATAATTATCATAATATTTAATTAAATATTAATAAACTATCAAAATAATCATATAACTCAAATTAATATTAAAATTTACTCAAATAACTCTGAAAATTTTTCTGGAAATCAATCATATATCCTATGATAATCATGCCAAATTTCAAAGTAATATAGCTTATATATATTTAATTAAAAATAAAAAGTCATTTTCTGTATTTCTTAAATTATTAATAAAATAATAATCAAAATAGTCTTATTGTTTTTTTTTTTAAAAACTAGATAAGATTATGAACAGTTTGATATATTATACTCATTTTTTGGTTCTATATTTTATTTATTATAATTTTTTGAAGTTATGCTAATTAAAATGAATTTAAATCCATTTATTAGTCAAACGGCGGCGCCGGCGGGACACGTGGCTCGCTCGGGTTCGTCCGATCGAACCACGGAAACGACGGGGCGACGTGGCACAATAGGGACCGCGGGATCAATACGCGACGGCGCCAATGATTGGCGGCGGCGATCAGCCACGCGTCGATCGCAAACCGCCTCACGCGGTTTCACTTAACCACGTCAGCGGTTGGCCGGCGCCGTTGGATATTCCGCGGATTAGATCCAACGAACAGGAACGAATCCCGTGTTCGATCTCAACGGGGGAAAAATCAAACGGCGGAGGTTCGATCCCGCTGTTCCAAACGGACGGCCCTGATCCCGCCGGTCGATCGATCGAACGCTAAACCGAATACACGGTCGAACCAAAGCGCGGAACGGCAAGATCTAGACCGTTGATCGCGTGATCAACGGTCTAGAAAACGTACATCTGCAGCGAACTGCGAGTGATGCCCTAGGATCCGTTTTTTGGTTCGTTCTTCCGATCGGGTGGACCAAATCACTTAAAATTTTAAACTTAGAGAGTAGGAATGAACAGAAATAATGGGGAAAGATTGGTTTCAGCCAAAGCCCTAATAACATGAAGCTATTTAAATCTAACTAATGTGAACTAGATCTAAGGTTTTAAGGAGTTATACCGTTAGATCTTTGAAATTTCTGGATGGATGAGCTTGTAGACTGTCCAAGTGAAGATCCCAAGCACAAACCCGAGCTCGAACACGTCTGGATCGACTGCTATAGGCTTGGGACGGTCTAGGTGGTGGGCTCGCCGGAGAACTCGCCGCCGGTAACGTGCAACCACTTGGGTTTTGTAGTGGGGAGGTAGAGAGGGCTTTGGAGATCCAAAATGAACAGAGAGCTCGATCTGGGAGGCTAGAATGAGTGAGAGAAAGTGCTTTGATCCAATGCTCTCAAAATCAACTTTTTCCCTATTCAAGCGGCCTGGGTGAATTTGGACGGCTGGGATTGACTCCTGGGCTCTCCAGATGATGCCACCTGTCCCTGGGAAATCTGGAAGGCTGCCCCAAAGGCTGGACATGCCTCATTCCCATTGGGTGGACTTGGGATGAGTGGAGGAGAGGGATTGCCATTTATGGCTAAACCAGGGGCAGAGCTCGGTTAAGGGGCCTATTAGAGAGCTTTAGGGCACTAATGGGTCGGCCTTGGGCAGTTAAATCAGGGGAAAGTGGGTAAAAGGCTGATTAAGACCTTTTGGAAAGGTCTAAACCTTTGGTTTGACTAAATTGACCAGTCAACTGGTCAAGGGAGCTGAGGTGGCACCCAAGCAGGTCATGGAGCCTCTTCAAATGGCTGGATGGGTGTGGCTTGAGCTAGGTTCAATGGGTTGAAGGGTTTGACCACACAAATGGTTCTTTAAGCTTTGAGTTGACTGGTTGACTAGTCAACCCCATCAAGGGTTTATGGAATTGCACCTAGGTAATCCAAATGGGCTGATTAGGTGGATTGGAGGGTGATTCCAAGAGTCATGTTTGTCAAATTGAATTAAGAAAGCTTAATGGGCCCTTAATGGGCTTTTAGGCTAAAACTAGTTGACTTGGTCAACCAGTTGGGTTCAGGGGCTAGAAATGGATTCAACAAATTCAGAATGTCATCCTGAGTCTACTGGATGTGGTCCCAGGGTTTGGAGGGGTCAATTTGGTCCAAATCACTATTTGAACCCTTAAGGGCTTATTTGGTCAACCTGGGTTGACTTGGTCAACCAGGTTGACCTAGAGTCTGGGTTTGGGCTTAACAGGTTTAAAATGATATTTTAAGGTTAATGGAAGTGGTTGCATGGCCTAAAGAGGTCATTTGGGTCAAAACACATGTTTGGATCCTTAAAGGGCCTCTTGGGTCAAACCTGTTGACTTGGTCAACCAGGTTGACCCAAAGGTTGGAAATAGGTTCAAAAGATTTGAAATGATATTTGAAACTTGTCAAAGGTGGTTGCATTTAATTTGGAGCTCATTTGGTTTGATATCTCTATTTGAACCCCATAGGGGCATTTTGGTCAATTTTGACCTATTGATCAACTATGGTCAAAAATGGGTCTGGAAAATGCAGTTTACTGCTCAATGGGTTAAAATCAAGGGTTTGGGAGTGATTGGAGGCTTGGATAAGGGTTCCAAGGTCAAGATCTCAAAGGGGTTAGGTTCAGTGGCATAGGCTGTAAATATTTGAAGGTTTTACAGCCTTTGAATTTTAATTCAGATTCTAGGGTTAGAGACCTCAGAATGAGCTCAAAGTTGGAGGGTAACCTCCAGAGACATGTCTTATTACTTTGCAAGTGATAGACCCTTAATCAGAGATCATTTGGCTGGATTTTGAAATGTTTGAAAATTCTTTGAAAGGGGTCTTTAGGGCAAGACCTTAAGACTTTGAATTTGAGTCTGGATTTCTGGATTCTGAAATGAATTTCAGGTTTGAATAATCAAAATTGAAATATCCAAACCATTTACAATCAAGTTGTGATTGTTAATGGATGGATAGGGTCAAAGCTAGATTAAGGATAGGATCAAAGTCTAGGTTGAAATTTGGATTCTCAAGTGGATTGAGTCAGAGTTTGGATATGTTTGAAATTTGAATTAATTTGGATTCGAATTGGATGGAGTTTGAGATTTAAATTGATCACAAGTAGGAATCAAATTGAAGTTGAAGTGGATCAAAATATAGGAATTAATTTGAGGTTGAGGTTGATCAAGGGTGGAGATTGATTTGAAGTTGGAGTGGTCCTAAGGTCTAGAAGAATTCTAAGATCTTGGATTTAAGGGAATCCTAGGCTCTAGAGTAGGCTCTAAGGTCTTGGATCTAGAAGGATTCTAAGGTCTAGAATGGATCCTAGGGTCTAGGATTAAATCTGAATTCTAGAAGGGTCTTAGTGATCTCATACAAAAATGAGGTCAACAAATGGACCCCCAATGTGTGTAGTAGAAGGAACTTCTGCTGCACACATTGGCGTTGACCGAATGGAAGTAGAATTTTGAGAATGAAAGGGAGATCATCTCCCAACCTCAAGCCTATAGGATGCTAATGGAAGGCTTACACCTATTAGACAAGGAAAACTGGTGAAACCAAGGTAGGGAAGACCTAACTTTAGGTCTAAGGAAGGGCATCACCCAACCTTAGGTCTACAGGATGCTGATAGAAGACTTATTCCTAATAGACAGATCAACTGGAAACCAAGGTAGGGAATACCTAACCTTGGGTCTAAGGAAGGGCATCACCCAACCTTAGGCCTATAGGATGCTGATAGAAGACTTACTCCAAATAGGCAGATTAACTGGAAACCAAAGTAGGGAATACCTAGCTTTGGGTCTAAGGAAGGGCATCACCCAACCTTAGGTCTACAGGATGCTGATAGAAGACTTACTCCTAGTAGACGGATCAACTGGAAACCAAGGTAGGAAATACCTAGCCTTAGGTCTAAGGAAGGGCATCACTCAACCTTAGGCCTATAGGATGCTGATAGAAGACTTACTCCAAATAGGCAGATTAACTGGAAACCAAAGTAGGGAATACCTAGCTTTGGGTCTAAGGAAGGGCATCACCCAACCTTAGGTCTACAGGATGCTGATAGAAGACTTACTCCTAGTAGACGGATCAACTGGAAACCAAGGTAGGAAATACCTAGCCTTGGGTCTAAGGAAGGGCATCACCCAACCTTAGGCCTATAGGATGCTGATAGAAGACTTACTCCAAATAGACAGATTAACTGGAAACCAAAGTAGGGAATACCTAGCTTTGAGTCTAAGGAAGGGCATCACCCAACCTTAGGTCTACAGGATGCTGATAGAAGACTTACTCCTAGTAGACGGATCAACTGGAAACCAAGGTAGGAAATACCTAGCCTTGGGTCTAAGGAAGGCCATCACCCAACCTTAGGTCTACAGGATGCTGATAGAAGACTTACTCCTAGTAGACGGATTAACTGGCAAACTAGGATGGTGCCACGAAGGGCGTACTCCATCACTAGCGAATGGGAATCAGGATGGTGCCACGAAGGGCGTACTCCACCACTAATCCCTGGGTGAAATGCCAGGGTGGTGCCACAGAGGGCGTACTCCACCACTAGCGTGTCTAATCCAAGGGAAGGAAAGACCTATCCTTAAGGAGAAGGCTAAGAGTGATAAAAAAAAGGAAAGACCTTAAAAAAAAAAAAAAGGTAGAATCAAGTGATAAATCTAGAAAAGGAAGTTTTATTAATTGATAGAATGAGCTACATCAAGCATAGTATTTCTTAAGGAAACGCCCGTTGACAGGTAGCATCGGGTGGTTCCCTTTACAATCTACTAACTGATACGAGCCTCCTTCGTAGACAGTCTCTATAACAAAGGGTCCTTCCCACTTAGGTTCAAATTTGCCTCCCAGCTTCTGATGGGCCAAGATAGGCCTCCGAAGGACCAATACTAAGTCTCCCGCTTGGAAGGTCCTAGGTCGCACTAACTTGTCATAGGCTTGAACCATACGGGATTTATACAACTCTAAACTTTGTTGAGCTTGGAGACGTTGCTCTTCAAGGCCTTCGAGTTCTTCCAATCGTAGTTTTGCATTTTGTTCATTGGTAATTTGATTCTGAACTGCAATTCTGAGCGAAGGGATTTGTATTTCCAAGGGTAGAACAGCCTCAGATCCATACACTAGTGCAAACGGGGTGGATTGGGTTGGGGTTCTATAAGTGGTACGATAAGCCCACAAAGCTTCCACCAACCTCTCATCCCACTGCCGTTTGTTATCATCAAGGGTCTTTTTGACAATTTGCACCAAGGTTTTGTTGAAGGCCTCGGCCAATCCATTCGCCCGAGGGTAATAGATCGTCGAATATCTCCAATCGATATTATGGCGCCTTACAAAACTATTGATTTTTGTAGACTTGAATGCGGTCCCATTATCGGATATGATTCTGCGAGGTACGCCGAATCGATATACAATATGGTCACGAAAGAATTTTAAGACATGGTGTGATGTTACATTTCGTAGGGGAATTGCTTCCGCCCACTTTGAAAAGTAATCAGTCACCGCTAATATGAAACGATGACCTCTCGCGGAGGGAGGGTCAATCGGCCCAATGATATCCGTGCCCCAACTCTCGAAGGGCCACGAGGCTATCGTAAGGTGTAACACATTAGGCGGCTGATGTAAAATCACACCATGGACCTGACATTGATGACAGTGCTTTGCAGTGTTCAT